>JAJKFI010000151.1:1611906-1636917 GCA_029204185.1 Lerista edwardsae | reverse complement strand
CTCCTGGCCTGCCCCGCCTCTGTATGGGGCAGCTGGGATTGTGCTGTCAAGCAGGCCACTTTAAAACACTTCCTAATTGAGCCTCTGCTGAAGTGAGGTCTTTTAACCAGTGGTGGATGTGGTGGTAAATGGTCCCCTTTGCCCAAGTGACAAACGCCTGATTGTGCAATGTGGAGCTGAATTGTCTTCGGCTGTCAGTTCAGCCCCACTACGGTGGTGTAGCTAAGTGGGTGCAGGGGGTAGCAAATGCACCAGGCAACCAGCTTTAGGGGGGCAGCAAGCTGAGCTTGACGCTAGTGGCCAAATTCAAGTTCAGATAATACCATATATCACTGGAAAAGTAATTCAATGCAGAATGCAATGAAACAAACCATGTTGGAACGTCTGTATTCTGTCAAGAGTTATGGCAATTCATCAGAAAACGTTTTATTTATTTACTTAACTTAAATTTGATTTTGTTGTGGAAGAGGGGCTACAAAGCCTTATTTGACCCTGGCTAGCAGATGCTGTAGCTGTGCGACTGCCCCACAATCATGACCTCTGGGACCTGCACAATCGGAGAACATGCTGAACTTGGAATGCAGATTGACGATGCCAGTATGGCTGACCTCTGACCTGGTCAGTGGATCAGGAGGAAAACACCAGTCCAGCCAAGTTGGTTCACTTGAGGAGGTAGTTTAGGGAGATGTGCGAAGTCCCCCACCATTGGAATAGCAGGTGTTTTTTTTTTGCAAAGGTAGGATCTTGATCCTCTTGGACCCCTTAAAGGGGAAGCGTTGACTTGAGAGTTGCACGCTTAGTTCTTGCGCTTGCCAAGGTACCTGCACCTGGCTGTCACACCTCCAGACCCAGAAGGCAAACAAAGGAAGTGCAACTGAAGTCTTGCAGCCAGAGGTAAGTATACATGGTTTGCATTGGGATTTTATTTTAAGCATAGAGTGAGGTGCCTTACTTGGGATCCCTGAAACACGACCAGAAAGTACATTCCCCAGAAAGTACAATCCCACCAGTTGCGGACCTGGCCGATTCTTCACCCGGAGGCCAGGTCCACAGGTTACCGCCCCTAGCACTGTGGCCCCACCCCCAGCCTCATCGAACCCTAACCCTTCCGGAACAGTGTGGGCACAGGGGCAGGCAGTCTAAACCCTGCTCACTGCCGACAGTGCCATTTGCCTCTGCGCCACCACCCCTCTCCACTGGTGTGGCGCTCGGGGGCATTTGCCCCCCCCCCCCAGAATACAGGTTAGGACTGCCACTGAATCCCATCCTGGAGCCCTGACTGAGTGGGCAAACTGATGGGCAGCAATAGTAGCTGGGCTACCTTGCAGTTACCAAGAGGTTCCTACCCAAGGCCAGCATCAGAATATGGTGCATTCAGGCATGTGCTGACCCCTTGCTGCACATCAGGTTCCCATACTGTGAGCCATGGCTCCCCAGGGAGCGGCAGAATCCAGTGGCAGACCCAGCCGAGGCATCCTCCTGCCCGCGCCAACAATTGCCACCCCCAATGCTGCTGTGCTCGATTTCGGAGCTCTCTCAACACAGGGGCAGGTGGGCCCCCTTTGCGCCTGCAGTGGCTTGGATGGGTGGGTGAGGGGTGGTGGTGGTGGTGGCTCTGCTGCGCTCTGGCCCTGTGACCCCCTGGACCTCCCGACAGGCCCGCCACTGGTGGAATCCTCATGAAAAACCCACCACACTGTTCGGTGTATAGGACTGTAGCCCCGGTGGGGAGTTGTGGCCAGTCGCTCAGTAGGTCAAGGGAGCTGCCAGATGACAAGGTTTGGGAACCACTGACAAGCAGGGTAGCCAACGCCCAAACCACGACTGCGTCATCCTGGCTGTTGCATCAGGAGGACGCTTCAAAGCAGAGCCGCTGTCACGATGGGACCTGAGTTTATGTGTGGACTTCACAAGCGTCTCTATGCTCAGTCTGGTGTTTTGGAAGAAACCCTTTCAAATCACTGCATCTAACGTGGCGCAGAAACCGAGACTTAGAATGTCAGCTCAGGAGTAAACAAAGGCCTTTCAGCCTACTGTTTTGTGTTGACTTGCTTACCGCTTTCCCTTCGTCCTTGAAACATTGCGAAAAGCGACTGGAGAGGCGGAGAGATTTCAGCACAACAGTTTGCAACAGTGGAGCACTCGTGTGCGCAATCGCTTCTGCCTCTGGCAAGCAAAAATTCGAGGGGGCGGCTAATATAGCGGGGAAAGAGTGGGAAGAGCTTTGGAAAGGGGAAACCCCACATGAGTGACGGGAGCTCTGCTTGGTGGAAATGCATCCTCGGGTTTTCCAAGGCGCTTGTGGAAAGGGAAGATGGTGGTGTCTGAAGGGCCTCCGCTCAGTTCTTGGGAAGCTCAGGCCAACAGACCTGCATCTGTCACAGCAAACGATTTGCTTCTCAAGCCGGTTCTGACTGAGGTGGCAAGTAGCTGCCTGGCTGTGCCATCAGTGGTGCCGCTGGCCCAGTGATGTCATGCAGGGGGTACGCGGGGGTACGCGAGTACCGGTTTCTAGGATTACGGCTGGCCCCGCCCACTCGCCCGCCCACTCGTCGACTCCGCCCCCTGCAACGTTTGAATTTCCTGCATGTTTGAGTTGCCTGCACGTTCTCAGAGCCAGGCAGGCAGGCAGGCAGCGAGCGGAGCCTTGCCTTGCCTTGCCACTGACAAATGAGCTGCTCTGGGGTTTTGGAACTGTTGGGTCACTTTAACATGATGCCAGGCCTCCTTAACGTGTTCTGGGGGTGCTGTGGAATACTGTTGCAACTGCTGGGTCAGTTTAAAATGGTCTGAGGCCTCAAAAAGGGCTTTTTTCATGTCCCTTCCTGCCATGACATCACTTCCGGCTTATGACGTCACTTCCGGTGGGCGGGTCCCGACACGTGCCCATCAAAAGTGAGTACCTGTTCTTAAATCATTTAGATGACACCACTGAGCTGGCCCCTCTGGCACCCGGGGCCACGACTTGCAGAATCACCCCTGGAGGTGCCTGGCCCAGAGGTGGTTGTGGTGATGTGCCAGGGGGTGAGCTGTAGGATGCAGCAGTTGCCATTTTGGTGCCCCTGCTCCTCCGGGAGCCAGGCAGGCTAGGATTCGGCCATGAGGCTGTAATTCTTTAATGCTTCCCTGGGAGTAAACCCCATTAAACACAATGGGACTTACTTTTGAATGGAAATTCCTACGATGGCGCTCTGAAGAGGTGTCCGGTGGGGTAGCTGAGGCGGGGCCGAGGGGCACACGATCCTGGGTGCATCAGACTCGGAGGCGAGTGAGCCCCGGGGGATCTTTGCAAGCACTGTGAGTGGCTGCGCACTGCTCCCAGGGGCCAACCTTCTCTCCAGCCTTGAGAGCAGCCAGCCTTTCCGCCTTCTTTTCTTGAAGGAGAAGAATGGCAGGAATGGCCACTCCCTCAGAGCGGCACGCAGCGCCTCCGAGCAGAAGGAACTGGCGGGGGCGAAGGGGGACAGCTACTCTCCACCTGCTGTATATAGGAGGAGCCACCACTTGAGAAAGGGCCTCTTGCCCAGTTAGCCCAGCCAGCAGGGGGTTGTGTGTTTGTGTGTTTGTTCACGGTTCATGCCACCCTTCCTCCAAGGGGCTCGGGGTGCTGCTGCGACCGGTTCTTCTTCCACTTCCTTTGTCCTCACAGCCGCCCTGTGCAGGAGGTGGAGCTGAGAGACGGCCACAGTCACGGCATGGAATCAATAGTAACTATGGCCAGAAAATAAATGCAGCGGATACGTCCCCACAAGCCTGTATTTGGGGGGGGCAGTCACAGAGAGGATGTTTATACCCTCACCTTGAAGCTGCATTGCCCTTACCCTCGTGATGGAAAGCTAGTTAGGATTGCACCCTTAGGGCACAATCCTGAGCTGCGCTGAAACAGGCCGGACGGCTCTGTATCCGGCGCAGCTTGGGAGCAGGCTAGCGCCTCCACGGGGCACGGGCGTGTTTGCATGTAGGCGCTAGCCACCCCTCTGGGCCCCTCAGATCTGCGCCTGCTGTGTCGTGGGTGCGGGTCTGAGCACAGCACACCACGCGGCCTTGATCGGAGCAGCACGGGAAGGGGAGGGGGTTTGGGTGTGGTCTAATGGCCGCGTGCCTCCAAGCTCCACCCTCATCCCCAGGCTGGCCTGCCTCCGGAACGCTCCGGAACGCTGAACTCGGCTGGGGCAGGAACGGTGCCCCGGGGGGCTTGGGCTGGTGCCTGCGTCGGCGTTGTGCAGAAGTGCTTCACGGCACGTGCGCGACAGTGCTCGGTCGGCTGTGGGGGAGGGGAGGGGATTGTGCTGTTAGTAAACTCGCCGTGTTCTAAAGACAGGACACCCGTTTTAAGTTCTGTGGTCATTGGTCAACCTTCTTTGTTTCCTTCTTCTTTTTCTTTTTTCTGAGGTTCTCACTCCGAGTGGGAAGTCCAGACTGAACAGGGGTGACATACATGCCCTGGCGGTTGACTAGCGGGCAGTCGCCTGGCAGCCGGACACTCTGGTTTCATTTTGCGACCAACCATATTCCCGGTTTCAGGCAAGCCAAGGCAATTCCAGTGGCAGGGGTCTGTCCTTAGGTAGTTCCCTACCACGCAAAGGCAGTTGCCCAGTCCGACCTTGAGAAAGGTTTCCACCTGGCACATCATTCACAGGGTGATTCCAAACATACAGCCGTAGTAGGTGAGGACCTACGGCAAGGCCAATTCCATGCTTGGGGTAATTAAAAAAGGGGTTGAGAATAAAACAGCCAATATTGTCATGCCATTGTACAAATCGATGGTAAGGCCGCACCTGGAATACTGTGTCCAGTTCTGGTCGCCGCATCTCAAAAAGGACATAGTGGAAAAGGTGCAGAAGAGAGCGACGAAAATGATGACGGGGCTGGGGCACCTCCCTTATGAAGAAAGACTGCAGCGTTTGGGGCTCTTCAGCCTAGAAAAAAGGTGCCTGAGGGGGGACATGATCGAGACATACCAAATTATGCACGGAAGGGATAGAGTTGATAGAGGGATGTTCTTTTCCCTCTCTCAAAACACCAGAACCAGGGGGCATCCGCTAAAACTGCAGGTTGGGAGAGTTAAAACAGATAAAAGGAAGTTCTTTTTTACCCAGCAGGTAGTTAATCTGTGGAACTCTTTGCCACAGGAGGTGGTGATGGCATCTGATCTGGATGCCTTTAAGAGGGGATTGGATGGATTTCTGGAGGAAGGGTCCATTGTGGGCCACCATGATAGGTCGTGCAACCTCCTTATGCTAGTAGTAGGCTACTTCAGAGTACCGGGTGCAAGGGAGTGGCCACAGGATGCAAGCATCTTGTTGTCTCATGCCTCCCCGGGGCACCTGGTGGGCTGCTATGAGATATAGGAAGGTGGACTAGATGGGCCTTTGGCCTGATCCAGCAGGGCTCTTCTTATGTTCTTATGGACAGCTGAGACATATCACCACAAACGAGGCTGAGGGAACATTGTTAAAGCGATGGCGTTGATCCCTCCGTGAGGTTGAAGGGTGGGGGGCCTCAGAAGAGCCCAACTGGCGCAAGGGGCTCCCTCCACCATGTGCTTTTCCTCCACACACTTAGCCTGCCCCGAATCCATTCCTTAATCCTGAGGTAATTCATGTAGCCCTAAAACATGAATGGCCATTTTTATCCTTGTCTGTTGCACGTTGAATGCTGTTCTATTTTAAGTAATGGGTTTTGAAGCGCTGCTCTCTTAATTCACATTGTTATTGTCTGTCACAGTTGTTGATTTAGGAGCTTTTCTGATGTAGCCTGGGAACCATTTCCTTTGGACTTTCACATTATCATATTACAACATACAACCCAAACTATTTATACTGGTGGCTAATGACATTATCTCAGTGGAATTTATATATGGAAGACAAGATAGGCCTGTTAGTTTACATTACGAGTTATATAAATCTTATCATTAAAATGTAGAGACCATTATCAATCAATCAATCAATCACTAGTATTTATATACCGCTTTTCAACACAAAGTTCACAAAGCGGTTTACAGGCAAATAGTAACATTAAAGTTAAATGGCTCCCTGTCCCAAAAGGGCTCACAATCTAAAAGAATGGAGAACACCACCAGCAACAGCCATGAGAAAGACACTGTGCTGGGGTGAAAAGGGACAATTGCTCTTCCCCTGCTAAATATAAGAGGACACCACTTGAAAAAGTGCCTCTTGCCCAGTTAGCAGGGGTTCTTGGTATTCACATTTTATAAAAGACATATTTTATAAAAGTGCACGTTCCCTTGCCGGGGGGAGGCTCCGGCCTGTCCTAAGCAGCGCTAGGATATGGCACTGGTCCGGCGCTGCTTAGGATTGTGCCCTGAGTAAATTCAAAATTATTGGTAAGATTACTTAAAATTTACATTCCTTGCTTAATAAATAACGAATACGGAAATACAAGTTCTAAAGTTTAGGGGAGAGAGAGAGAGAGAGAGAGAGAGAGAGAGAGAGAGAGAGAGAGAATAGTGTTTGGCACTGTTGGATAACTAGCAAGAGAAAGTTTATGATCTGCCTAACAAAATTCTGGCATTCTGAGGCTAGTAGTAGCCAGATACAAATGTCATCCGGGTTCTGTGAATGGGGCGCTAAATAAGGATACAGGTTGGTTTGCCGAAGATTCTCATAGGCAGGGCAGTGTAGAAGAACATGCAGCGCAGAATCCTGAGAACAAGGATTCTCAGTGGCTCCTTTGTTACATATACACAAGGGTCCTCTTTGCTACCCACCTCAGAATTATTAAAGTGAGCTTTTAAAGCCATAGAAGGTAAAACGTGACACACCTTGCTATCGTCAAGGCCCGTCATGCCTGTGGATTCTCAATTAAACAAAAATACCTCGACTTGTAAGCATGGATTAGCGATAATTGTAAATACAAAGGTGAGCCTACTTTCCATGCCTTGGCAAATCTCCTGCCCCTAAATGTCAAACAGCCTGGTCAGAATAATGTTAGAAGATGCACTGGGTAACCATTCAGCACCCAGAATATCTGCAGAGAGGCCCATAGATTGTATTTTGCAGAGAAAAAATTGACAAATTCCTAGTTAGTTTTTTTAAAAAAATACATGCTTCTCTTGTTTGCCCCGGATTTAAAGAAAACACACAAACAAAAACAATCTACTTCAAAAAATAAATATAGAAATAATTGCTGCTGTTAATTTTTGTGGGTTTCTTGAAACTGGCCTCTCCAATGCTTTAGAAAAAAAAATGACAGGACAGGAAGCCCAGGAATCATACTGAAGAAACGCTGGGGTGGTTTTAAGAGAGTACTCTGCGTATTCTGCGTTTGCAGCAGTGGTGTGTGGGCTGGGGAGGCGGCCGTGGAAGTGCCGTGGTGAGCTGATGATGTCACATCACGGGGCGTTCATTCGAGGGGGCTCCCTCAGCACCCGCACAATCACAGGGAAGGCTGGCCTTGGGCTGGGAAAACAGCTAGTTGCTGAGAGACTAGACTAGAGCTTGCAGCAGCAGCAACAGTTCAGCCTCCCAGGGATCCTGCAACCACTCAGAAACTGGGTGAAGCCCCTGCATAATCACAGGGCAGGATGGGGAGGCTCTGCCTTCCCTGACCACACAACCCTGGTTTGCATATGGTATGTAAGCAGTTACAGTTCCTCTCAGTTTCCACCCCCAGCATCTCCAGAGAGGGCAGAGACAAATCCCTGCTTGAGGCAACAGTGAGGTGCCATCAGTCTGTGTTGGTAGTACTGGCATGCCCCAGTATCTACTGGGGTTTTGTTCCAGATCCTCCCATAGAAAACCATGGATACTGGAGGTAGGGGAGCATCAGTATTTTTGCTGCAGCAAGGATCTGTTTAATGTTCCCTATCTTTTAGGGATGTGGTGGCGCAGCGGGTTAATTAGCTGCTGTTGGGCTTTCTGACCGCAAGGTTGGGAGTTCGAGACTGCGTGACGGAGTGAGCTCCCGTTGCTTGTCCCAGCTCCTGCCAACCTAGCAGTTCGAAAGCACCTAAAAAATGCAAGTAGATAAATAGGGACCACTTCGGTGGGAAGGGAACGGCGTTCCGTGCGCTATGGCGTAGAGTCATGCTGGCCACATGACCACGGAAGCTTGTCCTCGGACAAACGCCGGCTCTACAGGCTTTGAAATGGAGATGAGCACCGCCCCCTACGGTCAGTCACGACTAGACCATCCGGTTGTGGGGAAACCTTTACCTTCTTATCTTTTTAATAGGCGTCCCAGTTTCTATGGTATCCGTGGATAACTGAAACCGTGGATTCCGAATCAGTGGATACGGGGCAAGAATTTCCCCACCTAGATGGGCCAACTCACTGTAAGGCAGCTTCCTTTGCTTCTCCCCAGTTCATTATCCCCCCAAGCTGATTCCAGATATTTCAAAAGAAATTAGTGATCCTGACATTACATAATACTGTTGGGCCTTAAAAACAGATCCGATATAATCTGACAATTGGCAACATTGTACAGTATTAAACTTGTCGTTATTGTAACATCAGGAAAATGTTCTAGGACCAAATGTTTAAAAGAAAAGCAGAAGTGCTGTGATGCTTTCTTCATGTCTAACCTTGAAAAAACCCAGAATGCACATGTTCCTAATCTTAGTGAAGGGCACTGTGCCAGAAAGTCCTTTGGGGCAAGCTATGTAATAACTTTTGATATGTGCTCATTTTGTACCCATGGCTTCCTCCCCTGCCAGAAACAATTTTTTGCAATGGTTTGACCAAAATTGAACACACTACACAAGAAGATGATGCACTCAAAACAGCCTCAAGTTTTGTCTTCTGAAGATAAACGTGGCTGCAGCCATGACTAAGCTCGGCCTTTATACAGAGTATCGTATTTCCTGTTAGGGACACATCGAGCTCTTACACGTATGGGTTTCCCATTCACTTCTATGGAAGTGGCCACTGCAGCTAGGACAAAGGTTGGCCTTTATTTAGGGTGCAATCCTGACCCACTTTCCAGCCCTGACATAGCTGTGCCAGTGGGCCATGGGCTGCATCCTGCTGTTGGGGGCAGTCACAGAGGCCTCCTCAAGGAAAGGAAGTATTTGTTCCCTTACCTCAGAGCTGCATTTTCCTTGCCTGGTGCTGAAAAGTTGGGTAGCCCGACGGGCCAGCGCCATATCCCACGCTGCTTAGGATGGGCCGGAGCCTCCCCATGTGCTCTTCGGATCTGCGCCCGCTAAAGAGTCATGCGGCCTGAATTGGGGCCGTGCGGCCTCGCAGACGGGCTTAGGAAGTGGCTGTACGGCCACCTCCCAAGCCCGCCCAGGTCCCGCCCAAGTCCCGCCTCTTGCCTCCCCCCTCCCACCAATCCCCGTCTCTATACGGGACGGAGAATCCCTTGCGCCAACTGTCTTCGGTCGGCACAAGGAAGGCTCTCTGTTGGCGCTCTGAATTTGACGCTGCGAGCAGTGTCAGCTTGAGAGATGCAGCGCTGACGCGGGGGTGCTGCTTGACGCCCGCGTGCCGGTGTTCCACCCCTTGTGTCGTCGCAATGATGTCGCGTCGACGCAAGGGGCACGCTAGGATTGCACTGTAAATGTGATATAAAGTGCAGGGTGCCCTTTGTATGAGTGCCCTTTCCTTATTATATGGTAACTAAGCTTAAATACACATTGAAACAATAGCATATTCTCATCCCATGTACCCTACCTAAATGCCTCTTTTCCTTCTTTTGTGTTGACATCTAGATTGTAAGCCCTCCAGTAAGGATCTGTCTTCTCATTTGGGGGTGTGTGTAAAGTACTGTGCACGTGTGTGCATGTGCGTGTGCGTGTGTGTGTGTGTGTGTGCGCGCACACACACACACACGGGGGGGATTTTTTTTTCATTTTCTTCAAGTTCAGTGTTAAAATCTCATATGTAGTTTCTGCAAATCAGGCTCAAGAGAGAAGAATATCGTTCATGTGGTCATTGTCTCATGAAGATTGACTGTGTGAGGGGCTTCTCCTGAACGTGTGCTGTAGCCCCACCTCCTCCTTCGATGGGTGTGTGTTAGCTCTACTCCCTGGCCTCTGTGTGTGCTTCATTGGTCTGTGGAGAGAAATGCTGAACACGGGGAAGAATTTCTTCCGTGATTGCCACCCAGGGAGCCAATCACTGGGAGAAACATTTTCTCAACTGCAGCACTGCAAACCAGTGATGAAGAGGCAGTGGGCAGGGAGCAGGACTACCAACACCTGCGTCATCAGAGGGGGTGTGGCTATAGCGCACATTCAGGAGAGACCTCTTATGCATTCGTGGTCCATGGGAGACTGGGGGCGCAGTCCTAACCCACTCTCCAGCCCCGGGGTAAGGGCAATGCAGCTCTGAGGTCAGGGAGCAAATATTCCCTTCCCTTGAGAAGGTCTTCTTGACCACTGCGGCACTGCAGGATGCAGAACATGCCCCATTGGCACAGCTATGGCAGTGCTGAAAAGTGGTTAGGATTGCACCCTGAATGAGCTAATCGGGCTATATTTGTCCCTAAATGGAATAACAACTTTTCTTGGTATTATTACAGGAAGCAGCTGTGCCCAGCGAACAGCTGAGCAGGTGTTCACATCGTTACACATTCCCACATTGTTTGCCTCTCTCACTCGATGATTGTAAGCTTGAGTAAAGCAACTCATTGTTTCATCACCTGGGATTTATGTTTGAACATTGATGTGACAAGATATTACTTCAATGCGAGTAAAGAGGGGGAATTTGGCAACGTCCGGTTCATTTGCTCTTGTGCAGGCAGAGGAAGTTCTTTCATCACCAGAAAACAATAACTTCATACTGGATTAGGTGCACCAGTGATATTCAAAAAGTGGATTAATAAGAAGTCATGAAGAAACGAATGACGCCTCGGGCTGCCTCTGTTTGTTCTCGTATGGTGCACAATTAAAATAGACCGGGCATAGCACAGTTACCACATGACGAACCATGCCAAGCGATGCTGCCAAGCCTATGAAATGTACACAGTGTGTGACTCATGTTCAAGCGTAGCAACAAAGGACAGAGCAGAGCTGGGAGGAAAAGACAGGGCAGTGTTCAATAGTGTGTTGACAAATGGAAATGAAAGAAAACATTGTGGTCTTTAGATCTCTTTTTTTTCTGAATGCAACAATTTCTAGGGGCAGTTCCTCAAATAACGTATGTGTATGAGGTCAGAGCCATAGCTGTGATCTACTAATCCCCTAGCACCCAAACAGGGTGCCATGACACCCAAGGAGGTCACGGTGACCTCACAGGAGCCCTGCAGGATGTCCTTGGTGGCTTTTTCTTACTTGTGGCTCCGAATGGCTCTCGTGGTGAGTGGGAGGGGCCACTTACACGGCATGTTGCAGTGCCCAAAATATGTCCCTATCTCTATGGATGAGGTTTTTTTTGGTGATCAACTCAGTATGCTAAATAATGAGAAATAACACCGCATTTGCCTGTTTCTGACACAGTTTGACACAAATTTAGATCAATTTCACAAAAATAACACCACTTTGTTTTGGACACAGTTTGGAGGAATCCACAAATAGTTTTCAGCAAGGGATCAGGAGGGGCAGAAACAGGCAGAAGCTTGCTTAACCGTGCATGAACACACATGTTCCTAGTTCACAGTGCATGCTGGTGCAACTTTCATGGAATGTGGCAGTCGTAAGCAGCAATCTCCTGATGCACCAAGCAGCAACCAGAATGCAACTTGGGAACTTTTGAGCGGGTCATTTTGGGCTGGGGTGTCTGTGCCAGTGATGGCTTGCCTTTGTAGGGCCACTCACCCTTAGCTATTGCACCGTTTGTACAATTTGCAATAAAAATTTGGATAAAAACACAGAACACCCCAATTTGTTATTTTAATCAAGAAATTTTGGAAAAAATATCACCCAACCCCCACCCCTACCTATTGCCCATAGCTGTGCTTAATGTTCATGCCTTCCTCTGAAGTTCTTGTGCCACGATCTGCAGTCGTTCAGCAAGTTTCCATTTCCGAGAGGAGTAACAGGAACACGATGTGACTGAAGGAATATTTGGACACCCACCTCAGCTCTCCACTATTTTTAACCATTGCTATCAGGACCCTTGAGTCGGCCCTTATCTGCATTCCTTTAGAATGATTATTCTAGAAACGCTCTGGAGATCTTATGGGTCCACATAATTCGTTATAAATGTGAACACTATTTTGGCAATTGGCTTAGTTCTGCTTGACGTACAGCCCAATCCTAACCAAAGCTGATGCAATTGCAACACAGGCCCGGACATTCCCTTCACTTGAGGAGGCCTCTGTGACTGCCCCCCCCCCAAATGCCGTGCCCTATTTGCATGGCTTCATTGATGCGGGAAGGTTGGTTAGGATTGGGCAACCAAGAGTGAGGCTTGGTTTCCTTAGGGCTCGGTTCACTTTCCTTGTCAGCTATCGGCTTGTCCGTTTCAGTTTTCGACCCACCAACAATCAGGTTGCAAACCACCGGTGAGTCGCAACACACAGTCTGGGAATTTTGGGGAACGCTGCTCCAATGCACGTCATGGTTGTGATTTTGGATCACCTTATTGGTGATCCAACATGGTTGTGATGCACCTTATTGGTTGTGATTTTGGATCTGTAGTAACTGTTCATTTCCCCAAATAAATTTAACATGGAGCACTGGCACAAAATTCTGCGTTTGTAGCACATGTGAGATGAAATCTCAGAGCACTATAACAACAGACTAGTTCTGAATAGATCTTTCTCTCTTTGTCTCCACTGTAGCTGTTTTTCAATCTATTTGACTTTCAGATTATCTCTGTTGGCTGCCTTTAAAACAGCCTCTTCTGTATCTGCAGCAGTTTGTCTGTAAAACACAATGCAGGCACTTTCTCCTTCCCCTGGATAAGTACAGAAGAGGAAGGACAGAGAGCAACTTCCTCCTCCAAAAGGAAGCAGAGGTTTGCCGCGATGCTAAGAGGAGGAAGCGTGAGAGAAGCAACGAGCCGGGACGAGAGCAGAGCACGAGGGCCGCGCATGGGCAAGGCAGGCGCTCTCAGATGTGCACCCAGCCTCTGAGCCAAGACTTACATGCATTGCAGTTCACATCAAGTGCCATCTAGGGGCAAACACACAGTGCTGCTATTTAGAGTCGTAGCAAAGTGTGCTCCTTACCGCTGACCTTCACACGCTGACTGGCAGGATTCCAAAGGCAGACAATCCAAGGAGCCCGATCCCTTTCCTCCCTGCGGTGCTGGCTTAGGACACTGTTTAACCTTGTCTCAGAGCGCAACCCTAACCTGGAGTGAGGCTAGCAACGTTTGGCCAGCAAAAGGGTCACCGTAAAGTGTGTTTGGACCACTCTGGGAGTCAGGGAGGATGGCGCACGTCTGTGTGCTGGCCCCTCTGACTCCCAGAGGGATCCAAACATACTTTGCAGTGTCCCTTGTGCCGGCCAAACTTTGCTGGCTTGACTTCTGTGGTTGAAAACCAGGTTAGGATTGTGCCCTCAGTCTAGTTAATTGGAGGCTTCTGGCCAACGTTTCAGCTGGTCAATTTCAAGATGAACAACCCCTTGCCCTGCTCTTTGGACACCTTTTTTGGGGAAGCAGGTGGTATGAGTTTGGTCACAGTGAACTGCACATACTACAAATGCTGGCCTGAATGCATGCAACGTTCAGAAAGGTGTGTTCAGCAATATGACATGCAAACAGCTTAGCATGCATGGTCTTTAAACATGACCAGGTTCCAGTAGCATAGCTAGAGAGGGACACAGCACTACCTTTTGCAAGCAGTTCCCCCCACCTCTTCAAAGCCATTCTGAGTGGCTAGACAGGGGCATCTCCTCAATTCTACATTTGGCACTGATAATTGCTCCAAAAAGGAGGGGGAGGGGTCACTTGCAAACCTTAGTTCTGTGACCTCCCCTCTGTTATGCTACTGCCAGGTTCCAAGCTTGGTGCAAGATTCTATGGGTAATACAACTTTGAATGTGTTCATGGGTAAGAGAGAAGCCAGGTCAGATTTCTGAGGGCCTGGTGATTTGATAAGAATGAAACACTATAAAAGGGGTTACTAAAGTCCCAGTGGAATGTTACAGAGGAGCTCAGTCCCCTGCAACATTTGGCATTCCCCCTCCTCCATAGGAACTCAGGGCACAATCATAACCTGGAGTTAGGCTGGCACAGTCAGAGAGGCCAGTGCACAGATGTATGCCACCCTCCCTGACTCCGAGAGTGGTCAAAATGCGCTTTACGGTGGACCTGGTGCCGGCCAAACTTTGCTGGCCTAACTGTGCCAGCCTAACTCCCAGTTAGGATTGCGTTCTCAATGTTTTAGGTAAATAGAGGATTTCTTTATTGTCTGGAGCAATGTTTCTCAAACATGTGGGTTGGGACCCAGTAGGTGGGTCATGAGCCAGTTTCAGGTGGGTCATGCAGCACATAGCACAGCCATCATTGAAAATATGGGATACTGGAAATGGGGAGGGCTGTTGTTTTGCTTGGGTCAAGGTTGTAAATAGGTTGTAAAGGTTTCTGATTCACTTTGCTATTGGAAAATGAGAAGTAACCCAACTTATTGCTGCATTAACAGCAGGCTCTGGCATCACAATGACATCACTTCCGGTGGGTCCCAGACAGACTGTCATTCTAAAAAGTGGGTCCAGGTGCTAAAAACTTTGAGAGGCTCTGGTCTTGAGGAAGGAGGAAGCCTCCGTGGAGGTCACATAAAGAGACGAACAACCTGATCGGCTGGGGTAAGAAAAGGAATGCAGGGGTAACACTAATTATTGAATGCAAATATTATTTATTGCTAATTGTAAATATTTGTATTTACAATCAACACTGGTTTCATACTTGCAAGTATTTGAATTTGTTTGCAGTAAATTGTTTTTAGTAAATTCATTACTAAAATACATTCCGCTTTTGTCTTAATGGATTGATGAGATTTTCAGGCTTCAATCCTATCCTACCTTACCTGGGAATAAGTCCTATTGAACTCAGTGAGATTTACGTCTGAGTAGATAGGCAGAGGCTTGCGCTATCAATGTTTAAAGCAACACCACCAACAAAAGCAATTTTGTATAGACCTGAATTTGCTAGTGAGGGGGGGGGTGCCTGATGGGCATTTTAAAAGCTCTTTGTTCACAGACCTCCAGCCTCAATATAGTGTGCTATTGTTTGGCAGAGTCTGTGGAACAATGTGTGCAGTATGAAGCGTGAACCCTTTCCTTTCCTCTAGTGGGTCGCTTTTGCGGTCATCTCAAAGGAATGCAGATATCAAAGAGCTCACGGTTTCTGGTTGCAGTGAGTGAAGCAGCAGTGGAAAACTACACAGTCACGTCACATGCTGCGCCTATCTCTAGAGACACAGGATGAAGCTGGTGCCTTGTTCTGCTGTACAGAAGGGCGTTGCATTTAGATGTTGAAGACCTACATTCATATTGTTACTCAGGGCAGATCCGCAGGATGGCTGGCATCTGCAACCGGCACCATTTCCTTCTTCAGCTCCTGTTGGCTCTCATGTGGGGACTGAGGCTTCCGCCTAGTTCAGCAGAACTCCAGGTTTCCACAAGCCCAAAGGAAGCCAGTGAAGCTGAACAATCAGAGCTGGCCCCAGGTTGCCGGGGCACTGGGGAAAAGCCCCATGCTGAGCTCCACGTTGCTCCCCCTTCCTGTGTCCTGATGGCCCAGACCACCGCCACCAGCACTGAGGGCTCAGGGACTGCCCCCAGGTGAACCTCTGATGGCTGGACCTGCTGGACCTGGCTGACCCCAAACACCGTCCGTGGGTCTGATTTTGGGCAGGACTGGTTCCAGGCTCCAGGGGCCAGTCACAGCAAACTGCCCTCTGTGCCCCCCCCCCACGAGGTTAGCCCTCTTAATGTTTTTGATGGGCCTTCCTTTGGCAGAGGGATGGGATTGAAAAGAGTTTTGTACAGTAAAAAGAGCAGAATTGGAGTTCTATTGAGGAGAACATTTGTGTTCTGTTTTCAACGTAGGGCTGCACAAGCGTAGTAGACCAATGGCTCTCAAACCTTTTAGCACCAGGACCCACTTTTTAGAAGGACAGTCTGTTGGGACCCACCGGAAGTGATATCATGACTGGAAGTGACATCATCAAGCAGGAAAATTCCAACACCCTCATATGAAAAAGTCAAATCAATCAAGTAAGTATATTAAAAGATTGTTGTTCAGTCGCTAAGTCGTGTCCAACTCTTTGCGACCCCATGGACCACAGCACGCCAGGCCTCCCTGTCCTCCACTAGCTTCCGGAGTTTGCCCAATTTCATGTTCATTGCTTCGGTGACACTCTCTAACCATCTCATCCTCTGCCGCCCCCTTCTCCTTTTGCATTCCAAATTTCCCAGCATGAGGGTCCTCTCTTCTCATGAGGTGGCCAAAGTATTGGAGCTTTAGCTTCAGGATTTGTCCTTCCAAGGAGCAATCAGGCTTGACTTCCTATAGGATTGACCAATTGGATCTCCTTGCAGTCCAGGGGACTCTCAAGAGTCTTCTCCAACACCATAATTCAAAAATATTAAAAGATTACAATACAGTAATAATGCATTTTTTTTTTAGAAAATAAAGAACACTCCTAATCCTCCCAAGCAGTTGCTGGTCCATTTTTTAAAATTCCCCCAATATCCCAAAGGCTGCAATCCTATCCACATTTACCCAGGAGTAAGCCCCATTACTCCCCATTACGTCCATTATAAGTGGGACGTGGCGGAGCAGTGAGTTAATCCGCTGTTGCTGGGCTTTCCGACCGCAAGGTTGGGAGTTCAAGACTGTGCGATGGAGTGAGCTCCCGTTGCTTGTCCCAGCTCCTGCCAACCTAGCAGTTCGAAAGCACCTAAATGCAAGTAGATAAATAGGGACCACTTCGGTGGGAAGAGAACGACATTCCGTGCACTACGGCGTAGAGTCATGCCGGCCACATGACCACGGAAGCTTGTCCTTGGACAAAACACCGGCTCTACAGGCTTTGAAATGGAGATGAGCATCGCCCCCTACAGTCGGTCACGACTAGCCCATTCGGTTGTGGGGAAACCTTTACCTTTACCTTTTAAGCCCCATTGACTTTCATTGTTGAAAGGATACACCCAGCAGCCTATTAACTGCTGAAATATTAATCTGAAATATTTCCCAAATCAGGCACACTCCGTGGTAGCATCACGCCTAATATACTAAAAATAAAATACACATTGAAATGAATGGGGACCCACCTTGAATTGTCTCATGACCCCCCTAGTGTGTCCCCAACCAACAGTTTGAAAAACACTGGCAAAGAATCTGGCACTGGTGACAGAATTCAGCAACCCAGGAATCTCAACTTCCTTTGCGTTTATTTTGAAAAGAGAGAATTTCCTGTCTTTGACTCATGAAAAGACCTTTGGAAATATGTGTGGCTCATGCTTGGTGGAGACAGACAGACAGACAGACAGACAGACTGACTCCCAGTGAAGTGCGGAAGCCGGGGAGGAAACAGTACAGGATTTCCAGGCCCTGCATAGCGTCTGCCTTTTCTAGGGATTAGCTGAAGCAGGAGAAGTGACACAGAACAAGAGTAGACTCCTGGGGGAAACACTGTGATTTATGTATAGAAGGATCCATTTTTTTTTAAAAAAGGAATAGTGCTAGAGGAAGGGCTGGACAATGAAGAAGAGGTTTTTCTTTCTTTCACTCTCCCTCAGTGGTGTAGCTAGGTCTTTTTGCACCCGGGGCCTTTTTGACACCGCCCCAGCAAAATTTGTGGACTCATCATATGGGCCCACAGCAGAGCCACCGACTTGCTCTCAACATTGGGGGTGTCCATAGCCACCACGCCCCTGACGCAGCCATAGACACTGGCATGACCACGCCCCCTGTCACGACCGCGGCCCAGCCTCAGAAAGGACTGCCCGGCAAAGCAAGCGCCGGGCCCAGCACCTGACGTTGGGAACGCTGAGCACCCCCGGAAAATTATTGTGGGTGCCGACAGCATACTGGCACCCACAGAGTTGGTGCTACTGGCCCACAGGCTGGATGTTTAACACCCCTACATAAGACACTTGTATTTGTTTTTTGTTTTTTGGCCATAACGTTTGCTAGAATAAAGATATTACACTCCAGGCTTTTTTATTGAATTCCAGGTGAAATTCTGCATGCAACGGTGTACAGCATGATGGTATTGTTCCTTAAAACCATGATTTTAAGTACAAAAGAAGTTTTATTTTCGGTTTTTAGTTCGTTGGCCATAACATTTGCTAGAGTAGAGATACTACACTCCATTTTTTTCCATTGAATTCCAGGTGAAATTCTGCATCCAGTGGTATACAGCATGACTGGAGTATTCTATAAACCTGCGATTTTCAAAATTTGGGGTTCAGTGGTGGTGCCCCCCAAGGATGGCACCTGGGGTGCTGCGTCCTCCCGCCCCATAGGTAGCTACGCCACTGCTCTCCCTCCCCTCATTTCTGGGCCTTGATAAATTGATATGTTGAAAGCAGCCTCTCCTTGTTGGGTCAGGAACCTCGGAGCAAACCGGATGGGAGCTGGAGGGCTGCCCAGACCTGTGTCCAGAGAGCACTGCTTTGCCTTCAGTGGGATGCAGACCCGAACACACACCCAGTGCGCATTCCATGGGCACCACGCAGGGCAGGTTGCACCACAAGCCCTGGAATGGCCTCCTGCAAAGTGGGCGGCGGGAAGACGGCGAAAAGGAGCGTGATGCAACGGGCGGGCTGCCGCTCACCCGTTCCTCCCGCCCAGCGTACCGGTAGCATGACACCACTGCTTCCTGTGCCAGGAACATAACCGCGAAGAGCCTTGGTTTGTAAAGTAGGGGGTATATGAACTGTATACGACCTTTTGTCCTATTAGAAGGCAACATTCACTGCTATTTTTAAGCATCCATGATCCTTGTTTCGTCAGCAGTAACATTCACAGATCCTTTATCCAATGAACCCAAAAAGTACTTGCAGCATTGGAAGGGAAATAGCAATTCAGCCCCAGAGAGTGAGCACAGCTGGCCAGATGTTCATCCAGGAACTCTCTATTGAAATTTCGCTATTGAAATATGTGGCCATGGCACAAGACCAAGCTGTGCCCGAGTGCCACCTGCAAGACAGCCACAAATGGTGCAACCCCCCTGTAGAAGATGATTCTAGCACTTTGTGGCTACCGGACACAAACACTTCCTTTATAGTGCAGGGTTCACTTTCAGTTGTCTTTCTGCTTCCTCCGGTCTGGGAAAGTTGCTAATTCATGTTATCTTGGTTGGCTTGTCCTTGAAACTAGGACATGTTCTTTAGGAATTGGCACAGATCCCTCATAAATTATACCAATTAAAGATGGCAACTGTGTTGAGGCTGGCATCCGAGATGCTCGTTGTAGCATTATGAGCTTCCATCTCATAATTACCCCAGGACATCAAAGAGGCCATAAAATTGTCTTGTATGTCAAGTCAGCATCACATGTCTGTAGAATGAGTTCAGGGGCCAATTTGCTTGGAGGAACATGTGCCCACGTGCCCCTTATGTACCCTACAGAGCCATACAATATAGTTGCACAGGAGTTACATATAGTTACACAGGAGTAGAATTGATTTATAGGAATCATTCTGTGTCTGAAAACTAATGCAAGATTTTGTGCATTTATTTAATGGTAGACCAACCTTTCAAGACCGATGTATGTAGGGATGGCATAATAAATTATTTGTTTAGCCATACAGCCCCCGCTACCCTATGAGCTGAAACAGTGGGATAGCAGTTTTATCAGTACTGGCACAATGTTGTGCATAGGGAATAATGCCTGTTATGAAGATTTATGAAGATTGATAATGTTGTTACATTTAATACAATTATTACTTTCTGATGGTTGATGCTACAGAAAAGAATCAGGGGTCCAACCCCCGCCCTTTACACACACATGAGTATGAACTTCTAATTTCATTACCGTATAAAATTTTTTTATTATCCTGTTGTCATTGGATATGTATTCCCTGGTTTCTGACAGGCAGGTACTTCCTGGTCCTAACTCACCCTTGCGGATGGAAAAGGACATTTGAATCACAATATCGCCATCTGCATCTTTGGCAAGGCTGGGAAGCCGAGCAAAACACAGTCAGCTGCGGAGTGTGTCTTAGTGGGTGATAAAAATAGAGCTGAGTAATGTTCATTATAAATGGGACAGTGGTTCAGATATCACTTTGATAACATTTCCATGCGGTAAGAGAACTTTTTTTTTTAATGAAGTGGATAACCTAGAAGCAAATCATGTGACTATATTTGTCCGGGACGTTATAGCTCATCCTAACCCACAGGCCTTTGCTGTGCAACCAACCCCATAGCGGCACAGTCATGGCTCAGGTATTAGTTCACAACTTGCTGATACAGGAGCCACGGTGAGTAGCACCATCAGCAATGAGCATTTGAGTGCACTGAGTACCACCACTGAAGGGTCAGGATTTACCCAGCCCAGTGGGACTATGGCCAGTGCCCTAACTGGTCAACCCCTGATGCCCCCCATTCGAAAGTATGACCATATGCAGCTGTAGAATTGGCTAGAGTATACCGTAAGAACACAAGGTGATGTAAGCTAGAAATTGCATCTCTTTTCAATGCAACTTTCAATGATGATGGACCTTCGTAGGCAGATGGGCACTCATTTGTGGGCATAAGGGGAACCGATTAGACGTTGGAGTTGGCCAGAGTGGAGCACAGGAAGAGGAGGCAATTTTTGGGGAGGTGTGTAACAGGGGTGGCATCCCCACTCAGGCTGCTCTTGTGTTTGCTTGGACCACTCTCGGAGTCGGAGGCCAGGGCACAGATGTGCGCCATCCTCCCTGGCTCCGAGAGTGGTCCAGATGCATTTTATCTTGTGGCTCTTGTGCCAGCCAAACTTTGCTGGCCTAACTGTGCTGGCCAAACTCCAGGTGAGGATTGCACCCCGCGGGGGCGGGGAAGATGGCGAAACAGAGCGGTATGCAACGGGCGGGCTGCCGCTCACCCGTTCCTCCCGCCCAGCATTCCGGCTGCATGATGCCGCTGATTGCACCCTGTGTCTATGAAGGAAGGCGGTGGCCCATGATGACCGTGTGTGCAACCTCCTTGTTCCGAGGCAACGTAATGTCCCTCCTGGCCACCTTGGCCAGTCAATAGGGGAGGACTAAGTCCATTTTGCTTGACTTGTGGACCTCTTTTTGGCCACTTTCACTGACAGAGTGTAGCACTGCAAGGGTTTTGAGCCAGCACTGGCAGTTCATGCATAATCTAATTATTTTTCACATTTTTATACCACTTGCCCTTAAAAAAACTCAGGGTGGTGTGCCCGGCTCCTCTCTGCCTTTTTGGCCTCACGACAGCCCTGTGAGGTAGACGAGGCTGAGATGCAGCGACTGGCCCAAGGCTACCCCGGAAGCTTTGTGGTTGAACTGGGATTTGACACCCGGATCTTCCATGTCTAAGTCCAATTCCTAAACCACTACATTATCTTGCCTTTGCCTGGGGTGTGGGAAGTTACAAAGGAGAGGAGTGTGGCTTTGGTTTTCAATGACCAATAACAGGATGCCACAAATTATTACGTTATTATTACTAATAAAAACTAACTACTAATTATTAATTTATTAAGACACCACTAATGATGCTGTTTACTTACTAGAGTAAGCTGTGATCAATTTTTATAAGTGCAGTCTCATGGTCAACAGACCACACCACGTGTTTAGTCTGTGTACAGGGTGACAAGACCTACATAACAACCGACCAGTATAGAGGAGCTCTGCTAAGCATTGGAGAATCATTCTTTAAAACAAATATACATATTTTTTATTGCTTTGTTGTCTGTTCCTTCAGGACACAAATCAGTTCCTGAACACAACAGAGCGGCCAGGAAAAAAGGGAAAGGAAATGACTGTCTTCATTTGCATTTTATCATTGTGCCAGGAGTGAAAAATTAAACCCTGCATGGTTTACTTCAATAAGATAGGAAATAAAAAGCTTGGAGCAAACTGATAAATGTCATTTGACTATATTGCACTATAATTGTTAATTTCCAATGGGTTGAAATGTGTTTATAGCAACTGGCTGCAGGCTAAAATATAAAATGGGATTGTCTAATGGAGACGGCCCATCAGATCCGCTACTGTTCTTGGGCTGGGCTTCGTACTCTGACTGGCAGGGGGAGGAGAACAGACTCCAAAAGCTGCGTCCAGTATGAACCAGACTGCCAGGATTGGCCCTGCATGGACAAGGCCTGCCTGGGGACGGAGAGCTTCCATGCAGAACGTGGTTTCTTTTGGCCCAGTCCTGAGCAGCATGTGCGTTGGCACAGCAAGCTAAGCACCCGTGCTTGCCATCACCAAAAGGCACGAAAGTACCATAAAGCACTTTGTGACAGTAGAACAGGTGCCGCACTGGTGCAAAGGCCCCCGCTGGCTCACAAGCGCCTGCAGACGGAGCCACATGCGCTGGAGAAAGCGACTTCTGCACTGAGCAGGACGGAGGTGGACAGGGGAGGGGGAGGACGGGGGTGTGGGGAAGGCCGAGAGAGGCAGGTCGGTTCTGGGAGGGGAGCAAGATGGCAATGTTGGTGTGCAGCACCACTTATCCCCCATCCCAGGTCTTAACTGGTGACATGGGGTCATGCAGACTTGCACCATGCTGGCCCATGAAGGTCCAAGTTGACCCACCGTGACTGCTATGGTTTACCCTGGAATACAGTAAGAGCACAAACGCCCCGTTACCCTCAGGAGACCTCCAGCAGTCAAAACTCCCATGCTACATTCTACATGGTATGTACTGAACATAAGAACCTGTGGACTCCCTGCTCCCTCTCATGCTCAAACATATGAGAAGCATTGGATCTCAGCAGCTAGTATACTGTATGCACAACGCTGGAAAGCCACAGAAATTCCATCAGTTGAGGACTGATAGTCTTGGAACTAACAGAAATATATAAGGCCGATCTAAATGTTCCTGATAACCACAATGGTGCAGTCACAGAGCTCGAACCTGACATCCTGGAGTGTGAAGTCAAGTGGGCTTTAGAAAGCATCACAAAGCTAGTGGAGGCGATAGCATTCCAGCTGAGTTACTCAAAATCTTTAAAGATGATGCTGTCAAAGTGATGCATTCCATATGCCAGCAAATTTGGAAAACCCAGCAGTGGCCACAAGGCTGTAAAAAATCAGTTTGCATTCTAATCTCAAAGAAGGGCAATGCCAAAGATTGTTCAAACTACTGCACCATTGCACTCATTTCACATGCTAGCAAGGTGATGGTCAAAATCCTACAAGCTAGGCTTCAGCAATATGTGAATCGAGAACTACCAGATGTACAAGCTGGTTTCCGAAGAGGCAGAGGAACTAGAGATCAAATTGCCAACATTTGCTGGATCATGGAGAAAGCCAGAGAGTTTCAGAAAAACATCTACTTCTGCTTCATTGACTATGCTAAAGCCTTTGATTGTGTGGATCACAACAAACTGTGGCAAGTTCTTGAAGAGATGGGAATACCAGACCACCTTATCTGTCTTCTGAGAAACCTTTATGCAGGCCAGGAAGCAACAGTTAGAACTGGACATGGAACAACCGATTGGTTTAAAATTGGGAAAGGAGCTGTATACTGTCATCCTGCTTATTTAACTTCTATGCAGAATACATCATGAGGAAGGCAGGGCTGGATGATTCACAAGCTGGAATCAAGATTGCAGGGAGAAATATCAACAACCTCAGATATGCAGACGACACCACTCTAATGGCAGAAAGTGAGGAAGACCTAAAGAACCTTTTGATGAGGGTGAAAGAGGAAAGTGCCAAAATTGGCTTGAAGCTCAACATTAAAAAAACGAAGATGATGGCAACCACTGCTATCACTTCCTGGCAAATAGAAGGGGAAGAAATGGACGCAGTGACAGACCTTATTTTCCTGGGCTCCAAGATCACCGCAGATGGTGACTGCAGCCATGAAATTAAAAGATATTTTCTTGGGAGGAAAGCTATGGCAAACCTAGACAACTTAATAAAAAGCTGAGACATCACCCTGCCAACAAAAGTTCGCATAATCAAAGCTATGGTTTTCCTAGTAGCAATGTATGGCTGTGAGAGCTGGACCATAAGAAAGGCAGAGCACCAAAAAATAGATGCTTTTGAATTATGATGTTGGAGAAGACTCTTGAGAGTCTCCTGGACTGCAAGGAGATCCCATCGGTCAATCCTCCAGGAAGTCAAGCCTGATTGCTCCCTGGAAGGACAAATCCTGAAGCTGAAGCTCCAATACTTTGGCCACCTCCTGAGAAGAGAGGACTCCTTAGAAAAGACCCTCCTGCTGGGAAAGATGGAAGGCAAAAGGAGAAGGGGGCGGCAGAGGATGAGATGGTTAGATAATGTCACTGAAGCGATGAACATGAAATTGGGCGAACTCCTCAAGCTAGTGGAGGACAGGGAGGCCTGGCGTGCTGTGGTCCAGGGGGTCGTGAAGAGTTGGACACGACTTAGCAACTGAACAACAACAAATTTCCATTGAACTCAATGGATTTACATCTTTACATCTGAGCAGACACGCATAGTATTGTGCTGTTAATATGTCATGGGCACATCAATATTCTTTGTTTCTGTTTATGCAATTTATCACTACAATTGTTGGCTATGTAAATAACTATTATGGTTGTAGCCTATTCATATATGCAATTAAAAATAAGTGGAAAGACTTTTTATGATCAAAAAACATTCCATTCAGAAATTACTGAATTTGGAATAAGTCACCTCTACTGGTGGAACCAGAAAAACAACCACGCTGTGTTTGCATGACTAAGGGTGCAATCCTAACCTGGAGTTAGGCCGGCACAGTTAGGCCAGCAAAGTTTGGCCAGCCCAAGGGGCACCATAAAGTATGTTTGGACCACTCTTGGAGTCAGAGGCCTGTACATAGACTTGCGCCATCCTCCCTGACCCCGAGAGTGGTCCAAACTTGCTTTATGGTGACCCTTGCGCCGGCCAAACTTTGCTGGCCTAACTGTGCCGGCCTAACTCCAGGTTAGGATTATGCCCCAAACAACACAGCTACTACTACTATCTCCTCACTACTACTACTACTACTACTACTACTACTACTACTACTACTACTAC
>JAJKFI010000151.1:1568567-1589444 GCA_029204185.1 Lerista edwardsae | reverse complement strand
CTGACATTACTGCACAAGGCTCTGCCTCTCAAACAACAGACCAACTGCTGCCAATTAAGCAAAGGATAACTTTCTGTTGGTTTACGCACCGATCAGGAAAAGCAGGTTTGAAACCAAAAAGTCTGAAGGATATTATTTAAAAAAGGATTACAGTTATTATTGCCTTTAATGAACAACAGATTAGGATAGTTTATTATTAGATTATTTTAATAAATCAATACATATGGTTATATAATAATTTTAACTAGAGTATATATATTTTATATTGATACCATTAAAATTTTAAAAATAAAATTATTAAAAATATTAAATTTAATAAGGTTAATAGAAAGAAAAATAACAAGGAATTTCAGCATCCACTTTTGTGAACTATAGTTTACATAATCATATGCAACTGAGGAAGTAGACTGTATGCAGTCCATACAAGCTTATGCTGGTGGTTCTCTAGTGTTTTAGTACCAGGACCCACTTTTTAGAATGACGATCTGTCCGGGACCTACTAAAAGTGACATTATTAATCTGGAAGAGATGTCATGGCTGGAAGTGACACCTTCAAGCGGAAAGTGCTTTCCTGAGAATGCCGCAAGCACTGATATTGGAGCTTTTTGCTGCATCTGCAGTAGCTACTGAAGCCATTGGCAGCCATTTTTGAACATCTACAGCCAGCTGTGCCATTTGCCAGCTTCCAAGATGGCAGAACCCAGATCATTTGCCAGCATCCAAGAGGCCCATTCTCAGCTTTCTGCAACCCACCAGGAATTAGGTAGCAACCTACTAAATGGGACCCAACCACAGTTCGAGAAACACTAGTTTATGCAAAAATGAGTTGTCTTCAAGTTGCTACGAGATTCTTTCCTGGTTTCGTTGCAACAGATGACTGCCATTTTTGACATTCATAGAAATAATGAGCTATTAAGAAGGCAATCAGTAAAAGCATTATGAATAAAAGCAGAAAGAAAAATTGCTTATCTTAAGAGGTCTGAAAGGGCAATTCTATGAGAAGGAATCTTACTTTTCAAGTTCACTGTATATGGGTAGCACTTCAGGATGGCACACAAAGGCAAATGCGAGAATTGGGATGGTGTAGGCCGTCTGAAAGACACAAAAGCAAAAACTCCAGTTCAGCCCATGGGAATGATTCCTGTTGCAACGGTTTCACGGGAAGCTCTAGACAAAGTAGAATTAACAGACCGAGCAAGCCACGAGCTACCCAACGTTGTCTTGTTGGTAGCAGGGATGAGTCAACAATGGCTTGTAATAAGCCTATCTTTGCAATAAGGATATCTGAGGGACCATCAAGGGAAGAGTGGTACAGCAGGTGTCACGATGTAGCTGCTGACTACTGCAACCTTTGCATACTTGCAACCACTGTGCAGGGAGAGGCAAAACGTGGGTCTCAAGCAGGGCGCAATGAAAGACAAGAGCACAGGCCGTGCTAAACTGGCCACGCACATCACGCTTGCCATGCCTCCTCATTAATACAACTCCAAAC
Source organism: Lerista edwardsae (assembly GCA_029204185.1). Classification (NCBI taxonomy): domain Eukaryota; kingdom Metazoa; phylum Chordata; class Lepidosauria; order Squamata; family Scincidae; genus Lerista; species Lerista edwardsae. Next base: position 1,587,952 of record JAJKFI010000151.1, on the reverse strand, counting down.
CTCCATGGGAGAACAGAAAGAAGCCGATAATTATTAAAATTATTATTAAAATATCTACATGCCGTTGGTCAACAAAATAACTTCACAAGGCAATTTGCAGAGAAAATACCAACTAATTAAAGGGATAGTTGAATGACTGAGTCGTACCCGCGAGTTAAACACAAAGTACTTGGGTTGACACTTGTCATTGTCGTCTCCGTGGGCTTCATATTTGACTCCACTTTGATGCAGCTCTTCTTTGGTTTCTTCAAAACTGGAATACTGCCTGTTGGTGCTGTCCAGCATAAAGTTCACTCCCAAATCGGCAGAATTGTTAGGGAGCGTCACCACATGTAATGGAACTGTGGTGTGATTGTATGACCAGTTGCCAACATCGTTGTCTAGCACTGGGAGAGGGCAGGGGATCTGGGATTTCTTGTAGATGACCTAAAATAAGAGATACATAAAAAGATTGATTGTGTGAAGTCAGCAAATAAAATGTTGAAACGTGTTACAAAGAATTGCCACCCTTATCTCTAATAGTTGGTTAAGAACCTTCTTAAATTTGCCTGTACTTAAAATTATACTGTAGACCAGTAGTAGTCAAACATTTTAGACAGAGGCCCACTTTTTAGAATGGCACTCGTGTTGGGACCCACCGGAAGTGATGTCATTAACCTGGAAGTGATGTTGTGGCAGGAAGTGACATCATCAAGTAGAAATAGCTGTCATTGTAACAAAATTAAAAGGCACTCTGGTAATGCAAATTGGCATTCTTGGACATGAAAAATCCCTGGCAGAAAGCAAGATTAGGACAAAATATGATGTAAAAGCACTGAAATTTTTTTTTAAAAAAACCTCTACTTGAATGTTCAAACTGTGAACGCTCACAAAAGGAATATAACAAGAGTAAGGTCTGCAGTTTGCAAGATGGCTGCTTTCAGCTTTCCGTGACCCACCTGACATCAGGTGGCAACTCACCAAGTGGGTCCCGACCCACAGTTTGAATAACAGTTTGAGTAATCCCTGCAAGAAGCTGGACCTATCGTTTATATCCATCAACTGCTCCATGTGGCCAAGTTCATTAATAGTGTCAACATTCTATATATCTTACACTGCAATCCTAACTGGCCAATGCAGGGGGCATTTGTCCTTTACGGCGCAAGGCCGGGGTATTTGAGGGACCGCCTCCTTCCATGTAATCCTGCCCGTACTCTTAGGTCATCTGGGGGGGCCCCTTTTGACTGTGCCTCCACCAGGAGAGGTGAGGGGGATGGCGGCTAGGAATAGGGCCTTCTTGGTGGTGGCCCCCCGACTTTGGAATGCCCTCCCCTTAGAACTAAGAACTGCTCCCTCTTTGGCAACATTCTGGCAGGGGCTGAAGACTTTTTTTATTCAAACAAGCTTTTAACGGTTGACAGGCAGGCTGGCATTTTTTACACTCTTTTAAATTGTGGGATCCATGGGTTTGCTGTTTTTTAAATTTTAACTTTTTTAATTATGTTCTTAAAATTGTTTTAATTGCATATAGTGTATTGTCTTTTTAATGTTGCAAGCCGCCTTGGGTGCCCTCAGGCAAAAAGGCATAATAAAAATTGAATAAATAAATAAATAAATACCCCTGGGTAAGCCACAGTTGCCCCAATGGGCCTGTTTGGATCTGCACCTCCTGTTTAGCAGGCACAAGTTCAAGCACGCCATGACGGCCCCAATCTGGGCCACGCAGCCCGGGGATGGGAGCTTGGATGTGGCCCATCGGCCACACCCAGCCTGCCCACAGGAACGTCCCCCCCGGCCCCCTTCTGCCCACAGCCCACCTTTCCCCTGCCCAGAAAAGCGCCTGCACTGGCCGAAACCGGCCAGCACAGGGACGGCTTCCTGGCCACCTGCTCCAGCGCCACTGTATTGACACAAGTGCCCACATCGACCCAGCACCCCTTGTGCTCACGTGAAAGCGCCTTACAGCACTTTCATGACAGTGTTGGGCCGATGCAACCAGTGGCGTCATGCTACCGGTACGCTGGGCGGGAGGAACGGGTGAGCGGCAGCCCGCCCGTTGCATTACGCTCCGTTTCGCCGTCTTCCCCGCCCCCGTGGATGCAACACACCTGCGTCGGCCCAAGTGCGCTCTTGGATTGCTCCCTTAGCCTAGTAGTTTGTATCTTTACTCACCACACTCACAAAAAACACCATGCAGGTCAATGAAAATCCGCTTGTATAACCCAGATAACCTGTAAAAAGAATGAGAAGGCAACTAGTTAATCCACAAGAGAAATGAGCTAACTCAGGCACAGATAAACAATCCTGATATACACATTTGAATATACAATAGTGGTAGACGTACCCAAATTCTTTAGAAGTGAAAGTGGAAGAATAATTCCAATGCTCACAAATATCACGAGGTAGTTGCCATTTAGATACCATTCCCTGTCACGAGGAAATAAAATAGTCATCCATGAATCAGTTGCATTATAACCAGTTGCATTATAACCAGATGTACAATTTTGATCTTTAGAAGATGGAATTAGAACCATACCCAGAATTCTCTTGAAGTCCTAGAAATGCTCGGATTACTTCTGGAAGTTCGTACTTAATAATAAAGAGGTAGCTGGACATTGCTGAAATGACAAATATGTTCACTTAGGGTGAATTGAGGACGAGCTATTGCCTGAAATGGTCCATTACATCCAAAACATTCAGGTAATTTGGTTTTCAGTTAAACAGAAATGCTACTCACATTATATGATAAATTAGAATAACTGTGGAATACAGAGAACAACTATTACCTTCTTGCAGTGGCGTCTGGAGGGGGGATTGGCACTTGAGGGCACACCTTCAAGTCTGCTGCCCCCCATCTAGGGGTGCCATCCCCATGCCTGCTACCCGCCCAGGTGTTTGGGGGGATTTTGCTGACCCTCCCTGCCTGGTGCCTGGGGGCATTTGCACTCCCCAGATCCCCCTAGGTACGCCACTGCTTTCTGGATTACATCATTCCCTAAACTCCATTAGATAGTGGTATTGTATCGGCAACAGTGGTTTGTGGGCCACATTTATGCCCCTGATAATCTGACACAATTAAAGTTGTTATCACGCCTGAACCTCAATGTTTTTTTGTATTTTTTCACTGAGGATGCTGAAATGCAGTTCCCCCTCTCCAAGGCACAACGGCAAAATAGTGTCGATCCACCCCTACTTTCTGTCCTGCAGGTAGAGAATGGTGAAAGGGGGAACAGGCACTCTTTTCCCTCTGCAGTGTTGGGAAAAGAGCATCCATCCTGTTCTCTTGCACTGTTCTTGGCTGCCAACAATTCTGTACTTATTGCTCAGGAAAGTGATGTGAAGTCAAGGGAGGCAGAGCCTCACCTGACCGAACACAGTGAATATAAAAGCCAAGAAAACGGTCCTTTCTTCTCCAGCCCAGTCAGTGAGTGAGGCCAAGCACACCCAGCCACTACTCCACTCAGGGAAGCAGCCAGCGGCGTCATGCAGCTGGAATGCTGGGCGGGAGGAACAGGTGAGCGGCAGCCCACCCGTTGCGTTCCGGTCCGTTTTGCCGTCTTGCCCGCCCCCGTGGGCAAAACGGACCGGAACGCAACGGGCGAGCTGCCGTTCACCTGTTCCTCCCGCCCAGCGTTCCGGCTGCATGACGCCGCTGGAAGCAGCCATTTGCTGCAATCATGGCTGGCTTCCAATGGAAAAAAGAGCAGGACGCCTGCATCAGCAAGCTCTGGGGAGGCAGCTGGAAGAGTGGCCGCCCTTCTGTTAAAACAAACACACACACACACACACACACATGCACCACAAAGAAATAGGGAGCCTGACGAATGGTGCTCTTTAAAGCACCTGGAGACGCAGCTTTTAGGTTGTCTCAGGGGGCCCAGCTCAAGTGGGGGAAGAAGAGGTTAATTTATTTATTTGGAGAGAGAAAGAGAGATTTTCAAAAAACAAGGTAGTGAAAGGGATTGAGCTTTCACTAGAGGGGAGGGGAGATTGCGTATATTCACGTGGTTTTGCCCCCCCCCCCCACTGCACATCACTGCTCAGGTAATATAGGGAAATACAATTAACAATCTGTTTTTACTGTACAGCATTCAGAACACCAATGACAGAAGAAACATTTTTCTTTATTGTGTGATGAATTATTCTCATTTCAAACTCACTCATCCAAAAGTCCTTTCCCATTTACCTCCAATGTTCTGCATTGTAAGAGAAACAAAAGCACCAATTTTTCCAGGCCATCCAAATGCCTTTTCGCCCAGTTTTTCATATATTAGTGAGCCTAGAACACAAAAAGAGAAATATGATTAAAATATACTGGAGAGTTAGCCATGTTACTCAGTTACAGAAAAAAAACCCCAATAGTTTCATAGCACTGTAAAGATTGAGGGCACAATCCTAACCTGTAGTTAGGCCGGCACAATTAGGCCAGCAAAGGTTTGGCAGGCACAAGGGACACCGTAAAGCATGTTTGGACCACTCTCAGGCGCACATCTGTTTTGGCCTCTCTGACCCCGAGAGTGGTCCAAACACGCTTTACGGTGTCCCTTGTGCCTGCCAAACCTTTGCTGGCCTAACTGTGCCGGCCTAACTCCAGGTGAGGCTTGCACCCTAACACACCTATTTCAGCATAAACTTTTGTGCATCTCATGAAGTAGACTATAGTCACAAAAGCATATGCTGAACAAATTGGTTCATCTTTAAGATGCTAAAAACCCATTGTTCCTTTTTTATTAAAATGTTTTTCATTTATTTGATTCAGCACTTCCATTTTAGACAATATGTTCAGAAAGTTCCCTTCAACAATGAGAGAGGGCAGGAGGCACTTTTAATAAACATCCATGGATTACAATAGGAAAATTGTCCTGCCAGAGATCTCCATGGAAGTCTATGGAGTGTAAAAGTGCTTAACATGGGACCTGAAGGCACTGTTGTCTAGGACAGTGTTATTCAAACTGTGGGCTGGGGACCCACTGGGTGGGTCGCAGCCTGATGCCAGGTGGGTTGTGGAACCTGGGAGCAGCCATCTTGGAAACTGCAGACCTTACTCTTTTCTGAATGTTAACAGTTTGAATTTTCAAGGGAGGGTTTTTTTAAAATTTGTTTTTAGTTTAGTGCTTTTACATCATATTTTGTCCTAATTTTGCTTTCTGTCAAGAATGCCAGTTTGCATTCTAGAAGTGTCATTTGATTATGTTACAATGACAGCATGTCTTGCTTGATGATGGCACTTCTGGTATGACATCACTTCCAGGTTAATGACATCACTTCTGGTGGGTCCCAACACGAGTGCCATTCTAAAAAGTGGGTCCTGGTCTAAGTTTGAGAACCAATGGTCTAGGAAATTTCAGAAATGGGACTGCTACATCTTCCCTTACTTTACACCTGCTAACAGTGTACGAGTTAATGCTACATATTTGTCCTTCTGTTTGGACTTTGTCCACTTGAAATGAGCCCCTTTGCCTTCTAGTGAGCAACATTGTCTGTGCTTCATACCTCCTTCTTTGGCTGTCTTCAGCAGCAGGTGAACTGAGTAGAGAGACATGATGGCTACTATCAGCAGCAGGATTCTGTAACAAAAAGGAACAGAAAATGTATGCAATGGAGGTTAAAAAGTTTCTTGGTGTCAAACTTTTAGAAACAGGAGAGATGTTTTGGGATGAAAGGTGTCAAAATATCGCTTCTCATTTGCTACTTCCCCAAACTGTTTCAGAAAGCATTAGAAAGAGTTTGATCCCTTAGAGTTGATTTGCGGATGTTTGAACACACAGAGCATTTGAATATTGAACAGACCTTTTTCTAAATTCAAAATCTGTCTTCTCCCATTTGGGAGAATCCCTTTGGAATCTATGGGATTTAAGCCAACATCTAAGCACTCATTGTCAGCATTTATGTACTGTTTTTCCATAAAAAGTTCATGTGATTGACGGATACCCATGAGTCTTGAGGCCTCAGAGGAGTTGAGGTGGAATCCTGGATCTAGAGTATCTCCAAGAGAGACTGTGCAGGTCCAGAATGTTTGCCCCAGAAGGGCAAATTCCAGGTGAGTTGAAACTCACTGATGCAATTCCATACAAGAAAAACTGCATGCCTGGTGCGGCCCTAGAGATCCACGTGCACACAGCTCTCCTACATATATATGGAAAAGACACTTGGGCAAAAGAATGCAGGTGAAGTTGAAAGTAAACTCTGAGCCTAAACTGACTTTTCCCATGCCTGAAACAGACTGACCTCAGCAAATATCTTGAAGAAGCAAAACGTCTCTATAGTTACTGAGTTTTACTTTTATCCACTTTTTAATGGGAAAGAGCACTAACACAGAACATCTTCAATTAAAAAACAACTCAAAACAAGAATCTAAACATGGTTTTCAGTCCCCCCCCCCAAATCAGACAGTTTAATAACTAAACCTGAAACGGAATAATTTCTAAAAAGGTGTCGTGTCTGTCTCTGGGTCTGAGAGGTCCAGCTACGTCTTTTAGAAGCTGCTCAAAAGCAGCTGTTCCTGTTTGTCCAAGGACAGGCTGTATGGATAGTGTATGTCAGCTGCAAGTCATGCAGGAACATTTGGCGCGGGCAGATTTTGGAGTGACAGCAAGCCTGTAGCCACGTTTCTTTTCATGCAGTTTCAGATTTAGCGCCCTACGGACAGAGCGCATTCTGTAGCAACGTAGCTAAGTACACAGATGATACAGAATTAGGTAATTTATTTATTCCTTGGGCAGACTGACACATTACATTGCTGCTGTTGATGTAGCATGATGGAAAAAATAGAGAAATCTGCCACTTTTGTTTTTAAGAAAATATAAATAACCTCAAAGGCCGAGGCAGCAGTGTCAATCAATAACGGACACATGGCTGGTCATGTCTATTTGAAAGGAAAAAGTGGTGATTATTGCACAGCACAGCTAGAATCATTTTTTGAGGCAAGCCCATTTGCATGCCAGAGTACAAACGGTGACAGAGGGGACTTTACCTAACGCATAATGGGGATCTGTCAGGATAATTCAGCTTCCTATTCTTACACAGTATCTGACAAATAAAATGTCAGATTTTCACTTGAAACCTAGCTGACAATCTTAAGATGTATAGATCAATTTAAAAATCTTAATATGCAATCTTAAATAAACTTTGAATGCTGGGCACAGCGTGCTAAATCAGGCTTTCCCCATTTTTCCTGCCTCACACCCCAGATACCTACACAAAAAGTACGATTCCCGTGTTGGCCATGGCGTAGGACAGCCCTAGGATGCCACTGCCCATGATTGCGTTGCTCAGGTTAAACGCAGACATTCCAAACGACGTATTTCCTGGGTGCTGTTGGAAAACAATAACAGGGTAATTTATTAGTTGTGTTGGAAGTAACATCTGACACATGGTTCCATGTTGCCATTTTATCTATACAGTTCTGCAGGCCGATTTTCACAAGCAGGATATAAAATGGCGCTCTTAAATTATCTGTTCCTGGAATTTCAATCCATCTGCGTCTAAAGTGTCCATTTGATTTAAAACAGGTCGTTGTCTGTATCCTATTATGTACTAGCAATAAGGCTGCAATCCTACCATAAGACTGCAGTCCTACACACACGTAACTGGTACGCTGCTTTGACTATAACGGGACTGTCTTGGTATTCTGAGTAGACACACATAGGATTGTGAACTCCAGACACACCACTTGTTACTGCACAGCAAGTTTTGGGCTGGAAATTGGCAGGAAGCCAGACATGCCTTGTGGCTGTCAAGATCCCACCACTAGTGCTAAATTGAACGATCAACAATTTGCCGTCTCTCAGAGGTTCTCGAGAGTCCTCTGCTTTAGTTGCTACCTCCCTCTCTCCTGTTGGGGCTGGCTCTAACCGTACCATTCTTCACACAATGCCCGTGCCAAGTTACGTAATGGACAACAGGAACGGTGGCAGCAAGCCTTCTAGCCCTAAATATAATGTGTTTCAGGGCGCAATCCTCACCTGGAGTTGGGCCGGCACAGTTAGGCCAGCAAAGTATGGCCGGCACAAAGAACACCGTAAAGTCTGTTTGGACCACTATCTGAGTCAGAGAGGCCAGCACACAGACGTGCACCACCCTCCCTGACTCCGAGAATGGTCCAAATGCGCTTTACGGTGGCCCTGGTGCCGGCCAAACTTCGCTGGCCTAACTGTGCCAGCCTCACTCCAGTTTAGGATTGAGCTCTCAATACAATACACTGTTAAAGAACGTATTTCCAAAATAATTTAGAAAGGGAATTCCAACCTCTTTTCCTACAGCTCAATCATTACTAATAAACTTACATATTCATCCGTATAGTCTTCTAATTTCTTGTTACTCAGAAACCCGTTCGTAAGAAACTTTCGACTTTCCGCATCATCTCCAACGAAGTGACTGAAGACAAACATACACACAAAAAGCAAGGAATGAGTATTACTGCAGTCTAGACCTGCTGTCTTCAAAGGTTTCAAACCAATAAATTCAGTATGAGTCTGTTGACCCTACTCTCCTCCTAGGACCCTATTTGCCACTCCACCCACAGCGCCACCTACTCCCTACCTTGTAATGCGCTCCCAACACTGTTCACTCTAGCCCCACATTCTTATTAGAGAGAGCAGGAAAAAGTGACCCTGAAGCCTGGCACGAGGGAAGGCATCTTAGCACAACTGCTAAGGAGCAGGACTGGAGAACAGACTCTCCTGGTACCTTGAAGGGGTACACCAGATGCCTCCCCCTTTACTGCTGGTGTTCTAGTCCAGTGGCCTTCAACCTTTTTCATTCCCATAAGTTGCCACAGCCCCACAATGGGAGGCCTCATGACCCCATTGGGGTCCTAACCCCAAGGCTGAAGAACACTGTTCCAGACTTCACCATGTATTACATTTGTACCCAGTGCTTTTTTGGTAAAAAAAAAAAAAGAGAGAGAAAAAAAAGGTGCAGGAACGCACACAACGTCGTGACGTCACATCGTGACGTCACAACGTTGCGGGGTGCGGCTTCTGTCCAGAAGCCAAGCCCCGCCTCCTTGTTTTGCTGGTCGGGCACTTTAAAGTGCCCGACCAGCAGCCAGGGCAGGAGACGCCGGTGCGCCTCCCGGCTTGGGGGAGAGCGTGGCGGCAGCTTCCCTGCCCTGGCTGCTGGCTTTTCCCGGCTGCCGCTGGTACCTTGAGGCCGGCGGCAGCAGGGAAAAGCCGGCAAAGGGTGCAAGCGGTTCCTCCCGGTGGGCAGGGAATCAGGCGGGGGGAAGATGCAGCTTCCCCGCGCCTGATTCCCCGCCCGCCGGGACAAAAAAGGTGGCGGAACGCTGTTCCGGTGCGTTCCATTAGAAAAAAAGCCCTGTTTGTACCACAACCTTCATCCCGGAGCTCAGTGTACATTGTTCTCCTCCCCACACAGGCTTTTCGAAGGATAAATGGTTGCCATGACAGATTGAGCAACGTATGGTTCAAGCCTTTTGAGCTGGTTGACTGGCAGAGCATTCAACGAGCTGTTGGAAAAGCACCGTAATGTGCCTTGTGACAGTGCTTCTAAGACAAACAGAATATTTTTGATACGGGAGGACAAAACCATCCCCGACTTATTCCTACAAAAACGGAGGCAATGTACTTAATTCATTAAACACCAGTGGATGTTTTCTCTGCAGAACCCAATCAGTAATTGTTTTATTTTTAACCGGCTCCTTGAGTGACAACTTAGTGGTCTTTTTACATTTCTTTTTGGCCTTGTCAGTCCTGCAATTCAACCCTTCCATACCTGCTAATAGTCGCCTTCTCAGGATCGGCCATCTCGCTGTAGTTGTCTTCAGTGCTGTCTCCACTGTTGCTCTCCTCATCCAGTTCTATGTTGACTTTTCGCAGTTCCATGCGATCCATTTGAGCGGTCAGCGATTTGCAGCACACACACACACACACACACACCCTCACACAGAGGCGTCTTCAGTGTCAACAGAACTGTATCTTCTGCTTTAAAGGGCCTGCCTCCACAATATGTCGACACTCAGAACACTCTGTTCTATAAACAGAACACAAAAGGGCTCGTTAGGATTTCTCCTCAATTGGATAAGGGAGTAAAAATCCCTCCATTTAACTTTATTATTATTGCCTGTAAACTGCTTTGTGAACTTTGTGTTGAAAAGCGGCATATAAATACTGCTGATTGACTGATTTAAGTTAATTTTTTTTGTGATAACGTAACATGAAAAGGATTGTGTTCTCATTTGGAAAAATTCAGGATACATTAAAACCATCCCTAGTGTTTCGTCTCGGTGTGACATAAAGAACTGCTTCCTTCCCATGTACAACAAGCAAACTATTTCCTCAGCTTCGTTAATTCATAACGGCCCGATCCCGATTAAGTGGCACACGGGCAGAACGCTTGGCCGGTGGGCCTTGCCTGTGTGACGGCACTTCTAGTGGGTGCCAGCAGGAAGGCCTTCATGCTGGTGCCCACACAGACACCTGTCGGAACCGAACAGGTGTGCCCAGCGTTGTCATTCAGCCGGAACGCTGGGCGGGAGAAACGGGTGAGCGGCAGCGTTCCAGTCTGTTCCTGTCCCCTGGGGTGGGGAAGACAGCGAAACGGACCGGAACGCAACGGGCGGGCTGCCGCTCACCCGTTTCTCCCGCCCAGTGTTCTGGCTGAATGACAACGCTGGGTGTGCCCAGTGCAGGGGCAGGTGGAATGGGGGCAAGGGTGGGCAGATTGGGCCCCGGAGGGAACTGGGCCACCCTGGCACACATCCTATCCCCCTTCCCAGCAGGACCTCTGATAGGCATTTTATGGGCGGTACAAAGTTTCTTTTGGGCCCCTTCCCTTCTCCATTGGATCATGATTTCCTGCAAATAATAATACATAAAACGATGCAGGTTTATGGAAAATGCGAATGCCAGTCCTCACACAATATATGCAAACATTTTCTGAGATCCCTGGAAATGTCCAGCTCCTGGACCCCCTTGTGATCCTGGGCCGGGGTACAATTGTCTCCCTGCAACGCCCTCTCGTAGGCCTGGCTTCCTATTCAAGGTGCACTATTGCTGGTGCGGGGCCCGGTTGATCGCTTGCAGGTGCTGGGCTTGCCCTGTGGCAAGGGGACAAACGCCTTCCCCTGAGGAGACCTTCGGCAGCTGAAATTCCCTGCGGCATGCGGTGCAGCCCAGTCTGGTGTGGCTGATAGGCATGCATTGATATTAATATTTTTAATTACTCTATGATGCTTTGCTTCTGTGATTATTCACTGACGTATACAGGTGTGGCCCAGTATCCACTGATTTGGTATTCATGGTTTCCGTTATCCATGGATACTGGGACATCTATTAAAAAGATAGGGGGACATTAAATAAATCTCCTTTTTAGCCTTGTTGCAGCAAAACCACTGATGTTCCCCTATCTTTAAAAAAGGCACCCCCAGGATCCACGGTTTCAGGAATCCACGGGAGGGTCTGGAACGGAACCCCAGCAGATACTGGGGCAGGCCTGTATGCATATTGTTTGACAGTTTGTTTTAATCTGGTTTCCTCAAATTTAGTTGTGTCTTTCAAGATAAAGTGGGATAAAAATCTTCTACCCTAACCTGGAGTTAGGTCAACACAGTTAGGCCAGCAACATTTGGCCAGCACAAGGGCCACCGTAAAGTGCGTTCGGACCACTCTCAGTGTCAGAGAGGCTGGCACACAGTCATGCGCCATCCTGCCTGACTTTGCCATCCTGCCTGACTCCAAGAGTGGCCCAAACGCACTTTACAGTGGCCCTTGTGCCGGCTCAATTTTGCTGGCCTAACTGTGCCGGCCTCACTCCGGGTTAGGATTGTGCGCTACATTTTATAATCTTGATGTGCCAATTCCTGATGGACACGCAATTGGTTGGCGCAGTTTTAGTTCCTGTGCTTCTTTCTTCCATACCGCTCTGCCAATGTTCCAAAAAGCTGTCGTGAGGAGCCCCCCAGGAGCCCCACAAGGATCTCTCTACTCAGTGCAGCCCTTTCCAGATTGCAGAAACGGTGAATCCCAAAACGACCCCTTCTGCTGTTGTAAGAGCTGCTCCACCCCCTGCACTGCAAGTGGAGTGACTGATTAAATTGCCCTTTCCCTGATAGAAGCAGGCAACGCCTCCCCTGCAGAGAGCACCTGCAACCGCAGACTCAAGACGCGAGCTCTCCCTGCTTCAAGTCTCCTTACTGTCTCGTTTCCCTGTGGACAGCCTAGAGTTAAAAGGTTATATTTGTAAGATGAGGCGGGACAGGGGAGCTGTTGCAAACAATTTCACAGCACAATCCTAATGTGCGCTTGAGGTGTCGTGGCCACCCCTGCACCGGCTCAGAATGTTGTAAACGTGCTGTAGGGCACATTTGCAGCTACTCGAGAGCCAGCTGGGCCAGTGAGGTCACAGAGGAGGAACGCGCCGGAACGGCCATTCCTGAACCTAATCTGGGCTAGCTCCGCCCACCTGTCGCCATTCGTCGCTGGCTCCGTGATGGACGTGGCGCTGCGAGGCGCTCTTGGCCTCGGAGGGGCACCTGCTTGCCGGGGGGGATGGGTAGGGGGTGGGCCGGGGGCCTGAGCGAGCGGTGGAGGGGCGCGTCCACCGAGGGCAGCCCGCACGGCGGGCAGGAAGGCGGCGGAGCCAAAGGGACAGGCTGACAATCAAACGTGAGTCCCGGTCATGGTTCCTGTTCTTCGATCGTTTAGATTCCACCACTGAGCTGGGCCATGCAAAGACCCGCACTGGCCTGCCGATGCTCCGCCCCACCTGGTGCTGGCCAGCCCAGATCAGATTGTGCTGCGTGGTGGGGGGCTGGAGGAGGGAGGCAGGCCAGGGTTTTGGGATTCACTGGGCCTGTCTGCGGAGGCACCCCTGTGCAAGGCAGAAGAGTCCAGGCTTTGTCTGAAAGAGCTCTGTCTGCTCACGCTGGCCGAGCCGACTGGTCTCACGGTTGCCACAAACTATGCCACAAACTATGACTTTGTGGTGCATGGTGCATGGGACAAGGAGGCCCAGCACCTGAACATGGGCATGACACACCCAACACGTTTTGAAAAAGAAAAAGGCCTCTTCCGGGGCAAGGGCTCTACAGCTGGAGTGGACCCATCGGGAGAACGGTGGCTTTTCCAGGGGTCATGGGAAGTAGACCCCCAGCCACCCCCTGAGATGAACTGGATGTGGTGCAGGCTGTGCGGCCCCCGCTTTACCAGTGCAGCTTAGGATTGGGATGTCCAACATCTAATTCACAACAAAGCAGTCACACATTGACGGTGTTGTGTATTTGTGTAAATAATAGCAGAGTTGGGGGCTTGGAGACCCATTCCAGCGCTTGCCTTAGCGCTCCGAAGCGAAGGATTGAAGCAATCGCCACATTTCCATAACAAAGTCTCTTTATTGTAGCGAAAGTGAGAAAGGTACAAAGGTTCAGTCTGCCGGCTAGGAAAGCCGGTGGAGTCTTTGCCGCTCGCAGGCGGCTTTTCAGTGCAGCTTTTACATCTTATGCACACATAGTGAATAACTCCTTCTACACAAGAACAAAGGGATGCAGCCAGAGTATATCTGGAGGTGGATACCTGAAGACCCCTTGTGCCCCATCTTACCCAATGGGGTGACCCTTAGAGCACTATGATCTCATGGGAATGTGCAGTGTTTGCAGCCAGGGCTTCCCGTGTGAAACTGCCTGCTTATGTTACACTATCAGAAAGGGAGTACAACTACTGTCCAAGCTAGTTGCCCTAACAAGCTGGGAAGCTGCCTGCTGAAGGACACACAGGTGCTCTATCTGATTCTGAGACGGAGAGACGGAATGCCAGTTTCAACCAGTTCTGGACTGTGAGATGTGAAACTGCAACAGACGGATCACAATGCACCTTTGCAATAGATACTACATTTCCTGCTGCATTTCCTGCACTTGGTACAGTATCTATCAGGGACAGCTCTCACCAGCGCTTTCAGCTTGTGGCTCTTTGACATATAATGTGCAGCTCATGGAAATGCATTGGCTTTTTGCATCACAATTAAAATCAATAGGAAATAAAAAAATTCAAGCTTTATAATTATTTACCAAGTACAAACTGAGTCCATTGAAAAGTTTAATGTTCATGGTGAGTAAACATTAAACTTAAGAATTTAATAATGTAATATTTCAGTATTTAAATGCTTCTTAAATTCAGGCAGAGCTTCAGACAGAGCTCTTTCAGACAAATCCTAGCCTTTTCTGCCATGCGCAGGAATTCCTCCGTAGACATGCTCAGTAGAGCAGCTCTAAAACATCCCTCTTGCAGCGCTCAAGCTTCTGAAGTTTATTTTATGTGGCTCTTACATTAAGCAAGTTTGGCCACCTCTGGCATATATACTTGGTGTAGTGTATATTCATTCTTGCCACTCTACGGAGTAAATAACAGGCCATTTATACTAGTATGCAATCCAAATGAGATAAATGGGATTATAAAAGTATACAAAGACTGGAAAGTGCCTTCATAGACCTATTCCAAATTTATTGACTAATTTATGCCTGCACAAAAACCCTTTGCTTTCCATTTGATCTAAATAACGTTTTTATGTTCCATAAAGAGGCAAGGTCATGCTGCATTTGCATGTCGCAAGCGCATCTTAGCACATTCGTATAATAATAAACTATATTTATGAACCAAATGAATAGGTGAGTGATGAAATAGTTTTCTAACAGAACATGAATATAACCTGTTGCAAATGAATACTACCTGTTGCATATTTTAAAATGACTCAGGAACTATTTCATGAAGATTATATGAAGATATACAATGAAGATTATAGCTAAGAATAAGCCATTTACATACAAGCAGCAGCACAATCAATTATTAGCTAAACCAGTGTCAACACAGGGTACATATAAATATCTGCCAACCTAACAAATTAATTGGATACAAAAGAACGTCAGAAACGTCAAAGTTCTAATTATAAGTTTGGTATCTGAAAATATGTTGAAAATGGAGAATTAAAAGGGTAATAAGAGAAGCCACCCCTTCATGGGTGGTGAAAGGGCTTGAGAATGACTGTCATTTCTTCCTCTTTCTTTACCCCCAAGTTTTTTATTGGATAGGACTTCCCTAATTTTTCAGCATGGAAGATTAGTCACCAAACACAAACCTACAAAACCATCAGCATTCTGTTCTGTGCAAACGTGCCGTTCCCGACAAACAGGCAGCCACACATTTATTTATAGCATAAGAACACTGAAGGAGATGAATATAAAGCCTAACAGTATTTTTCATACCACCTAAAGGTTTACAGCAAACTTTGAATTGGAATGTAGATAGCAAACTCTGTCTGTTCTTTAAACTAAAAAAGCAGAACATACCAAGCTGTTGGATATTGTTTCCTACCAGATATAGTCCATATGTGTATTCCTTTCTCCAGGCTGTAACTGTGAGTGATCACCTAATCTGGCACCATGTCGGAGAAAGCTAGTCAGGTTTAAATTGCAGGACCCTCATTCCAGAGATGCAAGGAAGCATGGAGGAAGCAACGCAATACCACACCACTTTGTTGCACTAACGGCATAAAACCGGTATTTTGTCCTCTGGCAAGCAGAATGATTTTGCATTCTGCCTTTAGATTTGGTCTATATCCAAACAAAAAAAATCGGAAATATAATTGAGGGTGGAGCACTACTGGAATAAAGTTAAAAGCACATAAGCTACGGAAAGAGCTAATGGACAATCTCTGCCCCCTTTTGCACACTTTTGGACTGTCAGTTTAGATGTATGAGGCAATGAAAAAAATGATGTTTTTCAAAAATTCAGGTAATGGTACACCTATAATTGTGTAAACTACCCAGTTACATTTCCTTATCCTTTTCAGCTACAGGTCTGGCTTACAAAATGCATTAGGAGAAGGATAGTCACCCTGAGCCTGCTAGGGAGGTTTTTCTGCACTTGATGATGTGGCTGCAAATGCACATCACAAGGTGCAACCCACATCCCAATGAGCCTCAGTGAACTGGTGGGATACAGTTTCAATATGGATACAGGTGTGACTCTTCAGTTGGGCCTTTCTTGTGTGTGATTAGATTACCTCAATTAGAATTTGATTGGTGCCAATATTTGGGGCCTGGATCTGAAACACAGGCTTGTTTTAGATGGTTGTTCATCCTGGGGTAGGAAATACTTAGGGCGCAATCCTAAACTGGAGTGAAGCCGGCATAAGCTAAGGCAGCAAAATTTGGCCAGCACCAGGGCCAAAGAGTGTGTTTGGACCAATCTCGGAGAGTCAGGGAGGATGGCGCACGTCTGTGTGCTGGCCTCTCAGACTCAGAGAATGGTCCAAACATACTTTATGGTGGCCCTGGTGCTGGCCAAACTTTGCTGACTTGACTGTGCTGGCCTAACTCCAAATTAGGATTGCACCCTTAATGTTCCAGTCCTGGACTTCACAATTATGTGAACCTTCACAATTATGTGAAGTCCAGCACAATTATGGGTTAATTTGAAGCTACAGTGAATTCAAACAAAATAAATTATCCCTGGATAAACATAGCCACATGTCTATTCTTTGTCCATCTTTGGACTTAGGCAAGGTTTTCAACCTTTTTGAACCAAAAATCTTTCAACCAAAAAGATTTTCAACCTTTTCCATTTCTTGGCACACTGACAAGGGGCGGGTGTTTTCAGGACACCGCATCAGTTTTTGGATAATTGAGAAGACATACAATGCTGCTGGGAGGGGGGGGGAGCTCACATCACCCAGTGGCCCTACTAATAAATGACCCTCTACCAAAGTTCCATCAGGTCATTCATGGCACACCAATGTCCAAAGTTGGGCAGAGATAGGGTTGTTGGGCATAGCTGGGCTAAGTGATCACAGCAGAAAACAAGGGCCTTAACATGACTGTCCAATAATTAGGCAGAGTTCAACATTCAGTGGCTTGAGTTTGAACCAAGGCGCAAAATAAAACAGCGCAAGAACATTCCGGTCCTAGGCCAGCATGTATCACAAAACAATTCACACGCACTAACCAGTACATTAATGTCCTAACACTTCAAAATTATTCTAAATTCTTTTAAAAAACGGACATTCTTCCAACCTACTGGAAAACTAAGGGAAAAGAGAAGGTAACAGAAAATGTTCCAAATGCAAAATGTTGTGGCAAGTTTTACAGGTGGACGCAAAAAAAATCTGGCACTCATAAAAGTGGTCAAGGAGACGCCACCCTTCAGGAGCTCTTTCAAAATGTTTAGGTCAGAAAGACCAGAAAGCCTTCTGGTCAGGAGAAAAATGAACCTTAATCAAATTATGTCATAAAACAGGCAACGTAATAATACATGTTCAATAGACTCTACTACCCCATTACCACAGAAGCAAGCTCTCTCATTCATAGGTGTATTTTTATAATGTCCTCCCGCCCCAGCCGAGGGAACTACTCTGCAAGGAGCCAGAATGAGTACCCTCCTGTGCCCCGGATGTTCCAACTCAGACAGGTGGGCAGCCAGGGCAAGAACATATCCAACACTCTCTGTTGAAATACGTGGAAAGAGCTTTGAAGTGAACATGGTTAGGACCAGCGCATAAGGCTGCAATCCACTGAATCCTATGCACTGAACAGAGCAGGACTTGCTTCTGAGCAGAAACACGTAGGATCAATGCTGTAAGATTCCCCAGCGCCATAAACAGGTCCAAGGTAACCCTGAGCTCATGCCCTTAATTACCAGCTTCCCTGTCCCTGCTGGAACATGCAAGCTCTGACAATGCTCCAATGGAGCATTCAGCTGCATACATGCGTTTCTACATGATGCACTGCCATTGGGGCTGAACTGCACTTGGATGCACATCCCAGAACAGCAGGAAGGTACTCCTGTCTGTAAAACTCTCATCACAACTCCAAATATCCAGTCCCTGGACCTACATGGTAAATGTGACATTTAGCCATAGGAACCTGTGGCAAAATTAGATTTGCATTTCTGTCAAATAAAGCACAGAGATAGTCTCACTAAGCAAGGATACCATATACATGGCATTCCTAGAACCATTCAGATGTTTTCTGAATGCAGTGGCAGAGCAGGATCGTGTCCCCTGGCAGCTGTGGGAAAGCTGCAGGGACGCTGTATGCGCACACAGGCAGGGGTTTTCAAGCCCTTTCCAGCCTTTCCCCTTAAGGGGTGGGGGCAGGGAAATAATGGGGCTTTGGGGAGGCCTTACTGCTGCCAGTCCCAGCATCTGCAGACCCATCTCCAGGACTCCCGGTGGACCCGAAAACTAAAAATAACTATCGCAACCCACTCCCAGCTCCACAATCGCAAACTGGGAGTGGGTCGCAATTGTTTTTTCAAGTTCTCGGACACACCGGGAGCCCCACAGAGGGGTCCGTGGGGCTCCCTGATTATCAGAGACGCTGGGGCTGGCAGCAGTAAGTCCTCAGCAGCCCCATCACGTGGCCAGCAGCAATGCGGTTGTGGGGATTGTGTTGCTGGCACTCCTGGCCCCTGCAAACACAATGGTTCCCAAACGGCCGGAGAGATTGGGAGCAGCTGGACTAGGTGTACGGGGGACTAGAGAGGCGATCCTGAGCCTTCATGTGCACATACTCTAAGGAAAGCAAAAGAGTTGGGACCTGTGCCTGGAAGACTGCGTGGAACCTTCCGACCACGCATTTGATGGAATCCTCGTTGCCAATAGGGTGCATTTTGATATCCCGGCTCCCCGGGTTACGAACACCTGAGTCGCTGATGGCTGCATCAGCACTTTGGCGCAGGTGTGGTATGTGTTTTGTGGTGCTGCTTAGAGGCAGGATCCAGCTGTTTCAAGCTACCTGTGTCCCGACTTTGATGCAGACATCTGGAGCCAAACCGGTACACTGTATACATACTGGGACTTTCAAGGGCTGAAGACACTTTCTTAAAGCGAACCAAGTTTGCGTCTGATCCGCACCTGGATGGTACTAGAACCACTCAGGGACCCCCTCCCAAGCGTGCTGCCTTGGGCTACCTGGGCGTTCAGAATGCCAGTGAGAAGAAGAACCTGGACTTCTGTATATCAATTGTAATTCTAAATTAATTTGTCCTCAGTGCATCAATTTATCTACCTGACAGCACAGCCATTCCCACACCTAGAGCCACAGTCACAAAAACTAGTCTGATTAGTGTGCTAAAATTTTGAGGATGAAAATTTAATCTATTAATTTCTTGTGCAATAATTAGTGACATAAATTTGTTCTAGATTTAAAAAATCATAGTAGACAAATTGTTTCTCAGAGTTTACAGAATTTCAATAAAAGATCAAACACAACTGCTCAAGTAAAATATGCCAATGAAAATTATAATAGAAAAGCTTTACTCATACTGAATATTCTGTCTTCTCCATCTAAATATGAACTATAATGTCATTATAACTTTGTATCTTTGAAAAAAATTACCTCCCAAATCGTCTTTCTTTCTTTCTTTCTTTCTTTCTTTCTTTCTTTCTTTCTTTCT
>JAJKFI010000151.1:1545512-1568557 GCA_029204185.1 Lerista edwardsae | reverse complement strand
TCTTTCTTTCTTTCTTTCTTTCTTTCTTTCTTTCTTTCTTTCTTTCTTTCTCTTCAATAAGCTTGACACTTATTTATTTTTAAAAAGGCACCTGTCTCTCAGAGTTTCCTCGTATAAGACCTTCTACAGTTAGACAATGATTTAAAAGCGAATGGGAGT
This sequence comes from Lerista edwardsae, assembly GCA_029204185.1. Taxonomy (NCBI): domain Eukaryota; kingdom Metazoa; phylum Chordata; class Lepidosauria; order Squamata; family Scincidae; genus Lerista; species Lerista edwardsae. Next base: position 1,568,398 of record JAJKFI010000151.1, on the reverse strand, counting down.
GTATCAAATACACCAATCAACAATAAAGATAACACAACACCTCCCTTTGCGTCAGTTGTTAAAAAAAGAGAGAGAAGATAAAATTCTGGTGCACATTCAGGACAAACATCTCTGTCACTGTAGCTATTTGCTTTTGAAACTTGGCATTATGACAAAATGTACATCTGTAGAAAGTCTTGCTATGCTGACAGGATACTGGGGATGGCTTATTTTGCTAATATAAGGACTTCCAAACAAGAGGTAGAGAATGGCAATTTTTCTAAATTTCAAAATTGCTGCTGTGTAAACAAACTACAAAATAATAAGAGCAAATAGTCTTAGAACCAGAAGCTACTTTCTTTTCCTCTTTTTTTCCAGCTGCACAGGTACAGTAGCTCTGGACAAAAAGATCCGCACAGTTCTACGGAGGCTTCCACAGCATTTACGTTTTCTAAGCAGTTCAGAACTAAAGCACCTCTCTGCACAACACAAGTTAGTCGTGGACCTCATTACTGCTGGAAGCTGCTAATACAAAGGCACTGAAAGGGTTTGCTACAATATAAGGGAGAATACAGTTATCGTTACACCAATACAGAGGAGAACTTCCATGTTTAGAAGCAGTATACATTTGATTACAAGACGATGCAAGAGCTTAGTATTGGGGGACTAATACTGCTCTCAAGTCTTACGCTTGGAAGTCCTACACTTCTCACACTTGGAAGACAGAATGCTGTATCCCAGTCGTTCCCAAATTGTGGGTTGGGACCCACCAATGGGCCATGAGCCAATTGCAGGTGGGTCGCCAAGCTCCTAGAGCAGTCATATTGAAAATATGGGAAGATGGGGTGCTGGAAAGGGGTAGGGCTGTGCAGTTGTTTTGCTTGTGTCAAGGTCATAAATAGGCTTTCCCCCCCTTCTTATTCACTACTGAAAAATGGCTGAGAAATAACCCAACTTATTGCTGCATTTTCAGGAAAGCAGCAGGCTCTGGCATCACAATGATGGCATTTTTGGCCATGACATCACTTTCAGTGGGTCCTGGACAGACTGTCGTTCTAAAAAGTGAGTCCCTGTGCTAAAAAGTTTGAGAACCACTGCTATAGCCAATTAGATTTGTTTGTCCCAACGCAGCAGTGAATTCTGAATGTTGAAGGGCACAAGAGTTACTATTTAATGTTTTGACTTCTTTTCCAATCTAACAGTGCAGGCCTAGGCATGTCTACTCAAAAGTATATCTCACTGGATTCAATAGGACTGACTCCCAGGTAAATGTGTTTTGGACTGGTATGGAGCCAAAAAAGATCTCTTGTTCATACAGCAATTCACAGAAGTCGCTTCAGTTCAGAGATAAGGGCTTTGGAAGGGGGAGATCAGAGGGGGTTGTTGGCCCCCAGCATCCTGCAGGGCTGCCCCCAGGTAAGTGGAAAAACCCCCGGCCCCTGCAATCTCTGCAGCATTGGCACTGCTGACGGAGCAAGGCCACTCCCCTTAAGGGGGAAAGCGCTGGTTTCGCGACCCACCAGTTTGGGAACCCCTGGTCTAGATCCTAAATAGTATCAAAATGCTACTGCAATGCAATTGTTTTTCAAGATCTTAGCATATTTATAATGCATTAGTGCCATCCCAATTCTATGGAAGTCAACAACAATTAGGCTGCAATACTACACACACTTTCCTGGGAGTAAGACCCATTGATGATGGGACTTACCTCTGAGTAGACATGCGTAAGATTGGGCTGTTCTGATCTACGCATTCAGCAAAATCAGGTCGTACCGTCCTGCTGAAACTGTACAATTTCAAGCGGTGCATGGGGTTACACAACTGAATATACCTCAGTGTGGCAAACAGTGTGGGCACAATCCTAAACTGAGTTAGGCCAGCACAAACTAAGCCAGCAAAGTTGGGCCAGCACAAGGGACACCGTAAAGTATGTTTGGACCACTCGGAGTCGGACGTGAGCCATCCTCCCTGAGTCCTAGAGTAGTCCAAAAATGCTTTACGGTGGCCCTTGTGCTGGCCAACGTTGCTGGCTTAGCTTATGCCGGCCTACCTCCAGTCTAGGATTGCGCCCTGTATTTAGAACCCTAGCACACGTGGAACGTGGGTGGTCTAAAACCCTTCTCCCCAATGTGCTGGTTTTTCCACATGCAACAAAGTCATTTTTCCACGTGTGATCATTCAGCCATGCTATTTTTCACGTGGGTCCCCATAGGGACCCCAAGTCTGCCCCATGTCTCCCGGCAGCCCCAGACCCTCCTTGAGACTTGAGCTGAGAGCAGCGCCTTGAGGGTCCGACTTCTCAGTTCAGCGAATGGCCAGCCATTAGCTGTGCCACCTCTTCATGCTGGGCGGAGCCTGGGACGGTGTGCAATGTGGTGACGTTGGCCTGAGGACTGGACTTCTCAGGCCAAGAACCAGCCAATGTTCCAACTGCTGCTTATTCCTGAGCACTCTCCAAGCTCTGCAAGCCTGGAGCCAGTGAGTTTTACCACCTGTTTCCATGTGACCCCCAGGCTGGCAGAACCTGGGGTTGCACATCCCTGCCAGTGGCAAGCAGGTGTGCTGCTTCAGGTGAGCTGAAGGTGTGGCTGGGCCCACTCTTGTCTGCTGCCTGAAACAGACATCACAGGACTGGGCAATGCGGCTGTTCTGAGCGTGTAGACCAGCTCTTCTTACATTATCCAAATACAAATAAGATATAGTGGCCACATATTTTAGTGAAACCTCTTCTATGTACAAGAGCAGCTAATGCACAATGACATTCGTCACACATGTGGCCAAAAGGGTCCATTGGGAGATGTTTGCCTGAAAAAAATACAAGGGCCATGCACAAGACATCTTTGCATCGACACAAAATGAAACTTTCCATGCAAGTACCCTCACACTAAGATGAACGTGCAGCCCTGATGACACAGAAACATTCTGAGAACCTAACAGTACAATCCTATTCACGTTTCTTCAAAAACAAGTCCCACTGTGTTCAGTAGGGTTACTTACAAGCAAGTATGACTAGGCATGCAGCCAATATGCATTTGTCTTTTTGGGTGCACATTACACCGATAATGGCCTGGACACGTGAAAAGGAAGGACATTCTTCTGGAAAGCAACAGAACTGCATGAACTCCAGAGTCCATTATAAAATACTTCTCCGCCTTTCCCCAGTGCTGTGATTAATAAAACAAACTAAAACAGCCTCGCAAACTAATTTAAAAACAAATATCCACAGATACAGAAAATTAAGCAGCAGAACATTTTAGCGGTCACTTACATCGTTAGATGAACCGTCCTCAGTTTTAGAAGTTGCCACTGGTCGTTCTGCCCTTTCTAGTCATAATTTGGGCATATGTTAATGAGATATTCGGATTCTGATCCAATCTCTTTAATTACGGATGTTGTGTGGTTTTCATTTGGCCAGGATTTAGTTTTCAACCCCTTTTCAACCATAAAGGGGTGGTGGGCTTCAATGCAGCCCTTCCACCACTCTCTGACTGCAAGCAGCCATGGGGGGGGGGTTAGGAGTCACAGTTTATAGAGCTCAAAGTGTGACCTCTAGCTTGGTTCCTCCCAACCCTGTAGTGCAAACAACTACTAGGAGACGTGTGTGCAATACACTATTATGGGATTATTTAGCGCAACCTGGTATTTTAAATTAATGTACAATCCCCTTAAGCATAATGTTAATGCTTAATTGATGTGCTGACTAATGTGATCCAGAGAATAAAAATATCTAGCCAGTTTGCATGTTGCCAATAGATAATGCCTGTGACGTGCCCAAAGTCACCCAGAGAGTTCATGGCCAAGCAGTTGGGATTTGCCGGACCACGTCCAACACTTGATCAATATATTAAAGCAGAAGGCAAACAACATCCTCCCCATCCCAGATTGGTTGGAGGGAACCCTCTGAGCACAGAGCTACAGGAACAGGAAAGAACAAATTTCGCTTTGAAGCTGACTTACATGGGAGCAATCCGACATAAAACAGCGCAGGCAAAACTGAGCTTGCTTATTATACGGTGGAACAAGAAGCTACAAGAAGGCGAATAGCCTTTTGTTGAGATATCATTTCATTAAACCATGGGAAGTTAAAAAAAAGAGTATGAAAGCAGAAATAAACTGGGCAGTCAACCGGCAGGGCGAGGAAGTCTAGCATGGAAGCGCATTTGGGCCACTCTTGGAGTCAGGGAGGATGGCGCACGTCCAAACATGCTTTACGGTGTCCCTTGGGCCAGCCAAACTTTGCTGGCCTAACTGCGCTGACCTAACTCCAGGTTAGGATCAGTGGCGTCATGCAGCCTGAACGCTGGGCGGGAGGAACCGCCCAGCGTTCCTCCCACCCAGCGTTCCGGCTGCATGACACCGCTGGTTAGGATTGCACCCTGAATTGTTTTTGACTTGCTATTGGAATAAGACAGACCCTGGAGCAGTTCTTAGCTCCAGTCTTGAAGCCGGGGCTCTTTGCTTTTCAGCCTTGGGACACGTCAACAGTGTCCTGTGCTGTAGACCACATTTGGAATACTGCATCCAGATTACGGATTCCATGTTTTTAAGAAGGGCAACAGCAGGTTCCCAGAGAGACAACACGGGTGTCCTTTGAGAATGCGTAAAGGAGCTTGGTGGGTTCTGGAAAAGAAAAGTCTAACAGGAGACATGATAGCTCTCTTCAAGCACCTGAAGAGCAGTCACAGATACGCTCCTGGCTTCTGAAGGCAGGGCTGGGAGTAACAGGTGGAAATGACAGAGAAGCAGGCTTAGATTGCACGTGAGGACCAATTTCCTAACTGCAAGGCAATCTGTGGCAGTGAGACACCCTCCCAGGACCCGATCCATCCACTCCCCGCACTGTTCACTATAACCAAATATTCTTCACAGGGTGCAATTCTAACCCGGAGTTAGGCCAGCACAAGGGCCACAGTAAAGCACGTTTCAACCACTCTCTGAGTCAGGCGCACGTCTGTGTGCTGGCCTCTCTGACTCTGAGAGTGGTCCAAACATATTTTACGGTGGCCCTGGTGCCAGCCAAACCGTGCTGGCCTAACTCCAGGCTAGAACTGCGCTCACAGAAAAAGTTACTGTGAATCCTGGCATTAATGAAAGCTATTTGAGTACAATTTCTAAGAACCTGAGCAGGACGTGGACACCATCTCCTGGGGCCTGAAGGGGTACGTCAGACGCCTGCCCCTATTATTAAATATACTGTTTATATTTTGATATGAGAACATTTCCCAAAATTATTGTTATAAGGATAGGTTTAAACCGGCCATTCCAACTGCATTTTTATTTGACATGTCATGACATTCATTGCTTAGTCAACCGGCCAAGAAAAGAGAGCGTACGTATACTCAGCAGAAACGACACTTTCCCGTCGAAGAAAGCACTCGCGCTGTTTATGACATATTGTGTAATGTTGTGTTAACACTGATTAGCAGTTTTGCGAGTCTCAAAGACACAATTTGCAAGGTTGTGCCCATGACCCCTTGACAAAACGTCTGAGAAAACAACCCCTTTACGCAGCTTTGCAACAGATGTTTGCTTAGCCCGAACTCCACAAGTGCGGCTGCCCAGCGCCATGGTACATATTTGTTCCTGAATCCCTTCTCCAAGGCACTACTTAAATATGTTGTTGCACGAGGGTAGGTTTTTTTCTCCAAGCATGCATGGCTCACAAAAAAGACACCTCAGATTCAGTTATTGGTCAATGGCAAGAAGCAGAATATGGTAAGTGAACTACATTTCACATTGAAGCTAGCATGTTGATTGCATTTCTCAGTTATTATTCTTTCAGACATTTCTATTATGCCTAAGATTCCTCTTGACAAACTGGCAAAGAAAGTTTTCTGTAGAAGATGCGTTTCTTTTTAAAGAATGGAGGTTACCTCTTCTGCAATTCACTTCTTTAAAAAAAAATGCAAAATATAGTTCTACCTGAGAAACATTGAGTTTGTTTCCTTGCTGATAACAGAATTCAGTCACTGATATACAGAAATAGCCTGAAAGTAGATGGCTGCGTAGTAGTGGGGTGTGAATGAATGGACAGTAAGGATATTACCTGTGTTTCTGACTGGGGGGGGGGGCAGGAGTGGGAGGGTGTCAAAAAGACACATTTATCCTACAGTGTGAGTGTAGGAGGTGTGGCATAAATGTTAGATTTTCCACAGACATGTTGCTGTGCCTGGTCACCTTCAGATGAACCAGACTGCAGAAGGAAGGCAACCACGGAGGTTACCCAAATCTATTGACACCCATTCACACATTTCCTACCATGACTCTGAACGCACCTCTTTTCTGTTCATCACGGCTAACTTCTGGGAAGCGGAGTTTGTTCTGTGGCTGCATCAGCTTCTGCTGATACAGCCAATAAGAACGGTGGCAAGGACTCTCCTAATTTCAGTGGCACAGAAAACACTAGGAAGTTTCCGTTGTATTGACTTGTCCTACAAGGCTTTCCATGTTAACCCCTTTGTTGTTCCCTAATGTTCCCTAGTCGCAAATGAAAAACACTTTTGGGACACAAGAAACTGTGTAGGAGAGGGGAACAATATGTGGATTTTTGATGTTGTTCACAGTAAAAAAAGAGGTTTTTGGTGGCTGCAGGAAGTTGGCACCAAGTGCTACTTCCATTACAAATCTAAAAACCCTCACCCATATTTCTAAGACACAGCTCTCTAAATAAGTTGATGTCAATAACCTATTATTCTTCTGCTGATGAATAAAAATAGTTGTTGAAAGTGCACAGTTAACTCTACCACTTATGCATAATATAATAAATCCCAGCTCTCAAATCTGGCCACTGCCAAATTCCTGGAAGTACATGAAGCTCATACGACTTACGATTCAAGCACAAACCCTAAGCCCAGTGGGGAGATTCGGATCTGCTGTTTAGCAGGCACAGATCCGAGGAGCCCATAGGGGAGGCTGGAGCCTCCCCTACGGTAAGGGCATGAATGGGTCCTTGCTGTGGGGAGGCTCCAGCCTGTCCTATACTGTGTCGGGATACAGCGCAGGCTGGCCGGCCTCCAGTGCAGTACAGGATTGCACCCTCAGAGTCAGGGGGGCAGCACACAGACGTGCACCATCCCCCCGACTCCAAGAGTGGTCCAAACGCGCTTTACGGTGGTCCTTGTACTGGCTGGCCTCACTCCAGGTTAGGATTGTGCCCTGAGTCTCTTTAACTACTCTCTCCCCCCCCCCCCGCACCTGAGACCTTCCCAGAAACCGAGTTCCACATCAAAACAAGATGGGAGGGAGGGAGGGAGGGAGGGAGCCAGAGACAGGAGTGCTGACGACCTCACTAAATAACAGCACTAACGGAGGTGGCCGGGATGACTTGGCTGTTTACTTTGGTACAGCATTAAGTAAGGGATGTGAACTCACCATGGCAACCTCTGCATCACACTGCTGTCATGCTGCTTCTAAGAAACGTCCCCGAAGAAGCACAGACCGCTATCACTTTCATGTTATTCTGGAGAGAAAAAAAATATTTTGCTATATAGCAAAATGCAACTGGCTAATTCCAACTGTATTTTCTAATGGAAGACTTTGACATGAAAATTTTGCACTGAAATATTGTCTGCATCAAAGCATTCCTGGTACAAAATGAAAAAAAATAAAATAAAATAAAAACCCAGAAAAAGCATTTTCAGTTCCTTTCTGGTGATCCTGCTTCTGAAACTTGCCCTTTTGACTCCCTGGCACTTTAGCCACTGTGCAGTTTTCACCAAGGTCTCTTATTTCTCCAAAAATGTTGCTCTAAAGAAGAAAAATATTGGTTTTTTTTTTTCCTAATTCACTTAACATCTAAAATCAGGCTTGCAAGTGACTAAGAACCACCTCCTGAAGGCAGACGGGGGACTTTTGAAAGTGGGAGCGAGCTGGTTGTCTTTGCATTTTTCCTTTCAGGTGTCCAATGTGCCACAAATGACAGTGTGCCTTGTAACAGTGTTGGTGGGCCAGTAATTTTGCAGACTGGTTTGCCTGGTCGTGTCAACTGCAGCCACAATATTATGGGAGGTTTCTGCACACCTCCCGTTTCCACACCTGGAAGCAGAGGTTCATCATGCATTTGCCATGGATCATGCCAAACAGATCATGCCACGGATCATCCACCCTGTAGATCCATTTGCCATGGATCATGCCAATACCATGATGTAGCTCTTTTGTTTGGTCTGAGAGATTGTTACACACACACAGTATTTTCAGAGATAAACACGCTTGCCTTGACGGACCGTAAGCGTGGAACAACTAGCTCTGCTGACCTACAATCTTATACCTGTTGACGTAGAGCTTACTTTAAAACAAGTGGGTCGCAGCCTGTGAAAGTGGCAGGACTTCTCTAATTTAAGCCAGGGCTTCCCCCACTATCTCTTTTTAATGCCAGGACTCAAGCCTGAAACTGCTTAGTACTTCTGAGAGCACCTGCAGGTCTCCTGCATTTCCACTGTAATGAGAAGCTACAGAGTTCCTCCACATCACAGGGTAAAGCCTACGTCATTGTCAGAACCATGATTTTCAACATTTTTCTTCTCATGCCACCCTGACTTCTCTGGTGTTCTCTATGGACTTTGCCTCTTGTGATGTCACTTCCTGCCTCTGTGGCTCCTTTTCTAAGGCACCTAGAAACAGCGTCGCAGAACCTGCGAGAGTTTTTCAGCTGTTTTCAGTCACTGTGCTCCAAAAATGTTTGCATACTTCTTTTAAACAAAAGTGTTCTAGCAATTTTCAAAACATAACGAATCCACTTGTTTGCTTCTCTCTACTATACAAAGGAGGGCAAACTAATCTGCGAAGAATGCTGGCAAGGTCTCACAAATTCTCGACGGGGGAAAAGTGTCCAAGGATAATGATATCACCACATATTTGGAGAAAGGCCAGTTTGCACTTTGTGACCCCCAGGTACACGCTCATTTCTGTGGTAATTTCCTCTATGCCAGGGGTTCTCAAATTTTTTAGCACTAGGAGGCACTTTTTAGAATGACCGTCTGTCTGGGACCCACCAAAGGTGATGTCATGGCCGGAAGTGCCGTCTTTGTGACGCCAGAGCCTGCTGCTTTCCTGAGAAGGCAGCCATCAGTTGGGTTATTTCTCAGTCATTTTCCAATTGCAAAGGGAATCAGAAAGAAACAAAAAAGCCTATTGACCACCTTGACCCAAGCAAAACAACCACACAGCCCTCCTCCTTTCCAGCATCTCAAATTCCCATATTTTCAATATGCTTGCTTTAGGTGCTTTGCGACCCACCTGAAATTGGCTCATGACCCACTGGTGGGTCCCAACCCACAGTCTGGTAACCACTGCTCTATGCCACTGTGACTGAAAAGAAGTGTGGAGGGAAATGGCTCCAAGTGCATGATGAACACATTTGTGCAACTGTGCATGAACAGCTCACACCACTCCTAAGGCCCATTCCTAAGGCATCTGTATGGTGGCCGAAGACTTCTGTTTATGCAAACGTCAATGCAGAATTACAGGCACACTGCAAAGTGGGAAACTGCAAAGCCCGTCCCTTTGCTCTGCACGCAAGCGCACACCTGCTTTTTGGACAGGTACAAATCTTCACTTCAAAGTGATGCAGAGACAACAAGGCCCTTCCCACACTCACCCATTCAACATCCTATTTTCCTTCAGGTCCCTCGGCAGGTAATCTGCAAAATACCTTTTCAAGGATTCTACAGAGGGAGTGTTGATCGCTTCTCGGATTAAGAGCACAATCCTGACCTGGAGTGAGGCCGGCACAGTTAGGCCAGCAAAGTTTGGCCAGCACAAGGGCCACTGTAAAGGGCATTTGGATCACTCTCGGAGTCAAGGAGGCCAGCAAAGACGTGTGCCATCCTCACTGGCTCCCAAGAGTGGTCCAAACGCACTTTACAGTGGCCTTTGTGCCAGCCAAATTTTGCCAGTCTCTAACTCCAGGTTAGGACTGCGCTTTAAGGCTGCGTCCTCTGTATCCTTTCCTCGGAGTAAGCCCCGCTCAACTGAATTGGACCTACTTCCGGGTAGGCAGGCATGAGCTTGGGCAGTAAAGGGTATGAATCAGAATGGGAAGCAACTGCGGAATCTGCAACGAGCCCCGGGATCGAGCCAAGCCCGCCTTATCGACGGGTATCAGGGATACAAGTTCAACGACAGCAGCAACATCTCCGCGCGCGACGCTCCGCGGCGCTCCCTGGCAAGACGGGCGCCGGCGCCACCTCGCTCGCCAAAGCCACTGGGGGGCGCGCCAGAGGGCCAAAGGAGCGGGTCGTTTGGGGGCCCGTCCCACGTGCCAGGACAAGGCGGGCGCACCGATGGGAGCTCCCACGACGCCTGCCTGCCTGCCTGCCTGCCTGCGCAGACCCCACCGAGCGAGCAGCTACGCCCCCCCCCACGGCGCTCTCCGCGAGCCAGCCAAGCTGGGGTCGCCCGGAGGCCCAAGAGCGCCCCCAGGCCGGAAACAGAGACGCCCGCCTGCGAGCCTCGCCGCCGCCTCGGAGCGGGGCACTGAAAGGAACAGAAGCCCCCCTTCTGCGCGCAGAGCAGCCCCGCGTCCGCTCGGTCCCCGCGTCGGGTCCGGCTCCAGCCGACGCCAAGCGTCCGACGACTCTCCACGGAGCGGTCCCGCCCCACTGAAAGGCCCGCAGCTCCGCGCCGCGCTGCCCGAGAACCCCCCAGGACGGCGGAGCCCGCGGGGAGCCCGTCCCGACCTCCACGCCGGGGCCGGAGACATCCCGCGCTCTCCCCGGAGACTCGTCCTCCGGCCCGCCTGCCCGGCTGCAGGGGGGAGCCGCACCCGCCGACGCCTGGCGAGCGGGGCTGCTGCGGCTCCCGAGCCCGAAGGGCGCGCCGTCCCTCCTCCCCCCCGTCCCGCCGGCCGGTCGGACGTCGCCGCCGCCCCGCCGCATCCCCAACCCCGGCGCGCGCTGCTTCGAACCGGGGATCGCCGGCAGCCCGGTGGGTACCTGCGGCTGTCCCGGCTGCGGCTGCCCGGCACACAAGGACGCCCGAGCCCGGAGCCCGTCGCGGGCGCGCCGGACACCCCACCCACCTTGGCCCGGGCCGGCTCCTCCTCGGCTTCGCGGCTGCTCCTCGGGAGACGGGCTGAGCAAGTGTGGGCTGCGACCCGCGCCCGCCCGCGCCTTTCTTTGCCGGCCTCCGCTCGGCGAGCGTGGAAGTTTCCATCATGTGACGGGGCAGCCCCCCCCCCGGGCCCGGCGAGCCCTCCCCCCTCCCCTCCGGGGAGCGCCACCCACCGACGGCCACCTGGGCTGTCAGCGCGGAGCATCCTCGCCAGGTGGACCCGCGCGGGGAGGGGGAGGGCCGGCTTCAAAGCAGGGCCGCGATCCTGCCTCGGGCCGCCGCCGAGTCTCTCGCGGGCCAGGCCGGGCCGGGCTGGGGGTCGTGTTTGATGCCCCGCCGCGAGCCTGCTTTGCTGGGGCCGCGACGCCAGCCGGGGGCTTCGAGCAGCCACAGGGAACCCCCCCCCCCTTGACTGTCCTGGAGACCTTTCGAGGGCCTTCCCCGCCCAGCCACTTCCCCTGCTAGCCGGGTCACCCCCAGTCCTGGGCCAAACCAGGTGCGGGGCTGCCCCGTTAGGGTGGGGAGGAGATTCCACTCCATGGGACCGAGGAGAAGGGGCCTGGGTCGGGGCCCTTGGGCCGGAGGACGGCCCTGTTTCGCTGCGGGCCTTGGCTTGGCGGAAGGGTTGGCCTCGCGGTTCTCTCCGGCTGCCCTGGGCCGAATTCCCCCTCCGCCCCAGAGCACCACCTGGCAAGCATCTCCTGCGGTCAGCACCTGCCTGAGACCCTGGGCCAGAGGCGGGGCTGCCTGCCTGCCTGACTGGAGGAGGACTCCACGGAGGGCCCCGTCCCAAGCGGGAGGCCGGCCGGCACAGGGAGGGCAGCCGCGTTTGGCCGGCACCCGGGCCACCGTCCAGCGCGTTCGGACCTCTCCCGGAGTCGGCGCCCGTCTGTGTGCTGGTCCAAACCCACGTAACGGTGGCCCCTGTGCCAGCCACACGTGGCTGGCCGCACTGAGCCAGCCTCACTCCAGGTTAGGGCTGCGCATGCAAGTTGCCTGCCTGCCCGCCTGCCTGTGGGAAAGGAGCGTGAGGGCTTTGTGGGGGCAGCATCACAGGCACTGCGAGGGCCCAATGCCAGACGAAACAAGCCAGGCCGCCTCTGTGTGCGCCTGCATGTGCGGAAGCGCTTTCTGGTTGCGCAAGGAAGGTGTGGGGGTTGTGTCCGAGCCTTGGGTTTTTTCCATCCCACCCTGGACTCCCGCTTGTGGGCTGTGGAGGATGATTCACTGGGCAGCCTCCGCGTCAGGAGCCCAAGGAGGGTTGCACAACCCTGCGCATCACGTCTGTTTGCAGAAAGCCCTCGTTCTTAAAACTGAAAGTATTGTGGAAGTCTAAATTCCTTTGGGAGATCTGCAGTGTTAATTTCCTTTAGGGCCCTTGTTTTGTGTGGACGGCAGGTTCAGGTTTTTTCCTAGTCAGTTTTACCGTCATTCTCTCATTAGTGCTCTCAGGAGTTCAATTCCTAACAGGTTAAAAAAATTGCCTTCCAGTCCCAGCATGTGGCAAACTGGAAAACAAAGCCGTTCTAAATGTCTGTCTCACGTTCATCGTATATTCCTTTTTCTAGTGTTTTTCTTAAATGGAAAAGGAAGCATTGCCTGCTGTAGAAAACATTCCAAGATACTGTTGGTATTTTATTTATATTTTGCCAAAATATCCCTGGGTTTATGACATAATTATTTCCTATATTTCCTATATTACCACAGTGTAGGCATATTTAAAGTGTCCCATTGTATTTAATGAAAGGCATTCCCAAGTAAGTGTATACAGAATTGCAGCTAAAATATGATAAAGGTGAGAGGACATCTAAACACCCTCCTTTTAAAAGGTATTCCATTGCTTTAAAATATTGTTTTAAAGGGCAAATAGCAATACCGCTTATTGCTCAATCATATTCAACATAGGAGCAGCAGCTCAAAACAGCTCCCGCTGCATCCTACGCTGGGTATTAGTAGGGGGGTTATCATTAGCCCCATATCACAGATGTGGAAGGGAGAACTGAGGCTGCGGGACTTGCCTAAAGTCACCTAAGTAGTTCATCGAAGCAGAAACATTTGAACTAGGAACTTTCTCATCACAGTTCACACTCCTGCTCTCTAGAATTTACACCCTAAAATTCTAGAATTTTAGCCCTAGAAAGGGCCCTTGTGCCAGCCAAACTTTGCTGGCCTAACTGGGCCGGCCTAACTCTACTCCAGGTTAGGATTGTGCTCTAAATTGTGCACTAGACCCTACATGCAAAGAATACAATAAAATAGATTGCAAGGTAAATAGAGTAAATGTTTAGCCTATAAACCAGCAAATTTCAGTGTTTGTCTTCTCACAGCACACTGACCTGGTGTGCCTTTCTCCATGGCCTTTGCCTCTTGGGATGCGACTTCCGGCTCCCAGGAGGCTTTTCCTGGTTCTGCGGCTCTGTTTCTACGGTCAAATAGTCACGGAGTGTCTGTCCCTCTTCCTCCTCTGGTTCTGCCAATTCGTATTCATTACAAGCACTTGCCCTGGAAACAGCCATGGAACCTGGAAGAGTTTTTCAGCTGTTTAAAACTGTGCTGCTCCAAACTCCCGTGGCCCACCTGCGGACCTCTTGTGGCACACCAAAGTGGGGCTGCGCACCACTTTAAGATAGCTGCTATAAATGTTGCCCTTAAAAACTGTATTGATTTTACTTGTCAAGATGCAATAAGGCCACAGGCCCGTCCCAACATGTTTGCTGTCCACCCCAGTCTGCCCCCTGCTCTGGATCGCCTGGCCCCAGCAGGCTCCACTCTGCCCACTCGTGCCAGCAGGAAGGAGCTGGTCGCCTTTGGCCAAGTCCTGCACAACAGTTTTGCGACAACCAGCACTGGTGGAGCAAGTGCTCGGCCCAGCGCAAGGCAACGTTGGAGCTGGGCCAACAAGCAACATCCCACATTCGTTTCTGGGGACAATTTTAAGACATCTTTGCAGGCATTTGGCTGAGATCCCAACACGGGTAACAGAAGAGTCTGTCACACGGGACCTGAGCGCAGACTAACAGCCCAATCCTGAGCTGTCCAACTGCCTGGGCGAGCAGCGGGAGGAACTGGCCCTACCTGGAGGTCTGGAACCAGCGGGCGAGAGTTGCCGTCAGTTCCCCTCCCGCTCTGCCCCTCCGCCACCCAGGAAAGCCATCTCGCCCCGCCAAAAAGGGCGTGACGGCAAGCGGTGCGCTCACTGACCGTTGGCGAGCGGTGCAGCCCCTGGCCGGGGGGCGGGGTGGGCAGGCGTCGGTTTGGCATTCCCCCAGGTCCAGCAGTAATGGCTTACCGTTGGCGCTGGAGGCCTTTTGTGGCTCCCGGCCCCTTTTGTGACCCAAGCGCAGGCGGTGCGCTCGTACTGCCTGTGCTGAGGGGCTCAGAGTTGAGCCCCAAGAGTCCTAGCTGTGGCACAGGGAAGGGGGGCTGATGCATCTTTTTGCAGGACAGTTCAGGCCGGAGGAGTCCTTCAAGTCTCGGAGCCGAAGTGCGATGCAGCTGCAAGGAATCTGTGCGGTTTCCATTTTTAGTGGTTTCATATCCTCTGCTGCCAATTAAGAATAATGGTTAGTTGAGCATACCTCAGGGCTAGACTTACTGGAAACTGAGAACAGAAGCTATTTGGATGGGTGCTACAGACGGTCCCGTTTCTCACATTTCACATGAGGCATTCCTTCGGAGGCAGGTGCTGGGGGCTTCCAGCCTAGGGAGGCCTCCCCAGACTACGCATGAGCAGATGGTGCTGGGATATTGCCAGAAGGACAGGCAACATATGGCCTGGGTGCAATCCGCCAAACTGCCACTGCTGCTGCTTTTGCCCGGCCCACCCTGGTATCATTACAGAAGTGACATTGCACGCATCCCTGGGAGCCCGGGGCCCTGTCAGCTGGCGCAACACCTGCTTCACACACGGTGATGTCATGGGTAATGCGAGGAGCTCATCGCCCAAGAGGGGCAGTTGGTGGAAATAATGGGGAAAATACAGGCCGTACCTGTTTCCCCAAAGCAGAGAAAACACACTTATGTGTGTAAAAACATTGGCTGGCCATATCCTTACCCTTTTGTAGCTAACTAGCCTTTTGTTACCCGGCGTTGCCCGGGGGACAAAGTATCCCCAGCCTCTATTAGGAGAAGGAATGAATACAGGGACAGAAGCAAGCAACGGAGCATAATGAAATTGTCACACTCGCTGAATTAGCCCTCTGGAAAGAGGTCCCTCTCAGATCCGACTGGGTGCTGGAACTCTCTGGATCATTTGCAACTCTTTGCCACGCAGGCAGTGCAAACCAGTTTCACTTTCGCTTTGGGTTAGTCCCTGTTTATCCCAGAACCTGCAGAACCTGTGGTTTGTGACCACAGGGTGGCAGCAGACCTGTAGCCCAATGCAATCCCCTTGGTTCCTGACGATCTGGCCCCCTCCCCAAAAAACGGGGGGGCTGTAGGGGGGTCTGGCCCCCGCAGTGTTCTTTGCCAGGCTGCAAGGTACGAATGTGCCAAGTTTCGTGGCACTCGGTCAAGGCGTGGGGAAGCCTATTCAGAACATACATACATACACACACACCCACGTCCATTTTTATATATATAGATAAAGTGAAAATACTGTCCACTGCCACATGGCAACCACTCGGCCAGTCTGGTGGGAAAGACCGACATGATCGGTTCCATTCAAGTGGTTGAGATATTTCCACACTTCAGTGTTGTGAGATCGCATCACAGAACAGAAGCTACCATCTCTCTCTCTCTCTCTCTCTCTCTGTGATGCTGACAGTGATGAACTCATGATATGTACACGTGCTATCAAAACAAAAGAAGGTTAGGTATTGGTATTGTAGACGTTGTTGAGTGGGTGCTATTCAGTGATTATTCATGATTGCTATGATGTATCTTTAGTACCATTAATTGCAAAATGCTTTACAGATTTTATCTTATTCACTTTCACAATGCCCCACGTTGGTAGGTTAATATTATACCAATTAAGAACTGTGGCCAAGACAGAGTGGCTTGCCCATGGTGGTCCAATGCAATAATGTCTTGAGTAGAAATTTGAGCCCAGTTCTGCCTCTTTCAATTTCACCTTGTTGACGGGATTGTTGGGGTTTCAACAACGTGCATCTTGGGGCATGGGCATCGAACTACCACATGCATCCATTCCTTGGCACTTGTGATGGCCAAAACAGCTGGAATTTTGGAGAGAGGCAGAACTTTGGTAGGAGTGTGCTAATGTTCAGCAAATGGACCAAATGCAGGTTGAATTTTTCCAGGGAATTAGCAATTCCAACTGCAACTGTATCTGTTGGAATCAGAGCTAAAAATATGATTGCCGTTTCACGGTATTTATGGGAACTTCCCCTCTGCACTGATAGATGTACCAAACTCTCTCACCACGTTCATCATTAATTGGTCCAGGCTTTTAAATACCACGATGTAACACCGCTCCACAAGGAGGGAACGTGCACTCATCGAGAAGCACAGCTGTCATAACTTTAAATTGTGTTGAATGCAGAACACAAAGC
Source organism: Lerista edwardsae (assembly GCA_029204185.1). Classification (NCBI taxonomy): domain Eukaryota; kingdom Metazoa; phylum Chordata; class Lepidosauria; order Squamata; family Scincidae; genus Lerista; species Lerista edwardsae. The sequence continues at coordinate 1,551,860 of JAJKFI010000151.1, read as the reverse complement.
CAGCGGGATGGCAGGGTATTTATTTTCAATGAGGGACTTCTTGAAAACATGCCTGTTTATGTAATCTGTAACACCGACTTTGTGTTTGGGCAAACAACATGAGATGACCTGCAGGCTGTCACTTCTCAACGGTGAAGCATTAATGTGACGGGTGATGACTTGAAAGGCTGCTGCACCCTGGATACCACTTCTAATGCCGAATCATAGGGCAGGAGGAACTAGCCTAGATTGGGGGCACTCTTCATTGATGCCGGAACAGCCATACAAAATGGCAGCACAACTGATGCAAATCTTGTAGTGTGCTCAGGGGATTTGTTATGATTTAATTTTCCAGGTGAGACTTTATTTGAGACATTAATACATTCATTTGGCGGGACAGGGAAAAATGTATTTTTTTTACTATAATAATAAAAAATAATAATTGGATTTATATACCGCCTTTCTTAGGTCACCAGATTTCTCTAATGACTATAACTCAAGGCGGTTTACATGGGCAGACTTTATTCAGAAACCCGAAGGTTTTTACAATTTTTACAGAAATGTTCTATCTGCCAAGAACTACACACATACAGATGGATCTTTCTGGATTTAGTCCTTCTTTCTGGCCACCCGTTTGTCTTCTTGCTGGCTGATAAGTGGCTTCCCTGCTCCCACCAGAGAAGCGGCTGAACTTCGGCACAACTCCCCCTCACACAAGGCAGCCGAAGCTCAGCTGTTAATCAGTCGCAATTACCGAGGTCTGCCGCTCACAGAGACTTCCGGCTGTCCCGAACTGGCGACCTTCAGATCTTCAGCTCTTCTCTTCAGGCAAACGGAGGCATTAACCCTCTCGACTAAATCTTCTGCCTTTGTGACTTATGTGACTTATGCAACTGCTTTGTGAACTACTCTTGTTGAAAAGCAGTATACAAGCTTGATGATGATGATGATGATGATGATGATGATGATGCTTTCTTGCCCTAGTGTCAGATAATACAAATAATTGGTTTGGCTCTCGGCATCTGCTATCTGGAATTATGATGTCATTGAACAATGATGTCATGCTTCCCGCTCTCATGGCCTATAGCAAGGGTTGTTCCCAACCTTCAGGAGCCTGCAGACTAGAGAGGCAAAAATGAGAATCACGGCGGACCACAGGCAGCCCTCTCCCCTCCCTCACTGCTGCCCACAAAAAATGCCGTTAAATTTGCAGTGATTAGAGGATTTATTGGAGCTTTATTAGATTTGTGATTTTTAGGGAAGATTTGTGGGGTGCTGATTTTGGGTGTGGCCTGGGGGGGCATGTCTGGGGCAGGCTGGGGACAGATAGCAGCAGCAGTAGTAGCAGCGATATCCCATACCCCTGGGGTCAACACACCCTCTTGGACCCACAGGGATTGATGCCAGCCAAAGAGCTGCATAGATCTGAGTAGACCCACTGGGGACCAGGCGTGGGTGGAGCAGGTTTTTGCTTACCTCTCCATCACGGCCTGGTCCCCAGCCAGCACGTGGCCTGCAGCAAAGGCTTGTCAGTGCCAAATTAGCAGGACGGTCCTCGCTGCAAGCCAGCCTCATGACTCTGTGGAATTCACTGGGTGCACGAGCCGGATCCAGACACACTGTGAAGGTCTTCACCGTGCTGAGAAGTCCGGCCACGCCATGATCACTTGAGCAGGGCCACTGGGTCTTTCCCTGTCTGAGCTTCGCATCCACATCTGCTCCAAGCTGTCTTTAGGGTGACCAGCTCTGAATGAGAGCCAGCAAGGCTATTTGTTTATCGACAATGGCTCTGGAACGGATCCCGCTTCTCCCAGTGCAAGCTCAGACATCCCTCTGTTCAGTGGTGTCATTCAAATGATTTAGGAACAGGAACTCACTTTTGATTGGCACTTGTCGGGAACCCAGAACCAGTCACGGAGCCCGTTAGGATCCAGAACGCCCGTTCTGGTCCGTTCCCCCTGAATGACATCACTGCCTCTGTTTCAGTGGACAAGCGGGAGCTGGAGGTCCAAGCCCCAGTGCCTGATGGGCTAGCAGGATCCTGCAGTCCCTTCGCAGCTGTACTTCACTTTTGTATATAATGTTGTATAGAATCTGTCCGCAAAGACCATCCAACATGTGCTGGGTTCTAGATAGGAGTGCTATCCAAAGCTCCTCCAAAAAGGCTAGCGGCCCAGTCTGGTGCAGGGCAGGACAGCGGCCCACGGAATGTGTGCACCACAGATGGCAACTGCCTTGCTGCAGTCATAAAAACCGCTCCCATAGTCGGGGGGGGGAGATCTCGGTTCTTGCACCCACCGTAGCACTTGCAGCTGTGTGGCCAGAGGGAGGGGGGCGGGCAGTAAGTACAGCAGTTGCCGTAACACATGGACGTGGCCCCCCCACTCAGTGTCAGAGGCCTTCTGGGCAGCGAGAGCAATGTGCAGGGGCTCGTGAATGTGCGCCCCTGCGCACTGCGGTTGTGACTCGGCAGCGTGGCTTTGACATGGAGGGGGAGGGGCTGCTTACATGGTGCGTTGTGGTGCCTGCAGGACTTGCGATGCTGACTCTCCGCTGGCTGCACTGCTGAACGCTGGCAAAAAGGCTCCTCGGAGGAAGGACGACGGCCAGTGATGTCATGCAGGGGGTACGCGGGGGGTACGTGAGTACCGGTTCCTAGGATTATGGCTGGACCCACCCATTCACCCGCCCACTCGTCAACTCCGCCCCCTGCAACGTTTGAATTTCTTGCACGTTTGAGTTGCCTGCACATTCTCAGAGCCAGGCAGGCAGGCAGCGAGTGGAGCCTTGCCTTGCCTTGCCACTGAAAAATGAGCTGCTCTGGGGTTTTGGGACTGTTGGGTCACTTTAACATGATGCCAGGCCTCCTTAACATGTTCTGGGGGTGCTGTGGAATACTGTTGCAACTGTTGGGTCAGTTTAAAATGGTCTGAGGCCTCAAAAAGGGCTTTTTTCATGTCCCTTCTTGCCACGACATCACTTCCGGCTTATGACGTCACTTCCGGTGGGCGGGTCCCGACACGTGCCAATCAAAAGTGAGTACCTGTTCTTAAATCATTTAGACGACACCACTGACGACGGCGTATACAACCGACAAACAACGCAGCGTTATCTGGTGGATGAAAGACCGAATGCAAAGTGGTCTGCATTTTTCCAGCTTTTCATCTTAGTCAAAATATTCAGAAATTACTGAGGAAAAGGGAAGCCTGTGTTTGAGGAATGTGAAAAAAATGACAAAGGAAATGGAAGTGACTTTGGCCACCACTCCTGCGAGCCGGGGGCCACCTGCCAGGATTCCGATACCCTCGTACTGGGGTTCCCAAACGGTGAGGGCGCCATCCTATACTGTGCTGGCCTTGTACGGCCGACATAGCAGGGCAATATCCTAAGGCCCATCCTAAGGAGGCAGTGGCAGCGAAGTGCAGGCCAAGGGGAGGGTTTTCCCTTACACCCATGTAAGCCCCAGTCACCCCTATGGGCCTGCTCAGATCTGCGCCTGCTGTTCTGCAGGCGCAGAGGAACGTGGACAGGAGCGGTCTGAATCGAGGCCTCCATGGCCGGGGACGGGGTTTAGGATTTGGCACTACGGCCATCCTGCATCACAACTGCGTCATAACCGCGGTCTCCGTGATCTGCGCCGCCTAGTAACGCCCCTGGAATGTCTCTGGAACTCCCTCGCGGAGGCCCTGCGCCGACCGAGTGACGCCGATGCTCGCCTGGTGCATGGCTGGTGCTGCCACGAGCACTGGCCGACACGGATGCGCTTTACAGCATGTTCACGACAGCATCGAGCCGGCGCAAGAGTGCAGCGCCGGCACTAAGGGGGGTTTAGGATTGTGCTGTGAGTTGTGGCTCTCAGGATTACCACGGAAACCAGCCGGGGGAACTGTGGAATCCTCGTTAGAAGCCAATTGCCTGGTGCAATGTATAGGATTGTAGCCATAATGCGGAGCCAAAGCCAATGGCCCAGTAAGTCAAGGTTGCCTCCAGTCAAGAAGGCGAGGGAACATCTGCCCTAGTAACTGTTAAGCTGTTTACTTACTGTTACCTTCTGACACAACTGGCTGCTACTGAGTCAGACCAGAGGTTCCCAAACTCTTGACTCACCAGGACTCACCTGTCCTCTGTGGTGGGTCGTGACCTGGTGGTGCCAGAGGAGGCCAAGGGAGTCTCCGGGTGCTCATCCGGATTGTTGGCCCCCATGGCTCATGCTGGCCTCTGTGGTTCCCTAGAAGCCTCCAGAAGCCACTTCCAATTTTTGGAAAGCAACTTCTGGTTTCCTTCCAAAAACTGGAAGTGGCTTCTGGAGGCTTCTGTTGGCCCCCGGAGGTCTCCAGCCTGGCTCATCCTGGGGGAGCTGCATGGATGCTCCCAGTGTTCATATTCCCAAATGGCTCCCATCTGTACTCGCTCGGGAGCAAGGGCCCAGCCTGCGACCCACCCACGGATTGGGAACCACTCACTGATCTCTTTGCTCAGACTGTCTCCCAGCAGAGGTCCTTCCTAGAAATAGCTACTGTACCTGGCACAGGTGGGTTATCCCCAGTGGTGTCATTCAAATGATTTAGGAACAGGAACTCACTTTTGACTGGCACTTGTCGGGAACCCGGAACCAGCCACAGAGCCCGTTAGGATCCGGAACGCCCATTCTGGTCCGTTCCCCCTGAATGACATCATTGCCTTCGGCCCCCCTAGGAATCCGGAGTCGCTCCCTTTAACCCTCTGAGTGCCCGCCAACCAAGAAGAAAAGCTCTTTGCAGAGGAATTGGGGGGGAGGAGGGAGAGTGAAGTGGGCGGAGTCAGCCCTAAGTTTAACTAGTGGAACTGAGTTCCCCCACGTTCCCCCTGCATGACATCACTGGTTATCCCTGATCAGGACTGCTTGGGACAGGAAGGTGTCTGGATTTCGGATGTGTCAGGATTTTGGGACAACTGCATAAGTATAATGGGAGATGCTTCCTCTTGCACTGTGACCCATTCGGGTGCCTGTTGGCCTCTTCGATATTTTCCAAGAATGGCACACACCCCAGAGCAGAGAACAGAACTTACACGGGAAGGAGCACAAGACCTTCTTCTGTGGAAAGTTTTTTAAAAGTCTTGGACAAAAATGTCTGAATTTCAGAATAGCCTGGAGTTTGGATGTCTGGATAAGGGATAATGTACCTGTAACGGAGATGGCTGGAAATTTAACCTGGAACATTTTCTTCCTGCAGATCATGTGCTATGCTATTGAGTGATGGGTCCACGTAAAATGCCACGTAGAATGGGATTTGAGGAACTAACACTACATTCTGTGCAAATGCGCCCCTTAAAGCTCTGACACAACTTTAAAAAGGCTGATTTGGTAAAGATTGATTGGAAGCAGAAAAACTGGGAAGGGGAGAAGAGAGCATGCCTCCCTTCCTCTATTTCTCCTCCTAACTCCAAATTGCCTTCCCACGAGTGCCCTTTCCTCTTCCTTTCCCTTCTTCAACAATCAATCAATCAACAGGTACTTATATACCGCTTTTCAACACAAAGTTCACAAAGTGGTTTACAGGCAAATAGTAATAATAAAGTTAAATGGCTCCCTGTCCCAAAAGGGCTCACAATCTAAAAAAAGGCAGACCGCCAGCAACAGCCACTAGAAAGACTGCGCAGGGGTGAAGAGGGACAGTTACTCTCCCCCTGCTAAATATAAGAGGACACCACCTGAACAAGTGCCTCTTGCCCAGTTAGCAGGGGTTAGTCTGTTCCTTCTAAAGTGACTGTGGAATTAATTCCTCCAAAAGAGGAAGGGCTCTAACAAGCATCTGTGGGCTTGGAAGTAACACAGGCTGCAATCCTAGACACACCTTTCTATAAGAACATAAGAGGAGCCCTGCTGGATCAGGCCAAAGGTCCATCTAGTCCAGCCTCCTGCATCTCACAGCGGCCCACTAGGTGCCCCAGGGAGGCATGAGACAAAAAGATGCTTGGATCCTGTGGCCACTCCCTTGTACCCGGTACTCTGAAGTAGCCCACCACCAATGTAAGGAGGTTGCACAATCCATCATTGCCTATAGCCCACGATGGACCTTTCCTCCAGATATCCGTCCAATCCCCTCTTAAAGGCATCCAGATCAGATGCCATCACCACCTCCTGTAGCAAAGAGTTTCTGGTAGTAAATCCATGACGGAACTTCAGAAAATCACTGATTTCAAGCCATCCACCATCCACATTTGAGTAGACAAGCATAAGGTTTTGCTGGCATTCTATTAAATTACTTGCAAAATTTCTCTTGCAAGTTTTATCTATCTACAAATTGCACACACACACACACACACACACGCACGCACGCACGAGAGAGAGAGAGAGAGAGAGAGAGAGAGAGAGAGAGAGAGAGAGAG
>JAJKFI010000151.1:1532246-1542440 GCA_029204185.1 Lerista edwardsae | reverse complement strand
CGCCTGTTGCGTCACGCCGCGTTCCGCCGCTTTCCCGCCCGCCGGGGAGGGCAGGAAAGCGGCGGAACGTGGCGTGATGCAACGGGCGGACTGCCGCTCAAAGGTAAGTCCCGCCCAGCGTACCGGGTGAATAACGCCACTGGGTGTAACACAAAAAGGCAAACAGGTTAGATTTCTTTTTTCAAGACTAAAAAAGAGAAAACCTTCCTGGAATCACTCTGCTTGCTGAAGGCGGGTGGGCAGAAGCCTAAAAACCGGAGGTGTCGCTATTGCAGGAATTTGCTACACATTTTATTTCCACTTTCTGATACGGACATTTTATCACCTATGGCGACAGACAAGACTTGGCATCACCAAGCAGCCTTTGAAGGATTTATAGGTGTCTGTCGGTGTGCCATTTTGTGAAATATTGAATTAATAAGAAGCAGACAGAAAGCACTAAAGATGATGCAGGAGCTCAGCAGTCATTACTCGACATTCACTTGTTCTGGGCATGATACTCGTACTAGCTATTGACTTTATTCCAGATTTTCTACACCCATGGAATTTTCCACTGAGCTCTAAATATTCTGATCACACACATTGAGTTCTAGCTGCGGCAGAGCAGATTTAAGCATAGCAACCCTGCGACACTGGCAGACGGCATTTCTTTTTGTTTCTTTCCTTGACAAATGCTTTTCCTAGTCACTCATATCAGATACATTGCTTACAAATGCAAATTCATGACCACTAATTGATAAAACACTGTATAAGGCATCTTAGAGCAGTAGTTCCCAAACTGTGGGTCGGGACCCACCAGTGGGTTGTGAGCCAATTTCAGGTGGGTTGCGAAGCATCTAGAGCTGCCATATTGAAAATATGGGAAGACGGGATGCTGGAAAGGGGGAGGGCTGTGTGGTTGTGTTGCTTGTGTCAAGGTTGTAAACAGGCTTTTTTCCTTTTTTATTCACTTTGCTGTTGGAAAACAGCTGAGAAATAACCCAACTGATTGCTGCGTTCTCAGGAAAGCAGCAGGCTCTGGAGTCACAATGACGGCACTTCCAGCCATGACATCACTTCCTGTGGGTCCTAGACAGATTGTCATTCTAAAAAGTGGGTCCTGGTGCTAAAACATTTGCGAACCACAGTCTTAGGGCATAACCATTTTAGAAGGAGTAAGTCCACTACAATACTATCCACAAATCCAATTACACCCAAAATGCTGACAAGGACATCCTACTGCAAGAACATGGGAACCAAATGGGGACATGTCTAGGGCAACAGTGAGGTGTCACTCCTGATTAAGAGGAAGGAAAAGAAAAAAGTAAATCAAACAGAAACAAAGACACAGGCTGTAGCTAATACAACATGCTTTTAACTTTAGATAATGATTCTGAGCAGGTTTTGGGCAGAAGGCATCGCTAACCACACACCCTTGGAAGTAGGTATGTTGATAGTTTGTGGATAACCACCCCCAAAGAATAGTTGTACAAATATTCAAGCTATTCATTCTGTAAGAATTTGACCTCAGGAATAGACAAAATCTTCCACAGAAATAACCTATAACCTCAAGGAAACTATTACGCAAGAAATGGAGAATAACCCAGAGGTGTTTTATAAACAATTTGAAACCATTCAGGAACATTTTAAAAACAACCTTTCAAATTCTCTAAAGTAGCCTAATTGAAATGAAGGAAACGATTGAATTTTCCATGACAGTTAGTAAAATGGTCAATTAGCCAAGGAGAAATAGCTCTTGTTCTGAACAGTCCCGGAGTTCAGTTTATTGTGAAGACTATGAGTATAGGGAAGACTAGAGATGATAGGAGGTGATAGGCTGAGTGAGATCGACCACTTGGGCCAACAGAGGACTTGTCTGCATGTCTCTGGAGCAGGTTGGCTCTAGTATGCATTTGATCGGCAAAATAGATAGAAACTTGCGCTTCTGCCATGATGGCCTGACCCAGGGTGTCACAATGGGGGTGTGGAGCAGACCAGAGGTCACCGTCTTGAGGTAGTCTTCTTTTTGCATTAAAATCAATGGGATCGTCCGCAAGGTTGGGGATTATATCATTATGTCATTGCATTCTGCATTAAATTACCTTTCCAAAGACATATAACATGATGGTATTATTTGTACAGGTAGAGCCTTTTTATCCATGGGGGTTCCATTCCCCGAAATTTAGCGTCCCACCCCCTGGGATGCTCCTGCCTCATGGTGTGTGCTGGGGAACAAAATGGAAGGCAGATCTGTGCAGAAGGCCACTTTTAGGACATCAGTGCGTGTGTGCGCCACTGGCACCTCTCCTGGTCTTCCTCCCTCTCTGCCCCTTTTCTACCCCCACTCTCCTGTTGTGTGTCCTCCCCACCTCTTTCTGCCCACATCGCTGACACACCTACCTTGGTATGGTCCGTCTGGTGGTGGTGGGCACACCTGAAACGTCCACCGCAAAATGGTCAACGTGGCTTGTGTGGGCTCGCGTGGGCCCACTGCAGTGTGGAAACCCCCCTTTCCTCCAAAGCACACCCATGTTTGGCCCGGCTGCACCAGGAGGGCGAATGGCAGGACTGGGCTGCACAAGTCTGAGTTTCTCCACCCCTCCTTTCTGAACTGCTCATTCCCGCTTTCCCCAAATGGTTTTGCGGCTCCCAGTTTAAATGCATTCTGACGACCTGATTCCAAACTCTAATCATGGAATGATTTTTAGAGCGCAATCCTCCCCTGGAGTTTGGCCGGCACAGTTAGGCCAGCCAGGTTTTGGCCAGCCCAAGGGACACCGTAAAGTGTATTTGGACCACTCTCGGAGTCAGAGAGGCCAGTGCACAGACACAGGTCCCCCCATCCTTACTCCAAGACTGTTCCAAAGGCACTTCATAATGGCCTTGGTGCCAGCCAAATCTGGCTGGCCTAACTGCACTGGCCTAACTCCAGGTTAGGAATGCACTCTTAGGGCGCACTCCTAACCAACGTTCCAGCACAGAGGTAAGAGCAGTGCAGCTCCGAGGGAAGGGAACACACGTTCCCTTCTCTTGAGGAGACCTCCGTGACTGCTGCTCCACTGCCGGAGGCACAGCTATGTCAGTGCTGAGAAGTGGGTCAGGATCGTGCCCTTAATGGGATCTATTGTTTGGTAGCCCATGCTAATACTGTTAGCAGATGTATCTTTTTTTTTTTTTTAAACCCAAGAAACAGCCACCTGTAAACCTAATACTGGTCAATCTGCCCCCCCCCCCACCCTCCCATTGCCATTGTTACATAACAAGGTCTCTGCAACCCTGACTGAATAGTTTGATCCCAGTTACCCTCTACCCAAGCAGGGCCAGTCTTCAATATACACAAGCGGACAAATGTCAGAAGGATCAGTTTTAGAAAGAACAGTTAATGATTACTGAATGATCTGGAATACTCAGATGTCTGTACGGAGCTGGGCACTGCCATGCGCTGAGGAATGATGTAAGATGGACTCTTAGGGCGCACTCCTAACCAACGTTCCAGCATAGAGGTAAGAGCAATGCAGCTCGTTTAATCCTTCGTTAATTTGGTATTCATAGAAATACACCACATTTTGGGATGTTTCACATTTTTCCCCTATGGTTTTTGTATTAAGCCCAAGAAGTGTCCTTGATGCTACTGTATTGGTTTAATTGAAAATGTACAGTATTTATGCCCTCAGCTCTATGCAGATTCCTTGGAATAAATCCCATTGATTTCAGAAGAACTTGTCCAATCCGAACCTAGCCTGCAATGGAGTAGGTAGATCGGCAGGCCTGCACGGTATCCTAACACGGGCTGGAAGGCAGCTGAAGTACCCCTTCGGGGCAAGGGGATATTTTCCCCAGGCCAGGCCTATGGGGTGCTCAGATATGCACCTGTGTGGGTGTAGAGGCTGTCAGCCGTACCACAAACACGCTTTACGGCACGTTTGCCACACTTTTAGCTGGCAGTACCGAAGTGTTGCCGGCGTAGAGGCCCATAGGGTTGGCCCCTCCAAGAAGCGCACCACATGTGCTGTGCCAGTTTTGTGCCAGATATTAGTAAACAAGCAAATAAACAGACAGATCAGTATCTTTGGAAGAGAGGAAAATATTTTGGATGGTGCATTCTTTAAAGAACAACTTTAAACAACTTACTTAAACAACTTAAGGTTTCAATGCATTCTTTTTCTTTTATTGTATTATATGAATTGCATTAATTATATTGTCCATGCACTCCTCCCCAAACAAACACATGAGACAGATGCCAGGATTAACAGGGCTCCTTTCTGAAAATGACAACAAAGATCCTGCAGCAGGAAAAACCTCATTCCCTAACCCAATTGTGCAGGCCAGCTACGGAACAGCAGTGGCCGTCTACGGAGCCAGCTGAGAGCGCAACGAGCACGAGCACGAGCACCCCACTCCCCCTTCATGCACCAGTAAAATGCATGCAAGTGGAGCACCTCTGCTAAGTGTGGAAGTGGAGCAAGCTCCTAACCGCAAAAGAGCAGCTGGTGCATTAGACTTGTGCTGCCGATTTTATAATTACTCTTTCCATGATTTTCAGGCTTTTGATGGTATATAAAGGGGTGTGTGTGTGTGTGTGTGTGTGTGTGTGTGTGTGTGTGTGTGTGCACGCGCGTGCATATATATCCAGTATTTATTTCAATATATAACCTGATATTCTGGATAATTAAAATAAAAGCAGTAAACAAAGACAGAATAAACCACCAATAGTTTAAAAAGTAATTATAAAAAAAAACCCACAATAAAGCATGAAGTAAAGCACAGCAAACAGCAAAGCACTCAGAGAGGCTGGGTTGACGGGCAGCCTGGGTTAATGGGAGGCCTCCTCAAGGTAAGGGAAAGTTGGTTCATCAGCATCATGAACCAAACCTGGGTAGGATTGGGCCAACCTACACAATTGGATGAACACATGTCCATATAAAAGTATTGATTAAATATTTTGTGGATGATAAATTATCCCCTAGTAATTTTTCATTGGAAAATATTTTTCAGGATAATAGCAATTCCAGAAAATGCTCAGGACTCGGTTCTACCTTCAGATGAAGGAAATTCCAAAGCCAGGAAAATTTAGAGCGTAATCCTAATTTGGAGTTAGGCCGGTACAGTTAGGCAAGCAAAGTTTGGCCAGCACAAGGGCCATCATAAAGTATGTTTGGATCACTCTTGGAGTCTGAGAGGCCAGCACACAGACATGCGCCATCCTCCCTGACTCCGAGAGTGGTCCAAACACGCGTTATGGTGGCCCTTGTGCTGGCCAAACTTTGCTGGCCTAACTCCAGTTTAGGATTGCGCTCTTAATTGGAACTAACATTGATATCAGGGCATCATCAAATGAAAACTATTTTTCAGCACAAAATATTCTCCCAACCAATTCCCAGATTTTAATGTTAAAAATGCATAAAACAGTCAGAGAACCAAAATCCAAGAAGAGGTGATTGTAGGGCAGTTATGAAATGAAATGTAAATACACTGCACAAAAAGTGAGTCCTTGAGGAATTGTGCCAGGCTCCAGTGTTGCAATGTGCCTCGCAATTGGCATCATGTTCAGATACTTTTGGAGGAGAGCAGCAAAGACACCGAGTGCATCCACTGTGACCTCCTCCCCAAAGGTTAATGTTCGTGCCGTGGCACAGAGCCATGTTAAGTCAGGGCGCATCCCAGCGTGAGCTCAGCAAGGATGTGGAGGCCAGCATTTTCTGTAGTTGCTCAGGTAATGACGTGAAGCCAGTGGTGTCATCCAAATGATTTAACAACAGGTACTCACTTTTGATTGGCGCATGTCAGGACCCGCCCACCGGAAGTGACGTCATAAGCCGGAAGTGATGTCGTGGCAGGAAGGGACATGAAAAAAGCCCTTTTTGAGGCCTCAGATGACTTTAAACTGACCCAACAGTTGCAACAGTATTCCACAGCACCCCCAGAACATGTTAAGGAGGCCTGGCATCATGTTAAAACCCCAGAGCAACTCATTTTTCAGTGGCAAGGAAAGGAAAGGCTCCACTCGCTGCCTGCCTGCCTGCCTGGCTCTGAGAACGTGCAGGCAACTCAAACGTGCAGGAAATTCAAACGTTGCAGGGGGCGGAGTCAACGAGTGGGTAGGCGAATGGGCGGAGCCAACCGTAATCCTAGAAACCGGTACTCGCGTACCCCTGCGTACCCCCTGCATGACATCACTGCGTGAAGCCCTGATTGCATTTGACTCCGTTTCTCGCGGCGCAGTTCTAACTTGGAGTTAGGCTGGCACAGTGAGGGCAGCACAAGTTTGACCAGCACAAGGGCCGCCGTAAGACACACTTGGACCCCTTGTGGAGTCAGGGAGGATGGCGCACGTCTGGTTTTTCATTGTTAGATATTAGTTTGTTATGAATGACACACATGGGAACACCCACATGCCAAGAGGAAGCAGCATCAACTTCCCACATCTCAAATGTTCCTGGATTTGATACTGACAATACAAATGTGTTTGTTAATTTTGGAATGTCAAAATGCATCACCTTCCGACTCCTGGAGTGGAAGAACTAGAAGGATTTTTAGAATGCCACTCCTGCCACCCAGATCCCTTTAGCCTGAATTTGTAGGCCGCTGCACAAATGACGAAATGATAAGACCTTGTGTCCATTTCCCTTTACAGTTCTGTGTGGGAAGTTCAAAAAAAGAGAGAGAGAGAAAGCTGATAAGATGGGTCTGTTGCATCAGGATCAGGCAGTTGACCTTTCCTGGGCCTTTCGTGGGCAGCATGAAGTGTTCGGGACTCACATCTTGCACAAGGGCCTTTATTTGTCCATTGCTGTCTGTGTTTGCTCTGAGCGAATGTTGCCGAGCGCACTCTGGAAGGGATTTTCCTCCCCTTTGACTTTACCTTGCAATGCCTGGCGACGGCCACAGAGATCGCCTGAGAAACAGTGCTTGCTTCTGTTTTGTTCTCCAAGTGAACACAGTCTGAAGACCTTTCACAGCACTAACTGCACAAAGCAACCTTCTCTTTCCTGACGTTTTTCCAGACGAGTTTTCCTGGAAGTATGAGCAAAATGTTACATGTACACACGCGTGCATAGGTAGGACCGATGGCTTCCTTACTGCAATGCAATTAGTTGGACTCCAGAGCACGAACAACTTGTTCCAAAGGAAGGGGACTGTGGATGTGCACACAGCTGCTCTAGTGGAATAATAGTAACCTGTTCATTACTACTGCTGCTGCTGCTGCTGCTGCTGCTACTACTACTACCTGTCTTTCTCGCCGAAGGGCACTCAAGACAGCTGTTATTAAGCACAGCTTTTTCACTAACTCAGCATTTCCCAAACTTTAAAAACTTGGTTCTTCTTCTTCCGGGACCCTCAACCCAGCGCCAGCCACCAGTCCCACTGGTGAATGTGTCAAGCCCTTTGCATCTGTGCGGTCTGTTACTGCACGTGAGAATCTGTCGGTGGGGGAGTGACCTCACATTAGCGCGGTGGTGTTGCTACAGGGGGTGGGGCTGGCAGGGAGTCATACAGGCGCGGCAGCACGCTGCTCAAACGGCCCCTCCTGCTCGCAGTCAGGACCATTCCAGGCAGCGAGGCGATGCCCAGGAGTGCCCGTGAGCTGCCTCTGCTGCCTGGAATGGCTCCGCGGCAAGTGAGAGGGACTGCTGACAGGGCACCACCCCCAGCAGCGCCACCACCGCACCAGGAGCCGAGGAGAGGCAGAAAGGGTGGTCTCCAAATCTCTCTGAAACGTCTAAGGCACAAACACAGGGGAGTAGAAGAACCAAGCTTTTTCCAAACTCCCTTCTTCTGAAATCTGTCCAGGTCTTGGCTGTTGGGAAGGAAGGCACCTTGTTCTCCGCTGCTCTTCCGAGCCTCCAGGGTTTACTTCTTATTGTCAAAAATAAAATAATATCCTGCCTTCCCCTTTCCCTTAGGAGGCAGCGGCTTAGCAATCGGGGGGGGGGGGGTTTCACGGCATTTCAGGCACTGAAACACACTGTGTATGAGGCCCCTCCCACTCGGTCGTCTGGGTCACAAAATGGCCACTGAGCCATTTGGGTCAGCAACAGCAACACAGAATGGCTCTGATCGAGAATGGGAAGAACCACTTAGGGCAGGATCTTAACCTGGAGTTAGGCCGGCACAGTTAGGCCAGCAAAGTTTGGCCAGCAAAAGGGCCACTTTAAAACACATTTGGACCACTCTCGGAGTCAGGGAGGATGGCGCACATCTGTGTGATGGCCTCTCTGATTCCAAGAGTGGTCCAAACATGCTTTATGGTGGCCCTTGTGCAGTGGTATCACTAGAGTTTGCGTCACCTGGTACGGGAGGTCAGCGTGTCACTCCCTCATGATGGATCTCCTCCTCCCAAACCATGCAAAATTAATTACAATACCATATGCACAACCTAAATGCAGTGTTATTTCTGGGATTGGTGTTACCCCCATCAACTTTATTTAACTATCGTACAGGTCACCCAACAAATTAGTAACCAACAAAAAACCCATGGCCAATTTGATGACACTCACAAAATTTAATAAGAGTTCTAGTATTAGCTCTGATACATGGAAATGAGAACTGACTCATAATAATAATTTTTTTTTAAATCGCGATTTTTACATGAAAAGTTGTATTTTCAGTTTTTAGTTTTTTGGCCATAGCTTTTGAGAGAATAAAGATATTACATTGTTGTTTTTTTCATTGAATTCCTTGTGAAATTCCACATCCAACGGCATATAACATGATGGTATTTTTCCATAAAACCGTGATTTTAAGAAAATTGTGATTTTTTACATTAAAAGTTTTATTTTTGGGTTTTAGGGTTTTGGCCATAACGTTTGATAGAATGAAGATATTACACTCCGGCTTTGTTCATTGAATTCCTCATGAAATTCTGCATCCAAGGTTATATGACATGATGGAATTATCTTTTAAAACGGTGATTTTAGCAATTTTGGTCCTGATGGTGTCACCCCCCCCCGTGTGTGTCACCTGGTGTGGCCCACCCCGGCCCCCTAGTGACGCCACTGCCATCGTGCCAGCCAAGCTTTGCTGGTTTACCTGTGCTGGCCTAAATCCAAGTTAGGATTACGTGATTTATGATGCCCACAATATTTACTCCACCACAACCTGTTAGCTATGCTATTGTTAGGAAGTCTCCAAGGGGGCTTACAACAAATTTTAAAACTATAACAAATTTTAATATGAACAAACAGAATTGGGGCTTGTGGAGGTGACCAAAAATATTGTCCCATGAAAATGTAGGTTAAACATCAGCCCAGGTATGACCAGGGCCTAAATCTAGCATCTAATCTAATGGCTGATGCATTTTTAAAGTACGGTCTGTGATGAGCTCTTCTGGTCCCAGTTGATTGCAATTCGATTGCTGAGATTAACAGAATGAAACAGCAGGATTGTATTTTAACAGTGGCAGTAAAGTTCTATTATTTTCACAATGTCACTCAAGAAACTCTGTACCTCAAAAGAGATTTTAATCATTCAGCCAGTAATAAAAGGCATCAATAGAACATTTGATGTTTTATACCCTTGCTCAGGCTCATTTAAGTGGAACAATAGTAATAGCATGGATTTGCTTATATTACATTTTTAAAGAAATACAATAAACGTTCCTCCCCCCCCCCCACCACACCTTCTTAAACATTTTGGGGATAATGGTCAAAGGTGTTTTGTTTTTTTAAATCCACTTTTCAAGTCTTATGAATTCTCAAAGCAGAGAAGAACATTAAATATTCTTAAAAAACAATTTAAAGCATTTGATCAATAGTGAAATATAGCAAATGACAACATTGTCTCAAATAGCAGAGAAAATTCAGCCAACTGAAATCTGTGCTGCACTCAGAAGTTCCTAAAAAGAAGGGTCTTTTAACAGGCTACCCAAATAAGCTGAGCATGCTGGCTTGGTGGAAGTGAATGGAAAAGTAATGATGCAGGATATAAATTAAAAAAAAAATCCTGTTAAACATCAAATGCAAACCTCAAAGGAGGTGGCACAAGCAACTGCGTTTTGCACCAGACGTGCAGTCATTCCGTGGGAAATTACATCTGTGAGCACATCCGTGAGTTTCATGGATGTACTTTGTAACCACAGGTTCACTCTAGCCACGTTGCATTAATCGTATGGGCTTTGAGGCGCAAAAGCTCTCCCAAATGTTCTCTGCGCTTTGGAGATCTGGCTGCCATAATAATAATAATAATAATAATAATAATAATAATAATAATAATAAT
>JAJKFI010000151.1:1493946-1532236 GCA_029204185.1 Lerista edwardsae | reverse complement strand
ATAATAATAATAATAATAATAATAATAATAATAATAATAATAATAATACATTTATTTATATACCGCCTTTCTTAATGTCACTAGATTTCTCTAATGATTGAACTCAAGGTGGTTTACATAGGCAGACTTTCTCACAAACCCGAAGGTTTTTACAATTTTACAGAATGTTCTATCTTCCAAGAACAACACTCCTACAGATCTTTCTTTCTGGATTTAGCCTTCTTTCTTCAGCCACCCGTCTGTCGTCTGCTGGCTGATGAGGCTTCCCTGCTGCCACCAGAGACGCAGCTGACTTCAGCACACTCCTCCTCCCACGAGGCAGCTGAAACTCAGCTTTTTAATCAGCCGCAGTTTCCAAGGTCTGCTGCTCGCAGAGACTTCCGGCAGTCCCGAGCTCACGACCTTGAGATCTTCAGGTGTTATCTTCGGGCAAACGGAGGCATTAACCCTCTCGGCTAAATCTTCTGCCCATCAGATCTCCAAAGCTCAGCGAAGGCTCTCAGATGGCGGGTTGTTCATCACCAGAAGTGCATTACGGCAGCCTGCAGAGCTCTGGACTGGCGGCTTTCCTAGACCTTCTCCTGGGACGTGTTCCTGCAGCAGTGAAGTGCAGTATGGTCAAACAGAGAGTACTTGATGTACAGGCTCCAACTCTGATGAGTGCGGCTAATAGTACCTCTTCGCCTTTACACTGGAACCTTCCAGTTGTGGCAGGGAAAATTCCTGACTATATTATTTTACTGACTAACCCAGATGAAAGAAGGGCACTCTCATTAGCACGGTGTAATGTAATCCCATCGGCTGTATTGATGGGCAGATATAACATCATTCCTTATAAGGATAGAATATGCCCATGTCAGATGAGGGTAGTAGAATCACTACCTCATATATTTTTCCATTGCCCCTTTCACGCAGCGGCCCACAAGATTTTTCACTCTAATATGTCACAGTTGAAATTAGATCATATGGATGAAGTTAATCTTAAATTGTTCCTTATGTCGACTGATCTGAATATGCTAAGGCACCTAGCTACTTTTCTTTGCGGTATTGTAAAATGTAATGCGGCCAGAGAATATGTATGGGATAATCTTAACTAGTTTTTATTATAGATTGATTTTACCGTCATCAAGGCCATCTTAGTTTTAGTCTATGTATTGATTGGGCAATGTTGCTTTTCTTCTATATTTTTGCTCAGAATAATAACATCTGAGAGTGCCTTATTAGTGAATCCTTAAATCTTCTGGTTGGTGTTTATGTTGTATTGTGTTTTGATATGCCAATAAAGGTATTCTAAGTCTAAATCCATCCAGGATGGTGTTGTGGTTCTGGTCTTAGACCCGGAAGGTCCATGCTCAAGTCCCCACTTGGCCATGAGGCCACCTGGGTGATCTTGGGCTGGTCACTCTCTAGCCACCTAACGTAGCTCACAGAGGACAAAAAGGGGGGAGGAACTATGTACGTGGTATAAACATGTGAAATATAAATATTGGTGGGGCTCCACTCCCAGTTTTTGTTGGAAATACTGTAGAAGTGCCTTAGGAAAGAATTGCCCCCTTCAATAAGGATTGCCGACTCTGACTAAAGCTATCCATGGAGATTTTTCCCCAGTTTTATTTAATGTTGGAAATTCCTAACACCGTATTCAAATCTCTAGGATTGCTTTCATCTGGAGATGGATCCTGGTTTGTGCAGACTCCAGGCCAAACCTAAAGAGCTGCCAACCCCGTCTGTGACGTTGTCCTGATGCCTAGACAGGCATTGCAAGGAATACTTTTGGTGCTTGAAGCGGCAAACAGTGTTGCTTATTCATAAGCGCATAAGACGAGCCCTGCTGGATCAGGCCAAAGGCCCACCTAGTCCAGCTTCCTGCATCTCACAGTGGCCCACCAGGTGCCTCAGGGAACCCAGTAGATGACAAGATGCCTGCATCCTGTGGCCACTCCCTTGCACCTGGCGTTCTGAAGTAGCCTACTACTAGCATAAGGAAGTTGCGCCACCCATCATGGTCTATAGCCCACGATGTACTTTTCCTCCAGAAATCTGTCTAATCCCCTTTTAAAGGCACTGAGGCCAGATGGCATCACCACCTCCTGTGGCAAGGAGTTCCACAGATCCCGCTGGGTAAAAAAGGTATTTCCTTGTATCCATTATAACTCATATAAACTCATAATAACTCAATAATTCATAAATTAATGTGCCTGCTGCCTGACGTTTCAAGTTGGAAAAGCACTGTGGCACATTGTCTATATTTCCTATGTTTTTTAACTAAATTATTCCAATTGTTTTTACATGAAGATTCTTCATAAAAATATAATGGACATTTCTATTTCTTGTGATCACTTCCAGCTTCCTTGCTAAAGCTTGACCTTCTTTTGAAGTCAGTAATTCTCTAAACTGTGTCATGATGGTGCATTGATTTGTAAACGAATATTTAGATCTTGTCAGTGAATATTTTAGGCTTAAAATATGTGAACAAATCAATGTAGCCCAGCAGGGAGATGGAAGCTGATGACTTGATTCAAAATCTTACCCAAGCATTGACTTGCTGGGTAGTTTCTCAAATTTCCCTCTGTAAAATGGGTGTAACGGTGATTGATCTTACAACAGTGTTGTGACAATAAGCAAGAGGAAAACTGGAACGTGCTCTGCACGTTCGATGTGCTAAAAATAATAAATAATGGCCAATGGTCAACATGAAAAATGTTCTTTTTTTTACTATAGGACACAAATGCAGATTTTTACAATGACGAGTGCAACCCATAACTGTGGGGGAAAAGGCACTGACCCAGGTCTTAACACAGCCTCGCGGTATGTCACAAGACCAGTTTATCCAAATTATGTATTTACTCTGAATTTACAAGGCAGTGATGATACGTTGTGTGGCTATTCACGTATCAGTGATGATACGTTCACTGGATTTCATGGCACAATTACACAGCGTCCATAAAATAACCAAATTCTAATTCATCAGTATATTACAAAACATTACCCCAAGTTTTTGCAAGTTTTATATTCTCTGTGATTTTCTGATTACATAGAGTGGGTTCTTCTTTCTCCTGGTAAGCAAAGAAAATGAATAGCAAAAAAAAAAAAATTGCTCTGGCAAGTTAAATGTCATGCAAACACTGTGCAACAAACAGTGTATAGCCGTATCTCCAAATATTGCTTTGGCGATTACTTGCTGCTTTTGAATTATCCATTCCAGCACAATAGGAGACTGCCAAAGGCCTGCCCAAAGCACTGGAATTATTCCACTTGGGGTGATGGTTGTTTGCAAACATCTCACTGGCAAATCACCGAGTCAGAATGGACATAAAACCTAAGCGGGGGAAAGGGAAGAAGTTCAAACAAGGGCCATGAAATTTTCCATAGATCAAGATGGTTTCAAAAGCCTGCAGACAGTCTGGAAGACCACACAGAAGGCACACGCGGTGTTGAGTAAGATTCGCCTACAGGTCCATGGGGAGGCCTACAGGACAGAGGAACCCGCCCTTTTCAACAGACTGTTGGCCTTTGGGAAATGGGGCATTCCCATGGCTTTCTATGGTTGTTTAATGCAACCCAACTTTAGCTCCCTTTGTTCATTTATGGCACAAACATTTGGGACCAAGGTATCAATCTACCGTTGTATATAACCTTGTAGGAGAGAAACCACATCTTTGCAAAGTGAAGAGGTCCTTTATGAGATAACCCCTGCTAACTGGGCAAGAGGCACTTTTTCCAGTGGTGTTCCTCTTATATTTAGCAGGGAGAGAGTAATTGTCCCTCTTCACCCCTGCACAGTCTTTCTAGTAGCTGTTGCTGGTGGTCTGCCTTTTTTTTTTAAGATTGTGAGCCCTTTGGGACAGGGAGCCATCTAACGTTATTAACTGCCTGTAAACCGCTTTGTGAACTTCGTGTTGAAAAGTGGTATATAAGTACCTGTTGATAGATAGATAGATAGATAGATAGATAGATAGATAGATAGATAGATTTTCCTGGCCCAAGTCAGGGCCAGTTCCGGGTGGTGAAGACCAGAGGGGATTGTGAAGAGCTCCAGAAGGACCTCTCCCAGTTGGGGGAATGGGCAGCCAAATGGCAGATGCGTTTCAACATAGACAAGTGTTAAGTGATGCACATTGGGGCCAAAAACCAAAACTTCACCTATAGGCTAATGGGTTCTGAGCTGTCTGTGACAGCTCAGGAGAGAGATCTTGGGGTGCTGGTGGACAATTCAATGAAGGTGTCGACCCAGTGTGCGGCAGCAATCAAGAAGGCCAATTCCATGCTTGGGGTAATTAAAAAAGGGGTTGAGAACAAAACAGCTAATATTATCATGCCATTTAATTGTACAAATTGATGGTAAGGCCACACCTGGAATATTGTGTGCAGTTCTGGTCGCCGCATCTCAAAAAGGACATAGTGGAGCTGGAAAAGGTGCAGAAGAGAGCGACAAAAATGATTACGGGGCTGGGGCACTCCCTTATGAAGAAAGACTGCAGCGTTTGGGGCTCTTCAGCCTAGAAAAAAGGCACCTGAGAGGGGACATGATTGAGACATACAAAATAATGCACGGAAGGGATAGAGTCGATAGAGGGATGTTCTTTTCCCTCTCTCAAAACACCAGAACCAGGGGGCATCCGCTAAAACTGAGGGTTGGGAGAGTTAAAACAGATAAAAGGAAGTATTTTTTTTATCCAGCGGGTAGTTAATCTGTGGAACTCTCTGCCACAGGAGGTGGTGATGGCATCTGGTCTAGATGCCTTTAAGAGGGGATTGGACGGATTTCTGGAAGAAAGGTCCATTGTGGGCTATAGGCCATGACGGATTGTGCAACCTCCTTACAAAGGAGGTGGGCTACTTCAGAGTGCCGGGTGCAAGGGAGTGGCAACAGGATGCAAGCATCTTGTTGTCTCGTGCCTCCTTGGGACACCTGGTGGGCCGCTGTCAGTCTGCCTTTTTAGGCAGAAAGGCGGGGTAAAAATCTTTAAAATAAAATAAAATACAGGAAGCTGGACTAGATGGGCCTTTGGCCTGATCCAGATGGGCCTTTGGCCTGATCCAGCAAAGGGACTTATGTTCTTAAGTCCCAAGGATAAGTTAGGCCTAGGGAAAGCTTGATCAGACTCTCTCTTGCCGCTCTGCCAGGAACTTGCCAAGGATTGTTGACTCAAGTCAACTTCAGGGTGGCCCCGATGGCGAGGGGGAGGGGCCACTGCAGTGCTTACTGCCCTGCCCCCCCCCACTGCTCTCCTGCCGTCTTTTCAGTGCTCAGGACGCCCTTCCTGTTCTCTCAGGCCTCTTCTGAAATGCCATCTTGGTTGTTTTTCAATCCAGCAGCTGTGTTGCTTTCATAATTTATGCTGTTGACTGATAAATATGTTGGATTGTTTTAAGATTATTGGTAAACCGCACTGGGAGCAGAAATATAGAAGGATGGGATACGATGAATTATTTAAAAATACGCCAACACTGAAGGTAGGTGAGCTCAAACAATGCTTGTGTGACAAAATAACATCCCTGAAGTGTCCGTGTTATCCGAGACTCCTCTGGGGCCCAATCCTGTCCAACCTTCCATCGCTGACGCAGCTGTACCAATGGGGCATCCTGTGTGTGTGTGGGGGGGGGCAGTCCCAGAGCCCTCCTCAGTGCAAGGGGACGCTGGCATCCTGCCCTCAGGGCTGCATTGCAGCTGCATCAGTACTCGAGAATTGTGCCCTGAGTCACTGGACCAGCATCGCAAGCGACCTTGGGGTCCAGGGATGGCTGCAGGCATCTATAGCCAGATCATTTCAGGAGCCCTTTCTGGGTCCTTGCGAGTTGCCCAGTGATGCCAAGTTGTACCACCAGCTGACAGCTCCAGCCCTGGTTGGATAAAGTCCTGTCTGTGGTTTCTGATGGGGGGGGGGAGATGCAGAAGAGAAGCTGGCAGGTCTGACCCGGGCTTTTGAGAGTATGAGGTGCCATCTCTTCAGAGCAAGGTCTCTTGCTTTGCTGTTAGTGTGCCATCTAGTGGCACAGAGAATAATGCACTGCAGTCTTCTTACTTTTAGTCAGTCGACAAGGCATAGAACGCTCATGAACATTTTGCTTGCTTCCTGCTAGCAAGTGATGGGCCAGGACCAGTTTAAATGCTCCACTGAAAGTGATCCAATTGGAGCCGATCTGTTCTCCATGGAGGGTCTCCCAGAGATGCAGTATTCCTAGAGCCATTCCCTTTGGTGGAAGGACGGACAATGTTATGGTTGTGCACTGGGGCAATGCTGGCCCCTGAATGGCGAGGTATTCCTGGGCTCCAGAGTTTGGTTTCCTGAGAGTGAGGAGAGCACAGGAGACTCAGAGTGCAATCCTGCGCCCACTCACCTGGAAGCAAGTCCGACTGGACATAATGGGACTTGCCTCTGAGTAAGCCTGCATAGCATTGCACTGTCCGTGTGTGTGTGTGATCTTTGCTTCCCAAAGGTATCGACAGAGCACAGTAGAAGCAAGCAGGGCACCCTCCTCTAAGCAGGTAGCACAGCTTTGCGCCAGTTCTGCGAAGAGATCAACTGCCCCCCCACCAATCAGCTAACTCATCTTCCAGTTCTTTCTCATCCTCTCTCAGCTTAAAACTGCAACCTGTTTCTCAGAAGCACGTATCGGCCAAGCAGGGGGTGCAGACCCCACCCACGTCGGCGAGTTGCCCCTTTAGCACAAACCAATGGCAGTCAAGTCAAGAACCTTTATTGGCATACAAGAAATATTAACATAAACAGCCGCAACTATTAAGTTAAAGGGTTAGAGTTAGGTTCATTATCTCACTAAGAAAATTGGCTACAGCATTGGTAATCGGGGGGTAATAATCGCTGAGGAAAATAGGTAGAAGATTGGGAAAAAGAAAAGATAGAGATAATATCCACGATTCCAAATATAGTTGACGTCGGAGGGTGTGAACTGGACAACTAAACAAAATGTGATCTAAAGAGTCAACAGAAGTATGACAGAAAAGACATAATCTATCAACAGATGGAATGTTGGCAAAACAACCATGGTGGAGGGCAGAAGGAAATATGTTTAATCGGGCCAACATAAAAGCTCTTCGCATACTTGGTTTAGTTAATAAAATAAAATAATTAAATGGTTTAGCTAGTGCAGGGGATAAACCAAAAAAACTCGGAGAACCAATGGCAGTCACTGAGAGAACCAGCATGGGCTGGGCAACACGTCAGGCACAACCCTGAAGATCAGGGGTGTCAAACATCAGCCTGCAGGCCAAATGCAGCCCGTGGAAGCTCTTTATCCAGCCCGTGGACTCTCCCAGCAGCAACATCAGCTGCTCTCTGCTGCTGAGCTGGGCTGAGGTGTCACTGCTGAAAGGGCAGCCCGTGAGATAACTGGGCTCTCCCGTATCCTGAAGATATGAGCAAGATCTGCATGTTTTCTCTACTGTCATTTGCAGGTAGGGTCTAAGTAAGAAAAAAGTGCTTGTTAAGCAGGTCATGACCTGCTTAATGACATCACGTCCTGCTTTATGACATCACTTCTGGCCCTCAGCAAGTATCAAGAATGCTATTCGGCCTGCTGCGTGAAACATGTTTGACATCCCTGATATAAAGGATTGTGATGAGGACAGTGAGCAACGAATGATCAATGCTCAGCTCCGTGCGCTGAGCATGGAGCCATAACCCAGTGACAGAGTTCATGTGTTGCATTCAGAAGGTTCACGATTTAATCTCTGGTGTCTCCGGCTAGGACTGGGAGGGTCTCCTGCCTGGAATCCTCAAGTCAGTTTAAACAATACTGACTAATGGTTTAGTCAGGTTTTTGTGTTCATCACACAAGCGAGAAATCCAGATGGCTTGTCCGCATTGCCGTGTGTTTGTATGCCTCCTTGCACCA
Source organism: Lerista edwardsae (assembly GCA_029204185.1). Lineage (NCBI taxonomy): Eukaryota > Metazoa > Chordata > Lepidosauria > Squamata > Scincidae > Lerista > Lerista edwardsae. The sequence goes on along the minus strand of JAJKFI010000151.1, from coordinate 1,524,379 downwards.
GCATGTGCCCCTGTACTGGCGGAAAAGCCATTGTCCCTGCCGCGACTGAATGCTATGGTGGTCATTTTCCAAGTGAGCGATTCCCAGGTTTGAAAGTATACAGTACGCATAAAGGCCTTAATGGCGAATGGTTTTATGTGATTGTTTTTATTCAAATGTTTTTTATCAACGGCATTATTGTTTGAGTCTTAGGTTGTACACTACCATAAGCCCAGGAAAAGTGGCGTAGAGCTATTTTAAATAAATAAGTCCTAAGGAGTCATTATGGTGGTCTAAACACAGAGGTCCCCAACCTTTACCTGAAAGGTAGGATTGCGCTGGGAGAATTTAGAGAGAATTGCATTTGTTAGAACAGTCGGTCCACAGGGGGAAATAAAAAAAAGAAATGGTGATGACTTTGAGTGGGGATGAAGGAACCGTGGGAATGGTTTGCTTTGGGGAATCTTCACACCATTCTCAGAGCGCAATCCTTACCTGGAGTTAGGCCGGCATAAGCTAAGCCAGCAAAGTTTGGCCAGCACAAGGGCCACCATAAAGTGTGTTTGGACCACTCTTGGAATCAGGAGGATGGCGCACATCTGTCCAAACATACTTTACGGTGTCCCTTGTGCCAGCCAAACTTTGCTGGCCTAACTGTGCCGGCCTAACTCCAGGTTAGGATTGTGCTCTCAGATAGACGGTGATGGCCTCCCTCGAAGAAGGGAAGCCACAAAGAACAGTGAAAGCGGAAGAAGATGCAACTTTATGCAGCAGCCCTCTGCCGTTCCCCAGCCCCCCTTTTTTGGAGGCAGCTCAGAGGAAAGCAGACCGAGTGGGGCTCGAAATGGCCGTTCCTCTCTCGGCACGGAGAAGAGGGAGGGGAGCAGCTGTGCAGCAGGGACGAGCAGGGACGAGCAGGGGCTGGTCTCTTCCAAGCTCATAGTGGGACAGAGGCAATGGACAATCATCACGGTCCCTGGGCGCGTGCTGTGCTAGGCAGCAAAGTCCTGGACAGTCCAGAGACGTATCGTGAGGCTCTGCTCCTGATTTCTTCTCGGCCGAGCGAGGGCTAGTGCTGGCCTGGGAGTCCTGTAAAGGAAGAAATAAACGTTACTTGCGACCAGGGTCAAGCTTTGGAATGTGCTCCCTGGGCACTTAGCCTTTCCGGCTCCACAGTCGGTTGTGGCTTCATCGCGGAAGGCGGGCTCCCCCAGGGTGCTTGCAAGGCCCATTCATGGTGCCTGGGCCGGCAGACGGAGATATTCGTGCAGTGATGTCATGCAGGGGGTACGAGGAGGTACGCGAGTACCGGTTTCTGGGATTACGGCTGGCCCCGCCCATTCGCCCGCCCACTCGTCGACTCCGCCCCCTGCAACGTTTGAATTTCCTGCACGTTTGAGTTGCCTGCACGTTCTCAGAGCCAGGCAGGCAGCGTGCGGAGCCTTGCCTTGCCTTGCCACTGAAAAATGAGCTGCTCTGGGTTTTTGGAACTGTTGGGTCACTTTAACATGATGCCAGGCCTCCTTAACGTGTTCTGGGGGTGCTGTGGAATACTGTTGCAACTGTTGGGTCAGTTTAAAATTGTCTGAGGCCTCCAAAAGGGCTTTTTTCATGTCCCTTCCTGCCACGACCTCACTTCCGGCTTGTGACATCACTTCCGGTGGGCGGGTCCCGACACGTGCCAATCAAAAGTGAGCACCTGTTCTTAAATCATTTAGATGACACCACTGTATTCGTGCCTGTGTTGAAAATGCTCCTGGGACGTGAGCGGCAGAGAACATGCAGGAGCGTTTCCGCGAGGCCGGCGTGGCCAAATCAGAGCAGCGGGACGGGCAGCCTTTCCCAGCGCTTTCCGTTCTCCATCCCTGTAGCCTCAGATCGAACGTGTGGCCAGGATTACGGCACTGCTCAGTGCCCGAGAGCGGAGCTGCGTAATCCGAACAGAGCAGACCTCTTAAGACTTTGAACCCTGTGAAAATCGCTGGAGAGCTCAACAGCCAGGGAAGTGTCAGCCTCTTGGGGATTTTAGCAGACTAGCGATACGTACTCGGGCTCTTGGAGGAGGAGGTTTCCGTCTGATTTCTCTTTTTCAAGCCATACCTGGAAAAAGGAAAGCACACTGAGAGCGCAGTCCTCACCTGGAGCTGGGCCGGCCCAGGCAGGCCAGCAAAGGTTGGCCCGCGCAAGGACCACTGTCAGGCGTTTTTGGACCCCTCTCGGAGTCAGGGAGGGTGAGGCGCGTCTGTGTGCTTGTTCAAAAGTGGTCCAAACACGCGTTACGGCGTTCCTTGTGCCAGCCAAAGCTTGCTGGCCCGACTCTGCCAGCCTAAACCTAAGGTTGGGACTGTGCCCTGAGACCATGCCCTCTCTGCTTGGCAGACTCAGGGCCCAGTCCGCATGTGCCGCTACGTGCTCAAAACCCACGTTTGGGCCGTGCAGCGTGCTTTGTGTCACAACAGGCGGCCCACCATAGAGTGCGGCTGGGCTGGCGCTGCCAGCAGTGAGTGCCAGTGGCCTGCATTGGAGCGCGGGTGCCGGGAAAGGGGTGGGCATTGTGGGGCAGGCTGAGGTGGGAGGGGGTAGACACCAGGGCAGGGAGTGGGTAGATCAAGGCTGGCAAAGGGGCAGTCTAGATGGCAGTGGTGCTGCCAATGCCTTATGCCCCTTCCTGTCTTCAATCCGCCTCCTGGGCGAATGAGCTGACTCAGGTCCAAGCAGACGGACTCACGCAGTGGAGGCTTATCTCTGGGCAAGGGAACCGAGGCTCACTTACCCAGCAAGTCCCTCCAGCGCTGCCCTCTAGCAGGACGCAACAGGGGCTCTGGGGTTGCGCCGGCATTAGTGGGGGGGGGATTTAGGATTGGACGGTTAGTCCTGAACTTTATCTCTCTCTCTCTCTCTCTCTCTCTCTCTCTCTCTCTCTCTCTCTCTCACTTCTGCCCAGTGGCGTTTCTACAGGGAGGGCAGAGCTCTAAGTTTTGCAAGAAGCCTTACCTTGCAGTGGAAATCACTCCTCTCCTGCACCGTTTTAGCCCATCCTCACAGGGAACAGCAACATCTTGGCGTCACTTACTGGCTACAGCAGCAAGGGAGGGGAAGGATTTACATGACAGGGTAAGGCTTCTTGCAACACTTAGAGCTTTGCCCTCCCTGTAGAGACGCCTCTGCTTCTGCCTATATACTGTAGGCAGATATTCCAAAATTTGGAACAAAAAACCACAAAATCTGAAGCACTTCTGATCCCAAACCTGTTGGATAAGGGATATTCAACCTGCACTGCTTCACACAGAGCATAATTTGTTTGTGGAGTTTATGGCCACCAAGTGTGGTTATGGCCACTTGCTTCAGTGGCTTCAAAGGGGATTGAGCACGTGCACGGAGAAGAGGTCTATCCGTGGTGGGTAGCTGTGATGGCTGTGCGCTGCTTCCAGGATTGGGGGCGGAGTGCAGGAGAGAAATGCTGGGGAGAAGGCTGCCTTCCTTCTTGTGGGCTTCCTCGATGCCACTGATGGGCCACTGTGAGAAAGGATGCTGGCATTTGGCCTGATTCAGCAGAGCTGTTTTAAGGTTCTTGCTCTGCTATTATAATTGCCCTTTAGCAAGCAAGCAAGCAAGCAAGCAAGCAAGCAAGCAAGCAAGCAAGCAAGCAAGCAAGCAGTGTTTGTATACCACTTTTCAATAAAAAGTTCACAAAGCGGTTTACAGGCAAAACATAAAGTAATTGGATTTACATATTCTGCTCCTGCCATTCCACAAAGGAGCTCAGGGTTAGGGTACCTGGTTCTTCCCATGATTCTTCCTCAGTAATCCTCCCAATAACCTTAGGCTGAGTGATTGTGAGAACTGGCCCATCCAGACTTGTGGCTGGGCGGGCTTTGAACTCAAACCTCTCTGGTTCTAGGCTGAGAATGGAACTGCTGCGTCACAGGTGTCCCTTAGATCCTTGACTGTACTGTTAAAGTGTTTAGTCGTGGAATCATAGAATCACAGAGTTGGAAGGGACCTACAAGGCCATCTAGTCCAACCCCCTGCCTGTAGCAGAAAATCCCCCTACAGTATCTCCAGCAGGTGCCTGTCGAGCCTCAGCTTGAAGGTCTCCTGCTGGTCCACGTCAGCTTCTTCTGTGTGCACATAAAATAATGTTTTAGTGAAAACTGAACTGAGTAGAATTTCTAGACGTGTTGCCTGGGCTCAAGCTATGAGCCTGCTTGGAGACAGATGACACGGTCCCCCCGTCCTACAGGAAATATTGAAAATGTGCAGGTTCAGATGACTGACTTGTCCTTCTCTGAAATGCGGGCTGAATAAGAAAACAACCACAGTGGCTGCAGTGGAATGCACAGACGTTCACTACGGAACTCTGCCTCATGCTTGTGCCGTTCTAATCCTGTGCTTTTTAGGCTGCATTTCTTATTTTCATTCAATTGGGTCAAGCCACTAGAGGGCGCTGAAGTCCACGTAAAACAACTCGTGTTTTGGGGTGGTGTTTTCAAAGCCCTTCTATAAAGAGAACTCCGGTTTTCTCACAGCCTACTCTGCAATGTGAGAGCCTAATTTTGAAGTGTAACATAAAGCAGGGAATGTGTGGAGGGGAAAAGTCATAATTGTGTAACAAGACTTTGAATGAATGAATGAAATGCCAAACCATCGTTCAGTTACTCTTGGCTACTAGGTGCAATAAGCCTGAAAAAAGAGCACCCAGGGCGTTTTTGCCATCAGGTTTGCCCTGGCGCAGTAAAGCCCTGCCTGAGCTTGTCTCCTTTGCATTTATCCCTGCTGAACAATCGGAGGGCAACAGCAAGTCAATGGCTTATTAACTTGAAATCAAGGCTGGGGGGAACGATTCACGGCCAGAAAAGCCAGTCACATAGAATGCCAAAGATGCAACATCCCACAGATCAAAGCACATCACCTTTTTGGGGCCCGTGGGCTCATTTTTGCATTCTGGAAGGAAATAACATGAGCCTAAACAGAACTTACAATATATACTCCGTACAATTTACAAATGCAGGTATAGAGCACAGTCCTTGGCATTACGACATGTCAGATGTACCGAGAGCTCATCTTGCAACAGAGTGTATCCTACTACAGGCATGCCCCAGATCCATCGATTCGGTATCCACGGCTTCAGTTATCCATGGATAGCGGGACTCCTATTAAACAGACTTCAAACAAATCTTTGTTTCCTTGTTGCAGCAAAACCACTGATGCTCCCCTGTCTTTAAAAAGGCACCCCCAGGATCCACGGTTTCAGCATCCATGGTGGGGTGTGGAACACAACACCAGCAGATACTGGGACATGCCTGTACGCCACTAGAAGGCCAACTGTCACCAGGAACAGGCGCCCTCCTGCTGCGTCCTGAACGCTGGGCAAAATGGTTGGACTTCCTAATGGACTGGTTGTATGGTCAATACTTAGCTATTGTATTAGATATAAATAAAGAGTTATTTAACTTTTTTAAAAATACATTTAAAGAGCCCATGAAATGAGAAGGGCATGGTCTCCTTTGATGACAAATGTGTCACCCATCGTTTGTGTGCCACTGGTGTCAGGCCTTAGCAAATCGGTGAGCGTGAACTTTGGATAGCTGCATTCTACCGAGACACTACACAACTGGGGTCGACGTTGGGAATCCGATTTTCCCTGCAACAGAGAATTCTGGGTTGAGTCCTTCCCATATCTACCTGAAACCCGGGGTACACCCACTCTACTGTACGTTTGCGCAGACAACACAGGATCAAGTGAATCCCTGGTCTGACTTGGTAGACTTGGATGCTCCTTGGAGTCTACACCACCCTTTCAAGGGTTCAGAGCTTCTTGCAGCAGTCTGCAAACTTACTGCGCTCCTGGCGCTCTGCGCTTATGTGTCCTCTCACGGCAACACCACCACCCCTGGCTCTCCTGGGCAACCTTGCACAGCTGAAGATGGCAGATCCTGGGAGAGCTGTTAAGAAGAGCCCACCAGGACATCCCGTGGCAGCCATCTGAGTTCCTCACGACACTCTTAGGTGCTGCAGCCACTGGCTTGTAGGATGGCACTGTTGGGCACCTTACAGATGAACGAATGGCTCCTTCCTGCCTGCCTTCCTTTTCAAAAGCCTGCAGGCCTTTTTTAATCAAGGACAATGGTGTCTATGGACGGGCATGGGACTGACTCCTGAGCATCACCATGTGTTGACCAGTGGATGGGCGGCTCTTCCGGTTTGGTGTGGCAGGAGTCGGTAGCATACGCCAAGGAGAAAGAGAGATAAACTCTTGTACATCTGGCAATATATTCTGGACCTGTCTGCCAATTTAAGAGCAAATAATGAAGTCCCTTCTCAATAAAGCCCAAGCCACAACACCGACCATTCCCAATCGTGCCCACATGAAATACATTCTGGCTGCCACTGGTTTTCTCACAAGTTCCACCCAACTGGCCGCGGTTCCCAAACTGTGATCTGTGGCTTCCAGGGAGTCAAGGAAATCAGCCAAAGGAGCTGTGGAATTCTCCAGAAAAACCAGCTGCCCGATACAATGTCTAGGCTTGTAGTGGCCAATGGCCCAGTAGGTCAAGGGAACCACCAGTCAAACATGTTGGGAGCCCTTCCCTAATGGTACCTTCACTGATGAGAGAGAAGCTTTCGCGATCTCTAGCTCTGCAAGGCGTAATCAGGTGTCACTGGCAATTGGTTAGCAGCAGGTGTTCTGCTGTTCAGCCACTCCAAAGGGAAAACTTGAGGCATAATAACACGACTTCAGTCAAGCTTCCCGCTTTCCTCTGAAAGGCAGACACCATGGAAGCCAATCAGGAACCACTTGAGCAGAAATGTAGGCTGAGCGTCTCCGCTGCTGATGTTGCCGTGGCGGCTGAGAGGCCCAATCCGGCCTCCTTTGGCAGCACGAATTTTGCCACTCATTTCATTCGGAACACAGCAGCGCCAACCATATCTGCTTCTTACAAAGAGTTACTTTGAAAAAAAACGAAATGAAATTCCAGCAATGAAAACCACGCAGGGAAAACAATTCCTTATTATGGTGCAGAGCTTTGGGCACTAGATCTGAATTTAATAAGGCGGTTGGAAGAGAAATACGGCCCCGCTTTCTTTCAAAGCGAAGTGCTGTTTTTTTGCTCCGTCGCATTCCCTGACACCATCATCAATACTGATTAAATTTAATAAAGCAAGTCTTGCTTCATATGCAGGTGTGCCTTCGTGGGAAGCAGAGTTCACATGAGAGAATGAAGTCCAGAAGAATTTCGCAGTCCATCTCAATTGTTAAAAAGGAGAAAAATAACTCAGAATCTTTGCCCAATGCAGGTTCTGAAGGGCTGTTCCTGTTTCCTCCGTCCTGTATTTGCTTTATGTTATATACAGTAGTGTCAGCATACCGGTACGCTGGGCGGGTCTTCTGGGTGATCGGCAGCGTGCTCGCTGCGTTCCGTTCCGTAATGGCAAAAGCCCGCCCGCTGCAGCCACCCTTTCCCTGCCCCCTTCTGCCTCCCACCCTGCCCAGACGCTCCCTGTCAATTGGATTTGCCTTACTTGGTGATACAATCCACAATGTATCGACAGTCGTCTTTTTGTATATAATAGCTGTAGCCCATTAGTCACCATTTGGAGCTAAATTACACGTTCCATGATTTGTGTTGGGTAGAAATACAACAGGTGCACATTTTCCTGGCATGAAAATGCTGCACTTATTGGATAGCTGCCTGGCGCCTAGATTTGAAAGGCCAAGGATTTTTGTCAGGGGCCAAAAAGATGACAATTCTGTATTTTTAAAGTTTTGCTGGTCGTGCTCCTGTGTCTTCAACAGCAACATTGGCACGTGGAACATCAAAAGATGTTCCAATTCCCAGCTGGAAGGAACGACAAATCTAACTGTTGAGTTTCTACTATCTTATCCTGCACTGTGCTTGGGACAGTGAGGCCTTTTAGGCATTTGCTCAGCCAACCAGTGTCAGTTTTGCTTGGGGAGCAAAGCACTTTGCAGCTTCGGTTCGGTAAGAAATGGGAAAGTGGCCTCTGTCGGTCAGGCTTCAATCCTGTGAATGACCAGAGGACTGGGAAGAGGTTCCAGCCAGGACATTGAGATGCTAAGACACAGGCACTGTAGAGGCAGGAGAGGGAAGGAAGGGTTCCGAGCAGGCAGTGCAGCGTAACAGGGAGCTGAGGAGAAAGCAGAAGGAACAGGACACAACTTTACCAATGGCAGGAGGGATCCTGCAAAGTATATGCATAGATCCTGTCCAGGCTGGACTTATGATCACCTGCTGAAGCTCGCTGTCCCACAGCCAGAGGAGAGAACCACACTTTGAAGGCGACATCTGGGAGTGAGGATTCCATGAATCGCAGAATACTGTATATTTATAAAAGCCCCATTGAGAAATGGTGGTTGAGACTAGCCTGCCCATGTAAGCCACCTTGGGCATGGGAAAGGCAGGGCATAAATTCTTCAAAATAAAAAAAAAATCTGCACACTACTTGAGTAAATCAAGGGGCACACAGTTGTGTGCCGTCCTCCTTGACTCGGAGAATGATCCAAATGTGCTTTACGGTGTTCCTTGTGCTGGCCAAACGTTGCTGGCCTCCCTGTGTCGGCCCGACTCCAGGGGAGGATTGCACTCTCAGTTTCGTTTCAAACAGCTGCATCTTGCCCCACAGCTCGTAAAATGGGCGCCTCTTGATCCCACGTTGCATCCTTGCGAAGCCTCGATTCACTCAGCTCAAAAGTGCCCCCTTGCAACTGCCACCCTAATTAGGAGACAGGGCCATAGGGAAGGAAGAACAAATAAATACGTTTACCTCAGGTGAAGGAGCTCAAGGGTTCAGCCACCGCCTGCCAGCAGACTTGCTTTCGAGCAGATCAGCTGTTTCTGCTCAGCTTCCTCGAGCGTAGATAATTGGGAAAGCAAAGAGTGAGCAAACAACCAGCAGATAATTAGCTGCGGCACAGTGCGGAAGTGGAAGGACTGAGCCCGAAGCCCGAGGCTGCCTCTCCCCCCTCAGCTGCTCCTTGCGCTGGGCAACGTTCAGCTGAAGCGGACCCAAAGGGCCCCCCCTGCAGCCCACCCCTTCCTGGAGGAGGTGCAGCGCCCCAGGCGCCATTTTCATAGGAGGCCGAGTGTCACGTCCAGTGATGTCATTCAGGGGGAACGCGGGGGAACTCAGTTCCACTAGTTAAAATTAGGGCTGACTCCGCCCACTTCACTCTCCCTCCTCCCCTCTCCCAATTCCTCTGCAAAGAGCTTTTCTTCTTGGTTGGCCAGCACTCAGAGGGTTAAAGGGAGCGACTCCGGATTCCTAGGGGGGCGAAGGCAGTGATGTCATTCAGGGGGAACGGACCAGAACGGGCGTTCCGGATCCTAATGGGCTCCGTGGCTGGTTCCGGGTTCCTGACAAGCGCCAATCAAAAGTGAGTTCCTGTTCCTAAATCATTTGAATGACACCACTGGTCACATCCGCCCTGGCTGTGCTTGCCGCACCCCAGGGGTGAAAGGGGGCAGCAGAGGGGTTCTGGCTGGTGGACATGGGGGGGGGGGGTTCAGCAGAAGGCAGACATGGGAGGCTGAAAGTAAACACGGGAGGTTTCCTCATGACTAGACAGCCAAGGGTCTACCAGAGGGAACAACAAGACCGGCACTCCAGTGCGTAACAGAAACGTGCTGTGGCTTGACACCCCGGTGGGGAAGGGCTGAGCGCCTGGGCCTTCACCGACGTTCCTGCACTTCTTTGGGGCAGCAGAGCCCTCCTTTGGCCATGCTGGGGCCCCCCTGGGTGGAGTGGAGGGGTCTTCCTGACCTTGCTTCGGCAGGTGGGAGGTCGCTTCTCCTCTTGCCTCCTCCCCAAGCAGCCCCACGGGGAGGGAGGAAGCGGACTTCGAGGCTCAGGCGGGGGCTGCCTCTGGGGCCGTCAGCTGGCCAGCATCTCTCTGGGCTCCAGGGACAATCCCAGCTGTATACCGGGCACAGGTCCGAGCACACCATGTGACCCGAATTGGGGCCCCCTCCCCGGGCTGGCCCATCCCCCGGAATGCTCTCCCCTCCTTTGCACCCTCCACCCCACCTTTCCCCACCCAGATTAGCCCCCACACCAGCCAAACTTGGCTGGCAAAGCTGAGAGCTGAAAATCTGGGCTAACAGACTGTTTTTTGTATCGGCATCAAAAACGTGATTGAAGTGACCAGATATCAGATGCTGAAGCAGTGAGATACTGGCAGCCTACACCGTCGCTATATATACACTATCTATAGATAGGCCTATATGACTGTGTTATTATATAATCTTGCATTTTAAACTTGAACCACTATTTTTAGTTGAGTTTCTCTTAGTCTTTAAATAAGACTATCATGTCATTATGAAAGAATTGCTTCTACTTTAAATAAAAGGAGTAGCCCCCCCCCGGTGATTCTCTCAGAAACCGTCACGACTCCTTTCCTGGCTGCAGGCACACAGCCCCAGCCCCGCTTGCAACTGCCATGATTCTCCTCACCTGGCTGCAGGCACACAGCCCAGCCACGTTTGTAACCAATCAGTGTAGACCCAATAAAAAGGAACTGAACCTTGGAGAGAATCGAACTTGTGGCCACAGCTCCCCGGATCCACCGCTGACCAACTTCAGCCGAAGCGGGGACCCGGGATTCGAACTCTCGCTGCCACCGCAGCCTCGGCCGGCCGGCTCAAACACTTGAGCTGGCACTGATGGGATTACAACACCTCTTGACCTTCGGTCTCACCCCGGCACACGCCTTATACAAACTGCTAACTGCAGGCCAACGAGCCGGCTGTCAAACTCCCGAGCTGTTCCTCGAAAGCACCACTTGCCGGCTGTCAGACTCAGAGGCAGCCAGGTCTTTCCCCGGAACCCCCGCCACGTGGCTCAGGCGAACTGTCAAACTCCCGAGGAAAGTGTGCATAGGATTGAAGCCTAGGGAAATTAAAGATTTACAACAAGTAAAAAAAAAAATTTAAAATAAAGAACCTTCCTAACCTTTCCAAGCAGTTACTGATTTGTTTTTTAAAAATCCCCCAAGCATCCCAAAGGCTGTAATCCTTTCCACACTTACCTGGGAGTAAGCCCCTTTGGCTATCATTGTTAAAAACATATACATAGCAGTCTGTTAAAAGTACAGATCTGTAACATTTCCGCAAACATTCCAGGGGAGCATCAAGTCTAATATATTAAGAAGAAAATACACATTGAAATGAACACTCGCGACTCACCTTGTGGGTTTGAGAAACACGGCACAAAGCAATTGCCTTAACTCACAACTGTTGTCAAGAAAGTGATTTGAAAACATGATGCAAGAAACAATTTCACGATTTCTTGCTTGCTTTGTGTCTACTTATTCTGTCTATTTATCCTGAAGTGTCTGAACAAACGCACTGGAGACCGTCTGCCATTGATTTGGTTTCCACTGTCCTGTGCTAACAGCAAATAGCCATTTATCTTAAAGGTTTCATTCAATAAAATGCAGTCTGGCTTTTTCAAGGAGTGAATGGAGAATAATAATAATAATAATACTTGGATTTATATACCGCCTTTCTTAGGTCACCAGATTTCTCTAGTGACTATAACTCAAGGCGGTTTACATGGGCAGACTTTATTCAGAAACCCGAAGGTTTTTACAATTTATACAGAAATGTTCTGTCTTTCAAGAACTACACACATACAGATGGATCTTTCTGGATTTAGTCCTTCTTTCTGGCCACCCGTTTGTCTTCTTGCTGGCTGATGAATGGCTTCCCTGCTCCCACCAGAGAAGTGGCTGAACTTCGGCACAACTCCCCCTCACACAAGGCAGCTGAAGCTCAGCTGTTAATCAGCCGCAATTAACGAGGTCTGCCGCTCACAGAGACTTCCGGCGACCTTCAGATCTTCAGCTGTTATCTTCAGGCAAACGGAGGCATTAACCCTCTTGACTAAATCTTCTGCTAAATCTTCTCGACTAAAGAGAATGTGACTCTTTCATTCAGAGGCGTACCTGGGGGGGGGGGTCACAGCACCGCATTTTGCAAGCAGCTGCTCTCCTTCCTCTTTGGAGCCATTCCCAGTGGCTACAGCAAAGGACATGGACTGCAAATGGTTTCATTGAAACGTGATTTTGTAGATAACTAGATCTGATGTAAATTAAATGTAATTGAAAGGAAGTCTTCCTTGACTCGGAAGACTTTCCAAGGCTTTCCAGTTTTGTAGTTGGATTTTCAGTTTGTACAGAGCTGAACCAGGTTTAGTCGGACTGAATCTTGAAGCATAATTATACAGCCTTTTCAGCCATGTGAGAAATTGCATGGCTAGGAGCAAACTGGTATAGAGGTTACATTTTAATTAGGGCTGAGCGAAAAGTACTCAAAAATCAATTTCAGCAGCATTGGAAAGTTTCCCCTTTTGACAATTTTTCAGTAATTGCTTTGAAATGTTTTGCCTGTTCAGAAAGTGTTGAATTTCCTCCAAATCGTTTTTGTTGACCTCAACAAAAGGTCAACAAAAGGTACATACTGTGATATCAGTATGTACTACATGCACTGTAATATTTCATTTGATTAGCCTTGTAGTATCACTATCATGTTCACTAAGTGATGATTTCTGATTTCCTAGAATCATCCATGTTACTAATCCGGGACTGCCTTTACTCTGAATGTATATGTTCAGTGAGGACAGCACACAACCATTTTTGATTGGTTCAAGAGCACTAAGCCCCTGTGACCCCGAATTAATGCAGGAAGGAGAAAAAAGCTGTAACCCATGGGTTCTCAAACTCTTTAGCAGTGGGACCCACTTTTTAGAATGACCAGCTGTCTGGGACCCACAGGAAATGATGTCATGGCTGGAAGTGCCGTCATTGTGACACCATAGCCTGCTGCTTTTCTGAGAAGGCAGCAATAAGTTGGGTTATTTCTCAGGCATTTTCCAACAGCAAAGTGAATCAGAAAGAAAAGAAGCCTACTTACAGCCGTGACACAAGAAAAACCACCACACAGCCCTCCCCCTTTCCAGCATCCCATCTTCCCATATTTTCAATGTGGCTGCTCTAGGTGCTTCATGACCCAGCTGAAATGGGCTCACAACCCACTGGTGGGTCCCGACCCACAGTTTGGGAAACACTGCTCTAACCAGGATGAGACATGGCGGCAGCAACAGCTACTAGGTGAAAACTTCTCACAAGTCCAGCATCGATCCGGAACAATTTTTACGCTTGACCCCTAGTTGTCATAACTGCTGCATGAGGAGGGGAGGCCTGGCTCGGAACTACCTTCTAACCAGTGGCGTTATTCACCCGGTACACTGGGTGGGACTTACCTTTGAGCGGCAGTCCGCCTGTTGCGTCACGCCGCGTGACGGGGCGGGCGGGAAGGCGGCGGAACGCGGCGTGACGCAACGGGCGGACTGCCACTCAAAGGTAAGTCCCGCCCAGTGTACCGGGTGAATGACGCCACTGCTTCTAACACTCGTTTTAAGGGCAGCCCAGGGTGGGGGGTGGAGCTTGCAGGTGGCCATTAGGCTGCATCCAGACCCCTGTGCCTGGCCCCAGTTCAGGCTGCGTGGCGTAGTCAGGCTTGCAGGTGCAGATCTGAGCAGCCCCATTGTGACGGCTGGCGCCTACTCCACGGTCAGGGGACAAACGTGCCCTTGCCCTGTGGGGGCTCCAGCCTGCTCCTATCCTGTGCTGGACACAGAACCGGCCGGCCAGCCTGCCTTTTCCCACGCAGGTCAGGATTGCACCCTCAGTCACACTCGGCTGGGACCAGCTCCGGTTATGAGGGTCTTAATGTGTTATGCGCTTTGATGTCCTGTCTCTGGGAGGCATAAAGTGGACATGAAGCCATTTGACAGGCACGTTTGTGGCACTAGGCAGACAGTCTTATTTCGCGGTGTCCCTGAAAGTGTTCCCCCGCCTTGTCTTCTTCCCTCCATTAAAATGAAGCTCAGGGTGATTTTTTTCGCTTCCTTCATATTCACATGCAATATCAATAATGGATTTTGATGGGCTCCTCAGCTATTCAGCATTAGTACCTCCACTGCGTGTATCTCCTCTAAATTGGAAGGTGGCGTTTTTATGACTGCATCTAACCCTTTGCACTGCAGTTCTCTCTTCCAGTGCTGGCAATTTCCTGAGTAATCAGAGAGAAATTCCGTTGGAACCTTCCTTTCAGAACAAAACCGGTTCTGCCAATACTCTGCACTGATGGCTTATGTACAATACTTCTGAGTCTGTCAGCCATCTATGTTTCTTTCCCTGAATAGCCAATTTAGCAGGAAAAAGTGCCATCAGAACACTGACGTGGTAGTCGTAGACTGGGAAATGTGCAAACTCTTACTGGGGAGAGAGCCTCATTTCCCCTACAGACCCGCTGGGGCCTGGGCAGTGATGTCATGCAGGGGGTACGCGGGGGTACGCGAGTACCGGTTTCTAGGATCACAGCTGGCCCCGCCCATTCGCCCGCCCACTCGTCTACTCCACCCCCTGCAACATTTGAATTTCCTGCATGTTTGAGTTGCCTGCATGTTCTCAGAGCCAGGCAGGCAGGCAGGCAGCAAGCGGAGCCTTTCCTTGCCTTGCCACTGAAAAATGAGTTGCTCTGGGGTTTTAACATGATGCCAGGCCTCCTTCACATGTTCTGGGGGTGCTGTGGAATACTGTTGCAACTGTTGGGTCAGTTTAAAATCGTCTGAGGCCTCAAAAAGGGCTTTTTTCATGTCCCTTCCTGCCATGACATCACTTCCGGCTTATGACGTCACTTCCGGTGGGCGGGTCCTGACACGTGCCAATCAAAAGTGAGTACCTGTTCTTAAATCATTTAGATGACACCACTGGGCCTGGGGTTCGTGTTCTCCTGGGGCGCTTGCCAGGGCTCTGAAGGGAACTCAGAAAAGGCAGGTCTGCATTAGAATTAACAGCAACTAGGGGTGCCATCCCAGGAGCCCTACTGCATCGATGCAACATCAGTAGTAGCGCCAAAGCGGGGGCACCAAGTGGCACCCCCACGTCGACGCTAGAGCTCTCAGGGCTCTGGAGCCACTCGAGAGCGCCGACGGGAAGCCTCCCGCGTGCCAGCCGAACTCGGCTCGTGCAGGGGAGGTTCTGGAAGGAGGGGGGCAGGGAGGAGGCGTAACTGGCTAATTCTTAATAGCTCTGGACTTAGCATTATCTCCTGAGGGTCACCGGTGTGAGCTCTCCTCTTTGTAGAGCAGCAGCCGGAGAGGGTGTCCGCAACAGGGGGCTGTGGAACCGAAGCCTGCTGGGCACTGAGGCTGCCCTGTGTTTATCCCCCCTCAGAAGGCGGCTGTGGGCCGGCCCCACCTCCTGCCACAGGCCAGGTGAAAACCTTCCGGAGGGCTGAGTGGGCTTTTGGGCTGGGTTTTGGAGACCCCTGATATGGGACACGATGGTATTGTGTGTACTTGCCCAGGTTTTCACAATTTTGGCCCCTAGCATCAAGCTCAGCTTGTTGCCCCCTAAAGCATATTGCCTGGTGCAATTCGCCCATGAGAGGAGACCTCCACGACTGCCCTCCTTCGCAGGCTGCCGTGGGAGCCTTTTCGGTGCTGCTGCTTGGACAGGAGAGAATGGATAGGTTTGGCCCTTGCAGTTTTTTTTTAAAGCATTCCACTTCCACTTTGCATACTGTATCAGCACAAGGCTTTATTCCAAAGGAAACATTCCTCTTGGATGTAGGATGAGCTCTTAGCCGTTATCTAAATGCTTATCTGAACTTGGGATGAGTTTGGATGATGCACTTCCTGCTTGATAAGGGATGGAAACTTGTACATCCTGTCCCCCCCTCAGTGCCTTGTTCTGTATTACGTAATCATGTGCTTGCGTGTCTGTGTGTGTGTGTGTGTGTGTGTGTGTGTGTGAGAGAGAGAGAGAGAGAGAGAGAGAGAGGGAGGGAGGGAGGGAGGGAGGGGGGGTGATTCATCCAAACCATTCCTCCTCCTCGCAATTTAATTGCTACTTGAAACACCCCGAAGTTCTATGTCATATTTGTCTCAAGCCCACAGCTGAAAATGTAATGAACGTTTTCTACAGATTGCTATTATACATATTGTTTTATGAAGCACAGTGCAAAGTTTACAAAGTTTACCCTAACCCATGACACACACACACACCTTTGTCTATAACAGGCCCCACCTTCCTAGTATACTAAAATGGCCAACTGGCTGAAACTATTCCTAGAAACTATTCCCTCCCCCAACACAATGTAACGTTGGAAATTCCTGGTGTCGGTTTCAGGATTGCATTCAGGAGTTGTCTGTGATTGATGCTGAGTCCTGGGAACTTCAGGTCTTTCCTGGAGAGTCGAGTTGACCACTCTATAGCTTTCAGTTCAGAGATGGCCATGTTGACCCATGAGCTCACCAATTGCTTGACCTTTATCTGCCATTGCATCCCTAAGCCAGCAATTTTCAAAGTCTTCCTTCTCACAGCACACGCTGACCTCTGTGGTCTTCTCCACGGTCTTTGGGATGTCACTTCTGGCTTCCAGGAGACTCATCTAGGTTCTGTGGCGCCATTTCTGAAGGAGCTGTCTGTAGTAACAGTAATACTGTAGTAGTAGTAATCGCCTGTCCCTCTTCCACCGCAAAACCTGGAAGGAATTTTCAGCTATTTTCATCCACTGTGCTCCAAACAGCGCACCTTGCTGACCTTCTGCGGCACACCAATGTGACATGGCAAACTGGTTGAAAATCACTGCCCAAGACAGTGTCTATTCCACAACTTTTGTGGTTGTCATGTGTCTCCAAATGGTCTACTTCTAAATTACCATTGTTACTTCTTCTGAAACAAGTCTAAATTGTAGAGTCTGGGATTTGTTCCTTATAGCTTTGCATTGCCATTGTTTCAGTGCTTCCCTACGTTTTTAGCATGGAGACCCACTTTTAAAAGTGAGAATCTATCGCAACCCACTAGACAAAAAAAAGAGACCTACAAAGAAATAATATTTTATTTATTAAATAATCATTGCATTAGACATTTGTGTATATTAGACACGTATATACAGACCTTTGCTAGACCCTCTCTAGAAAGGGACCGTTTTGCTAATCCTCTGTAGTCATTCTGGAACCCAGAAGGCTAAACTGGAGAGCAGGATGTGCAGTTAAGAGACTTCCAGGCCAGACAAAAGACTGAAAATAGGTCACAAGCCAGTTACTAGAGAAAACTGGAAAGTGTGACATTTTAATTTGGGGGTCTGAACCTCTCATATCACAGGTTAGTATTCCAGCTAACATTTTTTTTCAGCACAACTGGGCAAGGGTGCTTGCAGGTTTTAAATATTTCAAAAACTGTTCACGACCCACCAAAAATCGCAGTTTTAAACCATTCTTTCATATCCTGAGTTCTATTGCATTCTTTTGCTGAGTCAGACAGACTCTGCATTACTGCTCTCCTTCAGCTGTATTTCCCAAAAGGTACTTCATGTTCCCCAGAACCTCTTTGCTTAGCATTCGCTTACATTATCTGCCAGGAAGCCTGGCTTTTCCTAGCACATTGAAACGTTAATGATCCGACTGAAGCAATGCGCCCACCTTAATGCTAACGTTATGGTGTCTTTAAAATGAGGGAGTGTACAGAGGCTGGGTTTGGATTCCTGGTATACATCGAGCAATACCTTGGCCCGCCAGGGCTAGTGGTCTGGCGGCAAAACAAACAGAGAAGAAAAAGCAGCTACAGGTTGCCTGAGGGAACTTGGTCCTCATTTAAGCCGTACCATTCTCAGACTGCAGAGTCAGGCCAGACTGCCTGAATCTGATAAGGCCAGACAGTAATAATAATAATAATAATAATAATAATAATAATGATGATGATGATGATGATGATGATGATGATGATGATGATGATGCTTGTATTTATATACTGCCTTTCTTAAGATCACTAGATTTCTCTAATGACTATAACTCAAGGCGGTTTACATAGGCAGACCTTTCTTTCTGGATTTAGCCTTCTTTCTTAGCCACCCGTCTGTTTTCTGCTGGCTGATAAGAGGATTCCCTGCTCCCACCAGAGATGCAGCTGACTTCAGCACACTCCTCCTCCCACGAGACAGCAGGTCTGCTGCTCACAGAGATAGCTACAGGTGATGCAGTGTGCCAAGCACTGCAGCCGCTGCAATCTGCTACGTAAGCCAGAGGCATATTGAAGGTGCCACAATGGGAGCCGGGTGCAGCAGGCGCTGGGTGCAGTGGGGAGTGAAGGTGGCATGCTTTTCCGCCCGCCTGCTTTCCCTGGCATCCAGAATGCTCGTGTTGTCTGAGAGAGCCCCTGAACAGAATCGGACTCTCTGGGATCAATGCCCGGCATTGGTTAAAGGAGCACTGACCTGTCAAAGAAGTTTCGCAAGACTCGTTTCCCCGGCGTGCGTCTCCTCTGCCCTCCAAAGAAGCAACCTCCTTTAACCCAAGACTGCCCTACAAGCCCAGATATTTCCCTTCTGTGAGCGCTCACCAAAGGAAATTCAGACACGTGGATGGAAGAATGCCAGCTGGACTTCGATGTTGCAGGAAGAGAAATACATTTTACTCATGTGTAGGCCATCAGTAAAACGGACACAAGTGCAATACGTTTCCCAAGGAGACCACAGAACTTGTGCCATTTTTACATCTGGGTTTGGTCAGTTATACATTTGAATATGCAAATGTGGAATTGGAACATTGGCAACTTGCTATTGGCCAACTTTGGTGATGTGAGACATTTGATTGGTGTTCCCAAGACAACCTCCCCTTGCTGGTGTTCCCCCTCCCCTCTGGTGCTCTCCCTCCCCTCTGATGCTCCCCTCTCCTCTCCTGTGTGACCCCAACTAAGGGTCAGGGAGGGGGATGAGGAAGCATTAGACAAGACTTAAGCCGTTACGCAATGGAACGCAGCGAGCGCGCTGCCGATCACCCAGAAGACCCGCCCAGCGTACCGGTAAGCTGACACTACTGGGGTCCTCCTACATCATTTGCAAATGGAGTGATTCCAGAGCGAAACTGGGGTGTGTGTCCGGGTTGTGCAGGGGGCGGGGCAGTGGAGCTAGGGGCACAGTGAGACCTGCCCTAGTGCACTGCGAGCTGGTTACAGCCCTGGTGCTGCCCAGAATGGTGGCGGTGACGAGTGGGAGGGGCTGCTTCCATGGCGTGTCGCTGTGCCTGCAATACTTACTGTGCCGCCTTCTGTGGCTACACTGCGCTATGCTGCTGGGGCCACTCAGTCTCTCAAGGCCGCCCTTGGGGCGCGTGGCAGCTGGAGAAGTCGTCGTGCTGCCTGCATCCACTGGCGGCAGGCAGGTCCAGCTGCAGGCAAACGTACTGCTTAGGCTTGCAGCTGTGCGATTGCGAAGTCTCAACGTCGCCAAGTCCCGCCCAGAGAAGAAAAAACTCAGGCACAGGAGATAAGGCTGCAGAGAGTAGCGGCATTGACAGGCAAAGCTTCTGGCAGCAAAAATACCAATGGCAAAGTTTCTACCAGCACCACACGCCCACTCCTCTAACACTCCCAGGCGGCTCAGACTCTGCTGAAACAGTCCCCAGAGCCAATCAGATGATCCCATCCCCTTGAGTCAGAGTGACTCAGCAGAACTCCTGGGTCCGTTCTCTGGCAGAATGACTCAGCATTTTTCAGCTCTGCTCACCCATACAGGCCTGTAAGTTCCCAGGCCTTGTTTCACAAAGCCCAGCAGTGCCGGCATCAGGGCCTCCAGGGAGACCTGGCAGGGCGTGTCTGGGACAAACATGTTGCCGGCTTCCATCTTTAAAAACTCACGTAGTTTCAATGCCTGAGGGCTGATCTGGGAGCAGCACAAGAGCTTTTCAATAACTGTGCCTTTGTTACACAGGGTGCAGGGCTTTTCTGCATACATTCAACCCCCATATGCACAGTTTCTGCAGTTTCAGGTGTCCCCCCCCCTTCTCGTGCTCATCTCATCTGTTTTTGTTTTGTTTGCCCTTTTGCACTTCTTGTGCCCATATCGCTTGCCCTCCAAAGGGCTTCCTCTTCTCGCCTCCTCGTTAGCGCTTCCCCTCCAGGTGTGAGGAGGAAGCAGGAAGCAGAGGGCTACTACTCTACTGCAGAAGCTGTTTTGGTTATTCGTGATAGGAGCAGGAACGTATTCCCCGCGGATCTGGGGACTAGGACTGGAGCCCTGCTCTGCCCGAGGCATCTCCCTTTTCTGCTTCTCGGCTTTGCCTCCTCTTTTGTTCTTGCTGCAGATGCAAAATCCTCGTCCTCCTTTTCATTCATTCATTCATTTGCACAGGATTTTCCGGATGACTGTCCTGGGCAAATTCTGCAAATTTGAAGAGGTGTTACATAAAAAGGATTTCCCTGCAAAGAAATGGAATGAAGATTATTTGGGCAGAGAGCAGATGAGGTCTTTTGCTGATGTCTTTTTCATATTCCACTCAGAAAGAGGCATGACCAGGACAGATTTAGAAAGCAGAAGTTCACATTTAATCAGGATGGAATAATTAATCCACCAGAGACGCTTTAGTTGTGCATCTAATGAGCGTCTGTCAGCTTACATTAATTTTTGCAAATGTCCTACTGCATTTGAGATCCATATGCAAAACCCACCCTATAGAAGAGAACTGTAGATTTGTGAGTAGAGAATAAACAGATAAATTGATCACATATGCAGTTTGTTGTGTATTTGTGTAAATAGTAGCAGAGTTGGGGGCTTGGAGACCCATTTCAGCGCTTGCCTTAGCGCTCCGGAGCGAAGGATTGAAGCAATCGCCACATTTCCATAACAAAGTCTCTTTATTGTAGCGAAAGTAAGAAAGGTACAAAGGTTCAATCTGCCGGCTAGGAAGCCGGTGAAGTCTGGGCCGCTCGCAGGCGGCGTTTCAGTGTAGCTTTACATCTTAAGCACACACAGTGAAAAACTCTTTCTAACAACAGAACAAAGGGATGCAGCCAGAGTGTATCTGGTAGGTGGATACCTGAAGACCCCTTGTGCCCCATTTTACCCAATGGGGTGACTCTTAGAACACTATGAGCTCATGGGAATGTGCAGTGTTTCCAGCCAGGGCTTCCCGTGTGAAACTGCCTGCTTATTCTACACTATCTTAAAAGGGAGTACAGCTACTATCCTTAACAAGCTGGGAAGCTGCCTGCTGAAGGACACACAGGTGTTCTATCTGATCCTCAGACGGAGAGACGGAATGCCAGTTTCAATCAGTTCTGGACTGTGAGATGTGAAACTGCAACACAGTTGTTCCTCTGACGTATTGATAGGTGTTCTCTCTACTAATTTATTTGCAGTAAGGTATGGGAGAAAGTGCTTGGGATGCAAATGGCATCAGTGAAATTAAGAGAAAGAGAGGTTGTGACATTTTCTTGAATGCTGTTTAGAGTGCAATCCAAGCCGACACTTGGGCTAGCACATGGGAGAAATCCTGGAACTTTGAGCCCTTTCATTCATTTGTCTAAGTTCCGTCTCTCATGTATTTACACTTTAAGGGCACTAAGTTTTGCACCTGGTGGTGTTGACCAAGCGGCACCCCCGAGTTGGCGCTACGGATCCCAGACTGGCGCTGCCTGCAGTGTTTTGATCAGAAGCTCTTGTTCCGGCAACAGGGTTAGCGGGAATGGTTGCTGCCCCAAACTCTACAATCCTTTAAAGTACCAATTCAAAGAAACTTTGTTGAGCTCCAAGAAATTCATTCCGGGGCAACCCCATGTGTAACACATTACTGACTGAATCTAATGCAGATGTTATGAAAGCATGTAGAACTGTGGCAAGGCTTTTTCTAATCACACAGATCACTCCAAATATTGAATCGTGAGTCTTATGTTTTCTAAGCAGGTGTTTTTTGCCTGACTGCAAAATTGCTGTCACAGTCTGGTTATTATTTTAATATTTGGGGGAAATCCTCTCTATTTTGGGATATTAACAACGGATGCATCATGGAAAAATTAGCGGCTGAGATGATGATGTGCATAGCTTACACTTTTCTCATATAAGAAGATTTAAACCTGCAACAAAAGCCTGACACATTGTTTTGCAGTGAGAATTCAATATGAGTGAGCTAAATTCACAGCAGTCTGAGGATAAAGAAGTGCATGTCGACTAGAGAATGAATGTTTGAAACAGGGTGTCAGGTTTTCATGCGTGACAAAAGTAGTACAACAGGGAGCACTTGCAGTTGCATGGCCCAATCCCACCCAGTGGCGGATCCAGGGGGGTGCAAGGATGGCAGGCCGCATGGGTGCTGGGCGGCGGGGAGGGCGCCATTGTGTGGAGTCCACGCGCCATTGCGCCGAGTCCGGGCGCTTTTTGGCCCGCCCAGTGCCCACCCTCCCGTGCGCCTGGAACGCTCCGAAATGGAGCTCTTCTGGGCACAGGGAGGCGTGGCAGGGAGACGCATGGGGGTGGGGCAACATGCCGGGGGTGCAGTTTCGCCGCCTTGCCATGGGGTGCACTCCCGGCCCGGCCCCCCTCTGATCCCCCCTCCCTCACCAGAGTAACTAGTTTTGTAGCAGCAGAGACTGCTTTACAGCAGTCATAAAGTAGCCTTCCACTGAAGCGCATTCACCTTGTGCATAAAACACCACTCACTTTCTGATATCAGCTAGCTAGTGATGTTTTTAGTCACAAAAATATCTTATCTGTACCTCTGAGGAAGGTGCATGCTGAAGTATATTGGGTCTATCAAAACACCTTGTCAATAAATCTTATTGGTCTGGAAGGTTGGAGGTTTCCTCCAGTTTTTCTTCTTTTCATTGCCTGGTAAATGCTGTTTTTACTCCAGATTCATGCAGTCATTCCATTTTACTTCAGCCAATCTGTTGTTTCGTGCGATCAAATTCACATTATCACTGGATTCTTATGGTTATTGAATCTGCTTGGCTGGTCTGTATGACGATAATTCAACAGCACGAACCAAATGTTCCTCCTTTCTGCTATTGATAAATAATAACATCATAATAATAATAATAATAATAATAATAATAATAATAATAATAATAATAATAATAATAATTGGTATTTATATACCGCCTTTCTTGGTCATCAGATTGCTCCTTTGACTTTAATTCAAGGCGGGTTACAGAGGCAGGCATTTCTTAAACCGCAAGGGTTTTTACAAATCACAACAACAATGTTCTAATCTTACAAGAACTACTACATGCAGATGACACTTTCATCATCCAGTCCTTCTATCTGGCCACGCAAATGCCGTCCCCCGGCTGGTAGACGGCTTCTTTGCTCTCACCAAAGCAAGAAACGGCTGCCCCAGCAACTCCCCTCTCACAGGCAGCTGGAGAACAGCTCAAGTCTTATCAGCTGCATTCTTCAAGGTCTGCCGCACACGGAAGCTTCCGGTGTTCTCAAACTGGCGACCTTTGGATCTTATCTTCAGGCAAACGGAGGCTTTAACCCTCTCAACTAGATCTTCTGCCCAATCTAGATAAACAATCTCCTTCTCCTCTTTCCCAAGAAGGGGTAAACCCTGTCATCATTATTGAGAGCGCAATCCTAATCTGGAGTTACGCCGGCACAGTTGGGCCAGCGAAGTTGGGCCGGCATAAAGTATGTGTGGACCACTCTTGGAGTCAGGGAGGATGGCGCACGTCTGTGTGCTTTGTAATTGGATCCAGGGATGATCTAGTTTGCCCTTAAGCAGATATAGATCTCCAAAGCTGTTATTGCTGGCATCTCTAGGACAACATTTACATCACTACAGTGAAACCATCTTTTCTTGCCAGGCTTAGAAGGAGGTTACAATGCATTGTTCTTGCAGTCTCAGTATGGAAGTGATCTGATGATGCGTGAGCCATCTGCCTGTGAGACCTTCTAGTCTCTCGCGCTGCTGGGTGGAGAACGGAAACAGGAAGGTCTTTAAGTACACACATACTGCCACCCAACACTCCAGTCTCTGGGTTCAAAGCACTAATTGCCGTGAGTGTGGACCTCTGGCAACTGGAGTTCATCCAGTTTATTTCCATTGTGTCATAGGCTATCACTGCTTGCATGTGCCTCACAAGCAAATGCAGGAGAAATATTTGAATTTCTATGAAAGTTATTTTTTTAAAAATTGAACCATCTGCTAAACATAGTTACCTGAGTCTGTATATGACATTACAGGCAGTCACTGAACTTCATGTTGCCCAGAATGGCTGCCCAGAATGGCTCCCATGGTGAGTGCAAGGGGCCTCTTGCAGAGCACATTGCAGCGTCTGCACTTTAGCTATGCTACCCTATCCCAAGGGATCAAGTCGGTTGCAATTCTTGGGCTCGATCCAGCTGAAAGCACACAGCCGGGGGGGGGGGGAGGGCAAAGGTGGTGTCTGCCCTGCTGGCTGCAGAAATACAGCAGCTGGGCAGCCACATCCTAACCCAGCCGGAATAGCGAGGCCAGCCGGCCAGCCCCATATCCAGCACGGGGTTTGGGTTGCATGTGGTCCAACTCGGAGTAAGTCCCAATAAGGCTAATTGGAACTGTGCCAGCAAAATCGCTAGCTCAGATCTGCCCCAGCAAAATAGCAGGAGCTGCCCAAACTGGGGCCACCCAGCTCGGGGACAGGGGTTTGGATGCAACCCAATGGAGAAGCCGCACCCCCACTTACTGACAGGGGCTCTGTGGCACCCTCAGAGTGGCACAGCGCCAGTGCCTCCTCCTCCCTGGGTGCTGCAGCCTTGCTTGAGGGCACCTTCACAGCACCCACCATCTCCGAGTCGTCCGTCTCGCCCTCCGCTCAAGTGTCCTTCTCCAAAGTGCTCCACGCGTGGCGAATCAATGAAACGGGCTCTGGCCTCTTATTGAGCACAGGAAGGAAAATCAATGGTAAACAAATAGCAAAACTGCGCTCCGAGTGTGTGCAGAGGCGGTTGTGTTACATCACAGCCACAAGTCAGCACCAGCATTCTCTGAGCTCAACCTGGAAACAGACACGTACGACAAGAGCACGCGATTGTGATTTCCAAGCAGCTCCTCTGTGCTCCCTGGGCTTGAATCTGCACAGCCACAGCAGACCTCCTCCAACCATCCTTTATAACCCTCATGTAGTGCATGGTGTATCGTGCATGGGCATAAGAAAGGCAGAGCGCCGAAGAATAGATGCTTTCGAATTATGGTGTTGGAGAAGACTCTTGAGAGTCCCCTGGACTGCAAGGAGGTCCAATTGGTCAGTCCTCCAGGAAGTCAAGCCTGATTGCTCTCTGGAAGGACAAATCCTGAGGCTGAAGCTCAAGTACTTTGGCCACCTCATGAGAAGAGAGGACTCTGTCGAAAAGACCCTCATGCTGGGAAAGATTGAACGCCAAAGGAGAAGGGGGCGTCAGAGGATGAGACGGTTAGATAGTGTCACCGAAGCAATGAACATGAAATTGGGCGAACTCTGGAAGCTAGTGGAGGACAGGGAGGCCTGGCGTGCTGTGGTCCAGGGGGTCGCGAAGAGTCGGACACAACTTAGCGACTGAACAACAACAAATGGTGCATGGGAACTGAGGATCGGTGCTCTTTCATGAGAAATCAAGCGATGGCTTTCGAGTAATAGCTTATCTTGCACATGGTGATAATCAGAACTTTTGTTCTCTAAATTAGCTTGGCTCAGTGTATTGCAAGGGACCAGTTTTGAGAGTCATCTCTGGTGAGGAAAACTAGATTAACAGAAGAGCCTCTTTTTCACTCCATTTTGAATGCCGTGACACGTGTCATTTCTGTAAAGCCCCCAATACCTCCGCTGAATCACTTGTTTGGCAATGTATAAAAATGTTCATTATGCATTGCTGCCAAAAACGAGAAAAAAAAATCTCAGCCTGTACAAGCCATGCTGGAAGGAGTTATAATGGGTTAAAGCTATAATACTGCTCAAATGTTTCTGGTGCGCTGTGCCTAAACTCTATGAACCTGATGGTTGTTGGGTCTAAAAGCATCCCAGCTGATCATAATGATGCCAAATGCCCAAGTCTCCAACACTGTGGTCACGACCAGTTTCCCATGCTGTATCACAAAATGTTCCTTCTTTACACTAACTCATTTACTTTTCGCACATTCCAATTTGTCCATGCACAGATGGCAGGCAGCAGTAAATCCTGCAACTCTTTTTTATCCGTCTTTCCAATAAAAGGAAACTCCTCAGGCAACAGACCGCTTCCTAAAGGGTCACACTTTCTTGGAGGGCAGCTGGAGAAACTATATGAGGGTGCAAA
The DNA here is from genome assembly GCA_029204185.1 of Lerista edwardsae. NCBI lineage: Eukaryota > Metazoa > Chordata > Lepidosauria > Squamata > Scincidae > Lerista > Lerista edwardsae. The sequence goes on along the minus strand of JAJKFI010000151.1, from coordinate 1,498,286 downwards.
CCTAACCTGAAGATAGGCTGGCACAGATAGGCCAGCAAAGTTTGGCAGGCACAAGGGCCATTGTAAAGCATGTTTGGGCCACTCTCTGAGTCAGGGAGAAAGGCGCATGTCTGTGTGCTGGCCGCTCTGACTCCAAGAGTGGACCAAACATACTTTATGGTCATATGCCAATAAAGGTTTCTAATACTATAATACTACTACTTTATGGTGTCCCTTGTGCCTGCCAAACTTTGCTGGCCTATCTGTGCCAGCCTATCTTCAGGTTAGGATTGCACCCTCATATAGTTTCTCCAGCTGCACCTTGAATTGTTTCCTTGAAGCTCTTTCTGCCAAAAGAATACTCTCCCCTATACACAATTTTACCCTGGAAAGTTATTGGAGGGGAAATAAAAAAGACGATGCATTTTGTTGACCAAGATGCAGGATATTGCTTCATTTGTCTAAGGCAGCATTTCCCAACCGGGGGGGGGGGTCTTGACCCCCAGGGCAGGCATGCACGTCTTTGTTTGGATCACTGCCCCCTTAAGTAGGGTAATGATGACCCAACTGGAGGCTGGTAGGGGCCATTAGAATGGCACTCTCTGATTTCGTGGCCACCACCACTGACCCCACTGATGGGTTTGTTCCTTCCATGGCTTTGGCTGCAGTGGTGGCAGTGAACCAAGAAGTGCCATACAGACGGCATCTGTGGGTCCCTGGTTTGGCCACTATGCTGCTTAAGGGGGCAGTGTCCCAAAAGCAGTTTGGAACCACAGGTCTAAGGACTCGGGGCCCTCAACAATTCTTGCTTCCCAGGACAGGCACCAGCAAACCAGATGAAGACCATGGAACTGGAGGGGGTCTTAGGAATCCGCTTGGGCTCTTCTAAGGGCCCTGTGGGCAACGGCTCAAGATATGGCCTCTGATGCCAGCCCTGTGGCATGTGCATTGCAGGCCCGGAGAAAGGGATCCTTGCCATTTAGCTAAGTAAGGGCCCAATCCTTAATAGGCATGCCAGCATCATGCACGCTTTGACAGCGCGCCAGGCTCCCACGAGTCGCAAGAGTGCTGAAGAGAGCTTTGTGACGGTGTGGAGGCTGAGTGCACTAGCGCGAAGGCCAAGGTGCGCGAAGGCACAGTGGATGCCTGCTGAGTCCCCGATGGGGCCGGGTGCAGGGGAGGGCAGGGAGGGGTGGAAAGGGGGCAGCAATGGGGGCAGGCAGGGGCAGATTGCGCCTGGGAGCATGGACTCGGACTAGCCATATCACTTGCATGCATCTGACTCAACCGGTTCCCTGGGTTGGAGCTTTCCCTGGAGCAAGGGGGCTAACGTTCCCTTATACCGACGAGACCTCCCAGCTGTTAAATTCCTTTGCAGGATGCGGCACAGTCCATGCATGGGGGAATTTGCACTGAATTGGGCTGTATGTAAGTAAGTGAATAGTCCGTTGCAGAGGTCTTTCTGAGCATGCAAAGCAAGTCACAGGCTGTTATTTTGATGTGATCCCGGCAAAAACCCCACATGGTGAGCACATGTTATCTCCATATGCAACTGGGGAGATGAGGCAGGGGGGTGCTGGCTCAAGGTCACCCCATGAGTTCAATCTGGGCAAGTCCTGATGTGCAGCTCACTCTCTTTATTTCCCCATTAGCAGCACATTTTCAGACCGGGCTTCTTAAGGCTCTTAAAAGAGTCACAATTTCAGAAGTGTTTCATGCTCATTTCTGTTAGATTAATGGAATTAATATGCCTGCCTCCAATCCACGGAGCCACGGCCGCCAGGGCACACTAGATACTGCATGTCTGGAATTACTGGCTCTTTTCTTCGGCTGGTGCACCCTCAGCATGGTGAGCTCTCGTGGCAGCAAGTTAGCTCAGTGACGTCACTCAGGGGGAACGGACCAGAACGGGCGTTCTGGATCCTAATGGGCTCCGTAGCTGGTTCCGGGTTCCCGACAAGTGCCAATCAAAAGTGAGTTCCTGTTCCTAAATCATTTGAATGACACCACTGAGTTAGCTCTGTGGGTGGGAGAAAAGAGAGTCTGGACTAACAGCTGTCTCCTCACTAAATCCTGCCCCCCCCCCAGCCAAATCAGCCATGCAGTGGGGCACACATTGTATCCTCGGGGACAGCAGTCTGGAGGCCCCTGGAGGCCAGGGAACTTTAATTCTCATTTTCTTCCACAAGATTTGGCTACCCCAATGCGCCCAGAGGAAGCTTCCTTTCCGGTTTGCAGGGGCAGACCTAAAACGGCTGCCACGTGGCGCTTTGCAGCAGTGGAACTTGGGACTGGGCTGAACGTCTTCCTCCCCTCCCACACACAATTGCTCAGATTTTCTGCATTACTTGGGTGGTCTATTCTGAGACCCACAAGGCCGTGCGTAGATTTCAGGGACTGGATGCAGGGATTCCAACCCCAACCCCACAGGGGAAGAGTCACAGAAGGAAACTTCTCACCACACAAGGATCCTCTTTTTCATACATGAGTCCCCTTTCTGAATGTCCTTGAATGAACACGAGGGCAAGCATTACAAGGAGGTTTTGTTTTTATTTCTTAAAAGCATCCCTTTCTTAGATGAGACCAGCTATTCATGGACATTCTGTAATTTGCAGGGGAAATGAAGCTTTTTCAAAGGCAGTTCACCAGTGCTTGGAGCAGAAGGATCGTTTTAATGCAGGGACGTTCAACTATCAGCTCTAGCAGGTCGCTTGACGCTCCTCGTCTCCACCCGTACGCTCCCAAGGATGTGCCAGGCCAAATCTGGATGGCCACATTATTGCGCGTGACCACCCAGGGCTGCGAGGTCAAGTCAGGAGCAACTTCTCAGTCTGCATGCAGGAGGGCCATCTCAGGAGCCGCAGGCGTCCGGCAGCAGAGCCATTTCTGCCAAGGGATCTTGGGGAAGACTCTCAGGGCGCAACCCTCACCTGCGCTGGAACCGGCAGCGGCTCACCTGCGCTGCACCCTACTGATGCTAGGAGGCGGCAGCAGCTCAGCGCGGGCCAAGGGAATATTTTGCCCTTGTCCCGGGGAAAGCCCAAACCAGCCCCATGGGGGGGGGGCTGTCCGGATCTGCCCCTGCCAAAGAGCAGGCACACGTCCACGTGGCCAGGAGCGACCTGAGTGGGGGCCGCCCAGACTTGGGATGGGAGCCCGGATGCACGTGTCCCATCTCCGCCCCGTCTCTGCCCACAGCGCCAGCCCACTCTGCCCCCTGCCCACCTCCGGCATGTCAAGGCTTGTGAAGTACCTCAAACCTGAAACGTGCAGGCCTGAAGAGTACAAGGCCCAACGGGGGGGGGCAATCATGGACCGCTGGGATCGTAAAAGGGGCCGAGTCACAGCGCGGGTGAAGGCGACTGCCTAGTTCGGCGAGTCGGAGCGTCCTGGTTGGTGCAGAGCTGCACTCAGCCGGAACGCTCCCAACAGGCAGTGCGGGTCGTGGTTGGTGCGTGGGGTCCGCCTTCTGCGGGTGCCGTGCTGTACTGCCGTACCTATTTCCAGGCAAAGGCAGAGTTGGCGGAGGAGTCCTTCAGCACCTGCGCGTTCCTTCGCTCGGCGTCCCTGAGCTGCCACCCGATACTCTGCCTGGAGAGCTTCCCATCCCTCCCCAACGTGGCCCCCCCTCCTTGCAGCCCTGGACTGCAGGGCTAAGCCGCTGCTCGACTGGCAAAGCTGACCGGTGTGGCGGCCCCCGTGAGCTGGCGCTGCTGCTTGCGCCGGCCCAGCAACCGAGTCCATGGCGCAGGCGTGCCTTGCGGCGTGTTTGCGGCAGAGCTGGCCCGGCTCAACAGTGCCAGGTGGCGCAGTGCCAGGTGAGGTTTGCGCCTCCAAATTTGCCAGCAAGTCAAAGGCTGCCAGATGCTCACCAGCGTTTCTTCTGCGCCTTTCCAAAACGGAGGTGAGGGAGGGAGGGAGCTGACTGTGCCACACCCACAGCCCAATCCAGCCCTGGCACGGCAGGGCCACCGGGGCCGTGCTGGCGTCAAGCAGGCAGGCGGTCGCTCTGGAGGAAAGGGACAGCCGTTCCCTTGCCCCACGTAGCGCCCCAGCCTGCGCAACGGGCCACTTGGGCTCCTGGCAGTTATTTCGCTGGCCCTGCGTACTGCTGGCAGGCCTGGGAAGCGGGCCGGTCAGGAGGTCAGAACTGCAGGCGCCACAATGCGCCACGTGCCGTAGGCTGCCTCCCACGTGCTGTGGAAGCCGTTCCAGGCGACATGCAGGAGTGGCTTGGACTGCGAGGAGGAGGAGCTGCTCACAGGCCACACTGCAGCACCTGCAGGACTGACCGCGCCCTCCTGTCGCTAGTAGCAGTAGTGTCAGCCTACCGGTACGCTGGGCGTGTCTTCCGGGTGAGC
>JAJKFI010000151.1:1457176-1479212 GCA_029204185.1 Lerista edwardsae | reverse complement strand
TAATAATAATAATAATAATAATAATAATAATAATAATAATAATAATAATAATAATAATAATAATGGAATTTTTAAAAAGGACAGGGAAATTCTCTGACCACTATTTGTTCTGAATATTGAGACAACCTTCAAGTTTAAGATGTGTAACAGAAGCACATTATTGGACGAGCAACCTATGAAGACAATATCAGGAATATTCAATCTTCAGCCTTCATAAAAGCTAGAACTCCATATGGCTATTTAGCACTAACTAGGAACAATGTGCTGAGCAATGTTGTTGTTCAACTTTAAAATAGTACCATATTGTACTATTGTACAAAATAGTATCCAGTCTTTAAAAAGACTGGGTTTCAATAAACTTAGCAAGAAAAATCTCATCAAATTGCTTTTTAGAGAGATATTAGGTACTGTACAACTATGCATTTCTTAGGAAAATATTATGGTAAGGTAAAAAGATCTAAATGAATATGTACATTTTGAATGCACTGGAAACTAAAAAGGGGGAAAAACTAGGAGATGAAATAGCATGGGTCCATTTTGACATATTTTTCAAAGCAAAGGCTTAAATAAATCAAACTACCTGTAGATTTTGATAGGGGGGAAAGCAGATTTGACGAATTCATTGAATGTAAGAGATTATATTATCAGAAGAATCATACATAATGAACCCTACATCAGCCTCTACTGGAATATTGCTTGTAGCCAAGAAAGATATAACTATTGCAAAAGAAAACAATGATAATAAAGCATTTCACACGCATTACAACCCTGACCCCCAAAGCGAAGCAATCTGGTTCAGCTGCACTCATTTCAATGAACAATGACTGCAATCCTATACACACTTACATGGGAGCAAGTGCAAATCCTACTGAACTCAACCAGGCTCCTTCCTGAGTAGAGATGCATCCGTTTGCACTGTTAATCGTACGCTCAGATCTCCCTAGCCTGAAGTCCGTGGAGCTTAAAAGTGCTTACTTTGAGACTGGGATTGTTTTTGTTGTCATCTGTGCTAAAACATTACAAATCCTATGTATACAAAAACTCTTGTTCTGTACTCTAGATGAATTGCTTGCAGATTTTCTCTCTCTCTCTCTCTCTCTCTCTCTCTCTCTCTCACACACACACACACACACACACACACACACACACACACTTACTTTTCATAATCATGCTATATTTTGTCCCAGCTTATTATTTTGTGTTATCTGAAATATAAGAATGGAATGGTGACTATAAAGGAAGTAAAGTCAGCTTAGTCCATCAGGTTGGGAGGCCTGGGCAGGAAACCGGGCCAAATTCTGATAGGGCAGAAGGGTTCGGACCATTGACAGCTATCCCATCTACAAAGCATAGATGGCCGCAGTTCTGCTGGGCACTAGAAGTCCACACGTGTGCTGTGCATGCAGTTCCTCACATTGTCTCATGAACTCGACATGCAGTCGGAGGCACTTCTTTGTGGTGGGTCTCCTCCTCCCTCCCTCCCTCCCTCCCTCCCAGGGGGAGAAGAGAAATTGGAAGTCTGCTGCTATGTGTGTTTTCAGATCAAAGAGTGCAGGGGGAAGGCACCCCCAAGTTGCGCACACAGGAAGCCCATGACATAGGTCTAGATTAGGACCAGTGGGTCAGTGCAGTACATGCGTCATAGTCTATAGGTAGATAACACCAGCATGCAAGAGAAAAAAATAACTGTTGATTCTCCAGCTGTCAAAATTCATTTCACTTGATGTAGAAACCGAATGCTGATGCCATCATCAGGCATGGAAAAAAGATCCCAGGTGTCTCCTTGCTCAGTCACCTAGAAAATTGATGCTGAGGCACACAAGAATCTGATTTTTTTTCCAGCTCCGAAATCTTAATATTGATTTAATATAGGGTTAGCACACTGATTACAAATGAATTAGTTAATGAGCCATCTGTTTTTAAACAATTAAATTACAGTATTACATTTAGTTCCACATACATGTGGTGAGAATATTTAAGAAGGATGGAGCTGCTTCTTAGGCATGAGAAAATTTGCAATTTAATAGTCATGAAGCTGCCACTCATGGTTAGGAGAAGGCAGTATGTTCTATTTTCAGTATTCTTGGACCAAATATTTTTCATCCCAGTATCATGGAACATCCAGATGTAAGCAACATACCGACAGTGATTTCAACTGAAATGCTGTCAGTTCAATTACTTGTAGTTCAGATTGCTAGAATAACAGTTATAGTCGTTTCACCCTGAAATGAAGAAAAAAAATCTACTAGCTTTAGAGAAAAACAGGAAGACTGCCGTAATCATGGTTCTTCTCCGTTAGCTCTGGCACAAGGAGGAAAAGGGTAACTTTGTGCATGGCAATGTGTTCTTGAACATCAGAGCTACCAATTCATCAAAGGGTACATCTGATTACGAGATGATGCTTTTTATTTAGGCTGCAACTTCAACCTGCTGCATACTCGAGTGAAAGGTCCACTGTAATGGATGGGGCTGACTTCTGAGTCAATGTGCTTACTTGGAACTGGAGCATGAAGTCATGAATCTATGGATTAGTTCACATGTGCACCTTCAGTTTGCTAGATCAAGTATCTCTGCGTTTTACTTACATCTGGGTCAGCACACACTTTACCCAAAAATAAATCCGTCGAGACATTTCAGGGACATTTTACAGAGGGCTGCATCTACTACACCGTTTCCCCCGGTCACTGTGATGTCGTTGGTTATGGAAATCCTCCACGTAAGCAGGTACCGCATCCGCACTCCGAGCTGGAGGTCTTCATTTGGATGCCAGCACCTTCCTGACATGGTCTGGAGGGAGCCCTGACTTTTCTGAGTAAGGCGCACTCCTGCCTCCGCACAAGAACAGTGGCTGCAGCCAGACCACCCCAGTGACGCTGACGTCTGTCCTCATTCAGACTGGACACCTGCTCACCTGCCTCCGTCGGGCTCTGGAGCAACAGGCTCAGCCTGGCATCCGCTCTGTGCCGCCCCCTGCCAACTAAAGTTCGCTCCGCAGGCCCCCAAAGGCCTTTCGCCGTCTCCGTGCAGCGCTGGTGTCCCTCCGACTCCCACTCAGGGCGCCACTGGCTGGCCCCGCTTCACTCCCTGCGGCTCTGGCCATCTAGGCGGCTCCCGGGTCTCCTCCTGAGTTCTGACTCCCACCTTTGCTGGGCTCCCTGCTGAGCCCTTCCTCCCGGGCCCGCTTCAGCCCTGCGGGCACCGTCTTCCCCCTCTTTCCCTGGTTCGCCAGGGGCGCAGAGGTTCGCCCGCTCTCCTGGGTGTCCTCCCCCCCCCAGTTCTTTCCCCTGGTCGCCTTGCCCCCGCAGTGGTCCGCCTCGTTCGCCCCCCCCCGCCCCTCCAGAAGCCAGAGGCGACCAGGGCGCCGGCATATCGACGCTGCGCACGGCAAAGGGCACCGGCGGCAACCTCGGGCTCCAGGAGGCGCGTCTGCCGCTGCTCCGGGCCGTCCCTCGGACCGCGGGCACCCTCCAGGGTGCTGAAATGAGGGCGGCGGCGGCGGCGGCTCCCCGGACGCCCCCTCCCCCGCCCTCGGAGTCGCTCTTCGCCATTCACACTTTCACACCCCCGGCAGGGACCCGCCTTCCGAGCCGCGGACCCAGCAGGTCCCCCGTCCCGCGACCCGCGTCGACGTGGATCGTGGAGACCGACTCGCCCCCGTTCCTCACGCGCGGGATCGCAGCGGGCACGACCCCCGCAGCCCAGCGCGAGAAGGGGCGCGGGGACACGCTCCCGCGCACGGGGTTCGATGGCTGGGGGGGGGGGTGTCCCGGCGGCGCGGACGTTCCCGGAGCCCGCCCGCGCCCCGCTTCCGACCGCTTACCTGGGATCGGGAGGGCGCCGCAGCCCGCGACGCATGGCAGGGGCCGGGGAAGAGCCGGCGCGCGGGTCGGGGCCGGGAGGGTCTCCCTCCGCCTCGCCCGCCGCCGAGCATCGCTGGCTGGAAGTTTGAGCGCGGCGGCGGCGGCGGCGGCTCTGAGCGCTCCCTCGGCCCCCCCCCCGGGCATCTGCTCCGCCGCCTCCGCCCACCTGGTGCCGCCGGATTGGCTCGCCCCGGCCGACTCGGCGTCGGAGGCCCCGCCATTGGCGGAGCGGAGGGAGCTCGACGCGGGCCGGACGGTCCTGGCGCCGGGTCGCGCCGCCGAGGCTCCGGATCGAGCAGGAATCCGGATCGCGCGTTGATTCTCGCCCCCGCCCCCCCCCGCGCCCGGCAGTGGCGTCGGAGCATCTGGGCTGAGCCTGAGCGGGGAAGAGCCGGGGGGGGGGGACAAGCCCGCGCACGAGCACCACCGGGTTAGGCGTCGGGCTCGGCAGCAGCGCCTCAGAGAGCAGAGCGACGGCAGGTCCGAAGGGGACAAGCTGCAAGCGAGGACGTGAGGAGGAAATGCCTGACTGCCCGTGGAACAGATTGCCACTGGAGGGAGGTGGCGGATTCTCCCTCATTGGCCATCTTCAAGCAGAGGCTCGACAGGCACCCGCTGGAGCTGCTCTGGGAGGATTTCCTGCTCCAGGCAGGGGTTGGACTAGATGACCTTTTAGGTCCCCTCCAATTCTGTGATTCTATGATTAGCCACTCTGTCTCTCAGCGGGACAGCATGGGGGGAGAAACAGGGGGGGGGCTGCACTGACGCAGCTGGTCCTGCCTCTGTGCTGCTCCTGCTCTGCCTACCCACCCCCTGCCCAGAAACCTCCCCTTCCTTGCACTCAGAGCTGCCGGACCCGGGAGGGAGGCCGTGTTGCTGCTGGGCAGCCGGGAGCTCCCAGGGACACCTGGACCGCCACAGCTGCTCAGCTGGCCAAAGGGAGAGACGTGTGTGGGCTTCTGGTTTGGGTGTCAGATGCTCCATTCGATGACATGCGCTCAGTGATGTCATGCAGGGGGAACGCGGGGGAACTCAGTTCCACTAGTTAAAATTAGGGCTGACTCCGCCCACTTCACTCTCCCTCCCCCCCCTCCCAATTCCTCTGCAAAAAGCTTTTCTTCTGGGTTGGCCGGCACTCAGAGGGTTAAAGGGAGCGACTCCGGATTCCTAGGGGGGCGAAGGCAGTGATGTCATTCAGGGGGAACGGACCAGAACGGGCTTTCCGGATCCTAACGGGCTCCGTGGCTGGTTCTGGGTTCCCGACAAGTGCCAATCAAAAGTGAGTTCCTGTTCCTAAATCATTTGAATGACACCACTGCATGCGCTCACTATTTGCCTGGGGCGGCTGGAATTTCAGGACCCAAAATGCCGAGTCCTACATGGACAGGCCCAGTGGAGCTTGGCTGGCTTATTTTTCACGTTCCTCCAAAGAGCTCTGGTGGGGCACGTGGTCTCTCCCCGCCTTCTGTCCTTACAACAACCCTGTGAGGTAGGTTAGGCCGAGAGAGCCTTGCCCTCGGTCTCCCCCTCCTCTTTCCCTGCAGCTAGAACACAATGGAGACTGCATTGGCTCCAGAGAGGAGGGGGAGGTGCTGCTCGAAATCACAGTGCTGCAGCCCCCCCTCTAGATACACCTCTGTGGCTGAGTGGGATTTGAACACGGATCTTCTAGGTCCAACTCCTGAATCTCTGTGTCCCGCGGGCTCTCACTTCCTTTTTAGCACACACGTCTAGATCCAGGTTCTGGGACACCTCAAACAACAGCTTTTTATGAGCGGGACCCGTTCAGAGCAGTGGTGTCATCTAAATGATTTAAGAACAGGTACTCACTTTTGATTGGCACGTGTCGGGACCCGCCCACCGGAAGTGACGTCATAAGCCGGAAGTGATGTCGTGGCAGGAAGGGACATGAAAAAAGCCCTTTTGGAGGCCTCAGACGATTTTAAACTGACCCAACAGTTGCAACCGTATTCCACAGCACCCCCAGAACATGTTAAGGAGGCCTGGCATCATGTTAAAGTGACCCAACAGTTCCAAAACCCCAGAGCAGCTCATTTTTCAGTGGCAAGGCAAGGCAAGGCTCCGCACGCTGCCTGCCTGCCTCTGAGAACGTGCAGGCAACTCAAACATGCAGGAAATTCAAACGTTGCAGGGGGCGGAGTCAACAAGTGGGCGGGGCCAGCCATAATCCTAGAAACCGGTACTCGCGTACCCCCGCATACCCCCTGCATCACATCACTGGTTCAGAGGCGGGAGAGATGGTGTGAGCCTACGAAACTCTGCACGCCACTGCAAATTTGCTAGTCTTTCAGGTGCGGAGGATTAATTTTGCAACTGTAGCGAGCAGGTTAACACCTCTTCGGACACTAAGGTATCTCCTGTGTACCTGGATGTGAGATAGAAGGAGCCCTCATTAGTCGGCATACATTTCATTAGCATTCATGAGAATAAAAATGTATATTAACTTGGTATGTTGATTGGATTAGTAGATTTTGTAATTCTCCATTCATTTCCATTTGTACACTGAAAAGTGTTGCAGCAATTATTGCCGTAATTATAAAAAGTAACGCTAATGAATCTTAGGGCACAATCCTAACCTGGAGTTGGGCCAGCCCAGGAGTGTCACCAATGTGCTGTAAAGCACATTTGGACCACTCTTGGAGTCAGGGAGGACTGTGCACGTCTGCGTGTCTGTGTGTCTCCCTGACTCCAGGTGTGGAACGAACACGCTTTATGGTGGGCATGCGGCACTCCTGGGCCAGCTCAAGTCCCTTGTTCCAGCCTAACTCCAGGTTAGGATTGTGCCCTTAGAGACTTTGCTGCTCTTGGTTAAGGGACACGTGACCTTCCCAGATAACAGATGCCTGTGAACATAAATTCCCGGTCTTAAGGCAGTTGGATATGCACATTACTTTGCATAGTAGAAATCGGTGTGTGTGTGTTTTTTTTAAACGGGTATTTCTCTCGCTTCCTCCTCCGATTCCATTGGCTGTGCCTCAGGAAAGGCGCGTGGCAGAGCGAAGGTGGAAGGTGAGCCAGCAAGGGCAAGGTGAGGGGACTGACAGGCGCAGGGGGCCGCCTGCACCTCCGCTGCTAATGGCCACCTGCCTCACACTGGCTCCTGGCTGGGTCGGCCAGAGGGAGCTCTCAGGCTCCTTTCCTTGAGCATCATCATCTGGGTGAAGCTGAGTCAGAGCAGAAACTCATCACGACGTGTGCTGGGAGGGTGCAGGGAGAGAGGGAAACGGAATGCTTTCCTCCTTCCTGGGGCCATCAGACCCTTGTTCCAGAGCCATTTTTTTATTGGTTCTCACTTCAGAAGGCAAATGAAAGAGCTAAAATGGAAGGGTGAAGTACAGGTGTCCCACGGTATCTGTGCGAGATACATTCCTGGCCCCCACGGATACCAGAAATCCATGAATTGGGGGGGGGGCTTTCTCTGCAGCTCCCCATGTCCCATTAGTTGGTTTATGTGGATTACGGTCTCCCAAAATGATACGGTATCTTGCCTGAGCAAGCACTAGAAGCAACAGGCTTATAGCCAGATGAGCAGACAAGCGACCTGCCATCTAGAAGGGAGACTAAAAGTGAGCATTCACTTCCTGCTTCCTGTTCGTCTCCCTTCTAGGGTGCAGGCTGCTTGCCTGCTCATCTGGCTAACAGCTTTCGACTTATAGGATTTATTCAAGCAAGGCACCTTATCACTTCAGGGGAATGTAATCCTCCTAAAAGTAGTGAGGTGTGTGTGGGGGGCATTGGGGCATGGGGAACAGTGGATAACAGGATCCGCAGATCCACGGATGCCGGGGATTACCTGTACTCTACACAGGCTCAGCTAGGCTATTATTCGTTCACGTGTAGGAGAGGAGCCAGGGCTGCACAAGGGGTAGGTCGCTGAGAGAGGCATTTGCTTGTCAGAGACTCTCTGGCCAGGCAACTCCCTAAACGCTCCATTCAACCCACACGCCATCAAGGGGCACGCGGGTGTGAGAGCCAAGTGAAAGAATTTGGGTGCAATCAGCGATGGGATCTACAAACGACTTGGGGGAACGGAGGGCGGGACTTAGGCGGGACTACCGTTTGATTGGCAGCCTGTCCGTGCACTTCCCAGGGACGGCTGTGGGGCGAGCGGAACGAAAGTGGAAGTGCGCGGATGGGCTGCCAATCAAACAGTAGTCCCGCCTAAGTCCCGCCCTCCGTTCCCCCAGGTCGTTTGTAGATCCCATTGCTGGGTGCAGTCCTAATCTGGAGTATGCTTGGACCACTCTCTGAGTCAGAGAGGCCAGCACACAGACGTGTCCCATCCTCCCTGGCTCCGAGAGTGATCCAAATGTGCTTTACGGTGGCCCTGGTGCCAGCCAAACTTTGCTGACTTAACTATGCCAGCCTAACTCCAGGTTAGGATTGTGCCCTAAATCCCAGGGCTCAGATTTGCAGCTCAGATATGCACCCAGATCCTATGCATATTTACTTCCAATGGGACTTACTCCAAATAAAAAGTCCTGCTTTAGAGCAAGATTTCTAAAAGAGCATCGCAAAGCCGTCTTTGGTCTGGGCAAGGGGAATTTGATTTTGAGCGCAGCTGAAAACATGGACAGATTTTGAGTGTGGCTGAAAACATGTCACACTCCACACTGGGTAACAAATCGTGAACAATTTTGGGCTTATCTGAACATTTCAATGCTTGTTTATCTTATTAATTTGGTGTGAGGATTTCAAAAATGCCACTGTTTTTGGCATAACATCAATAGCTGAGCCACAATTTACGCAGTGCATTTGTATTGGAAGACATGTATCACAATGCATTAGGCAACAGGATAGATACAAACAAAAAACATTGTGATACAAAAGAAAATCTAAGATCGTTGGAATCAGCACCTCTGAGTTACATAAGAAACATTAAAAATTCAGCATAGACATTTTGGGGGGTTCCCAGTGTGATGTTGACAAGGGCTGAGCTGGTTCTGGAAGGAGGGACGTCTGGCACGAGTCTTCCTAGAGGACGGACGCAAAGTGGGGGAGGGGGCTTCCTTCCCCAGGGCTGTCGCTGCTGCTGCTGCGCTGAGTCGCCATCTGTCTTGTGGGCTGCCTGACTTGCAGCTGAAGTTCTGTGTTCTGTTTGTTATTTCCCTCTCTCTTCCACTCAGCTGCGCCTTCTGCTTTCTCAGGGGCTTCCCCCGTCTTCCCAGGATTCAGCAGAGCACTTGTGCTGCTTCATTTTTCAGGTGGTTTCCTTAGTGAGCACCGCGGAAAAGAAACAGAAAATCCTCCTGCTGAAATAGAAAAGGGCCGAGTCACGGCAGCAAATCTCACTCTAAGAGTGTATTAACCAACACCGGCAGTGTAACCTGACCACAGAATGAGGGTGATGAAGGGTGACAGGGTGCCTGCCATTCACCCACGACCAGTTAAAGCAGCACCTACAAAGCGATTTTCAGCCTTTTTCATTTCACGACACACTGACAAGGGGCTCAAATTGTCACAGCACATCAAGAGTTGTTGTTGACAATTGAGAAGGCACACCACCCTGCTGCTGCTGCTGGGCTCACACGTCCCCGTGGTCCTCCTAATAAATGACGCTCCCCCAATTTCCTGTGGCACACCTGTGGGCCCAGAATGCCCCCTCCACCAATTTACCTGCTCCGGTGGGGGCTGGGAGCTCCATTGCTAACCATTCAGCTTGACAGCCCTGTTACGGACAGCAGTCCAGGTCTTGCGCTGACAGAATTCAAGTTCCGTCATTGCAAGGTCTGGAAAAGATTGGGCTGTTGGTTGATGGATCTATTAAAAAACTTTCCGTGGCAAAAATCTGTCCCCAATTCATAGATGATGAGATTTTAATGCATGTATTTCCTCCAACTGCAGAAGGCATAACGTATTGAAAGGCATTCTCTGCTCTCTTCGAATCTGCCTCTGGCAACCTAGGTGTACATAATCTAAAAACAAAAATCAGTATTCTCTCTCTTTGGACCTATTGTTTTCAAAGGCTAATTGCGTGGGGGATGGTTTGTCTGAAGCGTCTCTCTATGTGTTCCCACCCATGGATCACTGCCTTGTCGTGTTCCCATGGATCACTGCCTTGTCGTGGCAAAGGGGCTTGAGTAGCTCAATGAAGCTGTGAACTATGCCATGCAGAGTTACCCAAGATGGACAGGTCATAGTAGAGAGTTCTGACTAAACGTGATCCGCTGGAGAACGAAATGGGAACCCACTCCAGTACTCTTGCCAAGAAAACCCCATGGATTACAAAACTAAAAGGCTAAACGATATGACACTGGAAGATGAGCCCTTCAGGTCGGAAGGTGTCCATTAAATTGGGCGAACTCCGGAAGCTAGTGGAGGACAGGGAGGCCTGGCGTGCTGTGGTCCATGGGGTCGCGAAGAGTCGGACACGACTTAGCGACTGAACAACAACATGTGTTCCCACATTCCCACATGAAGGGCCAGATATCCACCCTCTGCACGATTAGGTGATGTTGCAACATCGTGGCTGGAGGGAAGAAAGATAGACATGGCCATGCTCCCTCCTCACATGTTAGAAGCTGCCAGGTGAGAGTAACCCCTAAACCTGGTGTCAAACATCAGGCTCAGGTATGGCCTGTAGAAGCCCTTTATCTGGCCCGTGTCATTATCTCCCAGCACCGCCATCAGCTGCTGTCAAATTATCTTCAGCAGAAGTGGTGCTACTGAAAGGGTGGCCCATGTGGTCATTGGGCTTTCAGCAGCGCTGCTTCTGCCAAGGCACTGGGAGGAAGAGATGGAAGGAGACGGAAATGATGGGGAAGGGACAGACCAAGAAGAGCGAGAGAGGGAGAAGGGAGATGCTGCCAATTATCCTGCAGGTTCACAGCTGAGAGGTTATCTGTGTTGTGACTTCTCTGGGCAGAACTGGTGCTCCTGAAAGGGTGGCCTGCATGATAATTGGGCTCTCCCATAAAACGGCCAAGATTTGCCTATTTTCCTGTCACGTGCAGCGAATGAGTTCCTAGGTGAGAAAAAGTTGTTTATTTCTGGTCATTGCCTGCTTAATGACATCACTTCTGGCTCTCAGCTGGTGCCATGAATGGTATTCAGCTCATTGTACAAAAAGAGTTATCCTAGGAATCCTGGGAAGTGCCCCACTTTCAAACAGACCTAGATTTTGTAATGAAGGTTTTGCTCTTAGCCACACATCTTGAGCTACAGCGTGACATTTGTATTAAAGACATTTGAAGCCATATTGATCATCCACAGGTTCCTGAAAAAAGAGCCAAGGCTCAAGGACTTTCATGTGGTATATAAGAAAAATGGTAACTCGGATACTGTCGGCAACGTTAGTCACAACAACACACTGAAATAAATTATTTGAGCCAATTCTATTTCTATGGTAACACCACTGAACACACGGATAACAGTATGTAGAAATAATTCTTAATTCAGAACAAGTTTTTCAGCTTCCTAAATCCCTGGCAGCAACAGAGCAACAGAGCCAAGGCGAAAGAGAAACAGAGAAAGAGAAGGTTCTAATCTGCGATGTGCCCCTGGAAGTGGCAGTGGGAAGTGACAGGCCAGATTCCGTTCCCCAGAGCTTGCCTTGTTAGAAACAGAATTAGTGGGCATGAATAATGCAAAGATAAACTAGAGAGATATGAATTGCACTTTATCTTAATTTAGCAGAGAGTCCTTTTCCATTAATTCAGTGAGCGGGTACGCAACGGGCGGGCTGCCGCTCACCCGTTCCTCCCGCCCAGCGTTCCGGCTGCATGACACCGCTGCTGGCGGGCCTTTGGCCATGTCCAGCGCAGCTTTGGCGCAGTCTAGAGCCCCCGCAGGGCAATGTTCTTCCCCTTGCCCCAGGGTAAGTGCCAGCTGCACCAATGGGCTACTCAGATCTGCGCCCGCTATATAGCAGGTGCAGATCAATCAATCAATAGCATTTCTATACTGCTTTTCAACACAAAGCAGTTTATAGGAAAACATTAATTATAAAGTCAAACATGTATAAAGGCTCCGTGTCCCAAAATTAAATTATAACGGCTCCGTGTCCCAAAAGGGCTCACAATTTAAAAATAAAAATGCAGAACCCCACCAGCAACAGCCACTAGATAAGACCCTGTGCTGGGGGGAAGGGGGACAGTTCTGCATTTGAATAGTAGAGTAGTGGTGATAAGATTGACAATGGATAAAGGCAGGTATAGTCTTTTTCAACACTTCCTCCCTTTTCTCCTTCTGCTGGGAAAGCACTATATTTCTTTCTAGCCAGCCAAAACCTTGTTCCTCTTAAAACTGCTCATGTTTTTCCTAAACACAACATTTTGTTTCTTTTATAAAATCACTCTAATGCTTCAGCCTTTTCTGTTGCTGCTTTAAACTTTGGTGGGGAAACCTTTTGGCTTAGTCCAAAAAAAAAGACTTTCCAGGATAGTTTAGCTCCTGGGCAGATTAGAATAGATTTAGGCAGAAATTGTCCTCACCATGCTTTTTTTTCAGGTATCCAGATTTGCATTACAAGACCCTGAGGGAAGGGAGACCTTCGAATGTCCCTTGGCACCAATTCTTAATGGTCTGCATTGTCTGCATTGTCTTGTGCCATCTCCCGAGGATCACCTCTGTGACCTCCTTGCAGGACGGCAGCTCAGAACTCCCAGGAAGAAATCCAAAATGGAGTCAGACCTGTACACGTGTAAGGGAAGGAGAGGGTGTTCTCAGCACTGCCCTCCCCTCGATGGGGTCCATACCTGTTCCCATCACATCCTGGTCTTACCCCTTCACCTTTCCAGGTCCTGTATTATGTGCATCTGGTTACACCTCCATCTGATCATCATGAGCATAGCAATCACAAGTATTACCTATAGGCAGTGATGTCATCCGGGCGCGCCAGGAACCGGAACGCCCGGATGATTGACAGCCCTCCGCCCCTATGGCGGAGGGCTGCCACGCCTCCCTGCGCCTCACAGCGCCCGAATCGCTCCGTTTCAGAGCGATTTGGGACGCCAGGGCAGGCCCAGCAGCTGCTCGCCCATCCTCCAGAGAGGCGGCGCGGCCTAGGCCCGTCCGAAGAACTGGCGGAACGGCATACCGGGCCGTTCCGCCAGGATGACACCACTGCCTACAGGCCAAAATAACCACAATGGGGTACAGAGCCACGTCAAGGAGGCTCTCAACAGTTTGACTTTAGCCAAAAAGTGTTTTCCCACTAAGAGCTGCTGCTTCTACTGTTGCCAGAACCCCTATTGTTTGCTGGTTACTGCGCTACACTACAAGGGTTCTTGCTTAAAGCTTTCAGCTTCAGAAGCTCATACAGTCCATCAAACAAGACAGGTTCCAAAAATAGACACTTGATCTGTCCCACAACAAAAGTGAAACAACAGATTGCAGACCAACGGATCAAATCTTGAGCTTGATACACGACCTCCTCCAGCACAGGGACTGCTTAAGGCAGAAGCCTTAATTTATGCTTCAATAAAGAGGGAACATAAGTGAATCTGTAAGAGGATTAGGGTCAAACAACGTTTTATAAAAGTGTGCATTCAATGCTTCCACACTGGTTCTTTTTTAAACTGTAAATGTCATGGGAGGGGGGCAATCAAGACCTTGGCAGGGGCAACCTTTCTTCTCCCACACTATGGTCCCAACCCAGTTTCAACCTTCCATGGCTACTACTTATAAGCACCACCACCAAGTTTCTTGTAATTTGTAATTTGATCCTTCATTCTTCTACTACACCAAAACTAGCTTGTTTCTAAAATTGCCATGTTCGTTTTGAAAAGCTATTGCACTGAATTATACTTCCAGTAGCAGCCCCAGCCTAACTGCCGATACTTTTATGCCACCTTTTTATTCTCATCTGTTATTTCCATTTTACCACTGAGAAGCAACTCTTAAAATGTTAGCTGCAAAAATTACTATAATGCTCTTCACCCAAGCAATTAAATCATGTGATCTTACCATGAAGCTGCTGTAGGTACACGCCATGGAAAATTCAAAACTGTTGCTGTTTTGCATCAGGAACAGTTTTTCCCGATGCTCGCCTGGCTGCTCTGGTCTAAAAAACCCCAACGTAGCTGCTTTGCAGTGGTCGTTCCTCCACCTTAAGCTGGGATGCCTCCCTCAATTCTTCCCCCTGTAGAGAAGAGAATTACATTCTTCTGCAGAAGTGTAATGCACTGCCTCTGCCTCATTGCCACGTCACTTCCAGGTTTTCCCCAGAGCCAGCTTTGTCCCCCCCCCCGTTCCTTCTCTCATGGAGGCAGGGCTGGTCTTAAGCCAATATTGTCATCTTGGGCCCCGTGCTCTGGAGGGAGGGCTCTGCCAGTGTGACGAGTGGATTGCTTCCTTCCAGGACAGAACGAGAGGGAGGAAATATTTGAGGGCCAAACCTCTTCAAGGACTGCGGAGAAGACAGGCAGGTGGTCTCGGGCAACTGGACAGTGCACTGCCCTCTAGAGTTCTGCAGGTGGTGTTGCACCCAAATTCCAACATTTGTCGGTCCAACGTTTTTACCAGTACAGAGGTGCATTCTGCCTTTCAGCAAACTAATGTTCCAGTCAGTCAAACCAAGCAATCACTATTAAACAGAGGCCGTTGCATCTCTTATGTTTTCTCTAATTGACACTGT
The DNA here is from genome assembly GCA_029204185.1 of Lerista edwardsae. Taxonomy (NCBI): domain Eukaryota; kingdom Metazoa; phylum Chordata; class Lepidosauria; order Squamata; family Scincidae; genus Lerista; species Lerista edwardsae. Next base: position 1,464,755 of record JAJKFI010000151.1, on the reverse strand, counting down.
GAAGAATCTGGGAATCCTTAATTAAAATATTTGGTACCAAACAGGGACAAACTCATTGTATCTGTTATCATGTTTCCAGAAGACAGTTACTGAAGGAAGTTTCTGTTGGTCGTTCCAAGAAGTGAGACATGACAGGGATGTTAAATACTTGTTGTCTCCCCAGTGATTGGTTTTGAATAAGGAGCCTTCATAAGAACATAAGAATAGCCCTGCTGGATCAGGCCAAAGGCCCATCTAGTCCAGCTTCCTGTATCTCACAGTGGCCCACCAGGTGCCCCAGGGAGGCATGAGACAACAAAATGCTTGCATCCTGTTGCCACTCCCTTGCACCCGATACCAGTAGCCCACCACCTTTGTAAGGAGGTTGCACAATCTATCATGGCCTATAGCCCACGATGGACCTTTCCTCCAGAAATCCGTCCAATCCTCTCTTAAAGGCATCAAGACCAGATGCCATCACCACCTCCTGTGGCAAAGAGTTCCACAGATTAACTACCTGCTGGGTAAAAAAGTACTTCCTTTTATCTGTTTTAACTCTCCCAACCCTCAGTTTTAGCAGATGCCCCCTGGTTCTGGTGTTTTGAGAGAGGGAAAAGAACATCCCTCTATCGACTCTATCCCTCCCGTGCATGATTTTGTATGTCTCAATCATGTCCCCCCTCAGGTGCCTTTTTTCTAGACTGAAGAGCCCCAAACGCTGCAGTCTTTCTTCATAAGGGAGGTGCCCCAGCCCCATAACCATTTTTGTCGCTCTCTTCTGCACCTTTTCCAGCTCCACTATGTCCTTTTTGAGGTGCGGCGACCAGAACTGTACACAATATTCCAGGTGCGGCCTTACCATCCATTTGTACAATGTTCATAGAAAGGCTGGGCCTTCTGCGTTCTCTTCACAGTACCGACTAGTTTGTCAGTGCTAAGTAAATTGCAATGATTTACTTAGTATTTTTCTAAGTAATGGTAATGATTTTTCTCCATAAGCCAAATCAAGGGCTCTAGGCTGTGTTAAAAGGTTGAGAAGTCTAACAGCTGTTTGGGCCTAATATTATTGCAGGTGTTTTCTGCTGCTCCAGTCTTTTCTGTGAGTAAAACAGACCCAAGGGAAATGGCTTAACTGTTTTGCCACATATAGAGGGGCCCAGTCCTGAGCCAGTCTGCCATTCCTGGTAGACAGATTTATTAGGCAGGCCTTCCTTAGCCTAGCTAATAAACTGATGATAATGATAAGATCCTTGACAAGATAACGATAAGATCAGTGGTTCTCAAACTTTTTTTAACATGGCACCCACTTTTTAGAATGACAATCTGTCAAGACCAATTCTATTAATGACAGAAGTGATGTCATTAACCTGGAAGTGATGTCACGGCTGGAAATGACTTCATCAATTTGGAAAACTGTGAACACCCCCCCCCCCCCAATAACACAAAATTAAGTCCAACTAATTAAGTAAATTAAAAGTTTACCATAAGTACTGGTGTGCCCCAGTATCAACTGATTCGGTATCCAGTTTCATTTATCCACAGATACTATGGATACTTGGATGCCAGAGATAGGAAAACATTAAACACATCTCTTTTTTTTATCTGGTTGCAGCAAGAACACTGATGTTCCCCTGTATTTAAAAAGGTTTTTAACCCACGGTTTCAGGTATCCCCAAGGGAGTCCATAACAGAACACCAGCGGATACCGGGGCATGCCTGAATAATTTTTTTTTTTTAAATAAAGAACTCTCCCAGCCTTCCCAAACAGATCAGTATCTGTTTAAAAAAAAATTCCCAAAACATCCCAAAGGCCACAATTTTATCCACATTTACCCAGGAGTAAGCCACATTGACTATCATAGTAGCCTGTGAAAAGTACAGGTCTGTAACGTTTCCCCAAATGCAGTCACAAACCATCGGAGCATTGAAATGAGTGGGGACCCACCTGAAATTGACTTAGTGGGTCCCAACCCACCGTTTGAGAAACACTAGATTAGACAATTGTATTCAAAGTTTTGTATTTTGAAATACAGAAAACATACAAACAAAAACCCACAATGCAGAACATATCTGGGAACCGAGTCAATAATAAAGAGGAAAGATGAAATTAACTGGGCAAGGGATTCAAACTGCTCATATGTGAAAATGATTTTTTTGGGGTGGGGGGGTGGGGTGGGGGAGGCTTCTCCCTCTTCCACTTCTGCAGCTGGAAGCAAACTTTTGATCGCACCAATTTTCTTACCACCTCCTCCTTTCTTACTTTTCTCAAGAAAGGCTCTTTTTGGGGGGGGTGGGGGTGGTCGCAGATATTTCAAAAATATTCCTGCAAGAAGCACAGAGGCTTGTTAGCAGCTGGTAACTGTCTCCTGCAAGGCCTGCCTTTTCTCGAACTTAAACTAATTTTTCCCATTCCTGATCTTGGAGGACAGCTGCTGTTAATGAGCACCAAAAAGCCAGAGCACACTCATGAAGGCTATTTCAAAAACAGTCCTGCGTGGAGCCTGGATGAACCCAATTAGTCAGTCTGGAGTCCAGGCGTTTAAATATAGCCCAGCATGTTACCAGCACAGTGACATTAATGGGACTCTGCCAACTTGTGTTGTATCAATGTGGAGATCAGGGAACTTTGTGGCAGGAGTCAGCAGCATCTTCCATATGAGGACACCAGTGTCAATCATGAAAGTGTCCACATCCCTGCTATTACCCCCTTCCTTCTCAGCTGGCCCTCACCCTGCCTCTTGAAAGGCAGGGGCTGATCACAAGGCACAAAAAGGAAATTAGGGAAATAAGTACAGACTAGAGTTGGTGGGTTCCCTAGAATCTCTACAGCTCTCCTCATTTCCTTCTTCCTTCCCGTAAAGGTAAAGGTTTCCCCACGACCAAATGGTCTAGTCGTGACCAACTCTAGGGGGCGGTGCTCATCTCCGTTTCAAAGCCTGTAGAGCCGGCATTTGTCCAAGGACAGTTTCTGTGGTCATGTGGCCAGCATGACTATATGCCGAGGTGCATGGAACACCATTACCTTCCCACTGAAGTGGTAAGGTATTTATCTATTTATCTACTCGTATTTTTACATGCTTTCAAACTGCTAGGTTGGCAGGAGCTGGGACAAACAATGGGTCTTGAACTGCCAACCTTCTAGTCAGCAAGCTCAACAGCTCAGCGGTTTAACCTGCAGCGCCACCACGTCCCATACTTGCCATACTGCTTTCCTATACTTGCCAATAAATTTTTGGCCACTTTTGGACCACTCTTGGAGTCAGGGAGGAGGGTGCACGTCTCTGTGCTGGCCTTTCTGACTCCGAGAGTGGTCCAAACAGACTTGACGGTGGCCCTTGTGCCGGCCAAACTTTGCTGGCCTAACTGTGCCGGCTTAACTCCAGGATGGGATTGTGCTCTAAGTAGGACTTCAGTTCTGAATTCTGTGCCCAGCTGCTTCCAGCCAACTGAAGTCAGTGTACTAAGTGTTGCAGTTTCACATCTCACAGTCCAGAACTGGCTGAAACTGGCATTCCGTCTCTGCGTCTCAAGATCAGATAGAGCACCTGTGTGTCCTTCAGCAGGCAGCTTCCCAGCTTGTTAGGGCAACTAGCTTGGACAGTAGTTGAACTCCCTTTCTGATAGTGTAACATAAGCAGGCAGTTTCACACGGGAAGCCCTGGCTGCAAACACTGCTCATTCCCATGAGCTCATAGTGCTCTAAGGGTCACCCCATTGGGTAAGATGGGGCACAAGGGGTCTTCAGGTATCCACCTACCAGATATACTCTGGCTGCATCCCTTTGTTCTTGTGTAGAAGGAGTTTTTCACTGTGTGTGCATTAAGATGTAACGCTGCACTGAAACGCCGCCTGCGAGCGGCAAAGACTTCACCGGCTTTCCTAGCCGGCAGACTGAACCTTTTTACCTTTCTCACTTTCGCTACAATAAAGAGACTTTGTTATGGAAATGTGGCGATTGCTTCAATCCTTCGCTCCGGAGCGCTAAGGCAAGCGCTGGAATGGGTATCCGAGCCTCCAACTCTGCTACTATTCACACAAATACACAACACTAAGCAGTGCTCGTGTGCGCAGGACTGTGTGCAAAGCAGCCTTCCAGCTGAGTTCTCGTCTTCCTTTTCTGAAGGGTTGAAGCAGGAATTTTTTTAGGGCCACCTAACTGTGACATTGAACTCGTATTTGTAAATTCAGACTCTCACTGGCACAACACACGACAAACTGTGTTTTGCTGGCGATCCCACACATCGGCTGCTACAGGGATGCCGTTATGAAAGAGGCTTGACATAAACACTGTACGCATTTTGATCAATGTCTGAAAAACTGTATTTCCCGAAGAGAGGGAGTCCGTTTTCACGACCCAGTCCTCTCCACGTCCCTGCGTGGCGCTGCAGCTATACTGACGAGGTTTCTGATGCATCCCATGGGGGATTTTCAGCTCCTCAGGATAGGGGAGGAGCCCTATCCCAGCAGCCACAACAGGTCGACCCGGACCTGCGCCAGTGCGAGCAAGAGGGCACCAGTGGCGTTTCTACAGGGATGGCAAAGCTCTAAGTTTTGCAAGAAGCCTTACCTTGCAGTGGAAATCACTCCTCTCCTGCACCGTTTTAGCCAATCTTGGCGTTGCTTACTGGCTACAGCAACAAGGGAGAGGAGGGATTTACACGACAGGGTAAGGCTTCTTGCAAAACTTAGAGCTTTGCCATCCCTGTAGAAACGCCGCTGGAGGGCACCAGTCCGTGTTGATCAGGGCAGGCGGGTCAGGCCTGCGAAGTGGGTTGGGATCCAGGGGCGCTGCCACTGCCGAACCCACCCCCTCCTGGGCCCAACCCCTCCCTCCCCATCCCTGCTTGGCCCACCCCTTCCCCAGTGTGCGTTTACCTCCCCTGGTCGGTCTCCTTGGATCCACCAGCGGGCGTGGAGAGGCTCTTCACGGTGCTTTTGCAGTACTCGGTGCTGGCGGGACATGCATTCCCTCGGGACTTCCTTTCACCAGGTCTGGACTGTTAGCTTTTGCTTCAAGACATGTCTTTGGAGAAGGGCCTCCTCACTGAATCCTTGTGCTGGAGTACTGTAAGTGCAGAGCCCTTCCACAGCTCAAAGCCCCTTGGAAGCCCTTTCGCCTGCACAATGCTGTAATTGTGACTAACACAGAAAGAGGCGTCTGCTGGGTAGGCATGGATGGAACTCAAACCTGTGATCAAACCACCCGCTCAGACAGGCCCGTTTTCACCTGCTGTAAGAGAGCCCTAAGGGCCCCGGGTGGCTCTGGTGTTTTGCATCTGCAGAACAATACCTGGAGCAGGACTTGCTACTGCAGTCACACACAGATGTCTTAGTGCAAGGGATCGTCCATGCAACCTACTCACAGCAAATCCCATGATTTGTGGCTGGACTTGTGGCTTGGCTATTTATGGGGCCATCTGTGTAGTGGGCATTGGTTGAAACTGTTTATGTGCGAGAGCGTTTCTGGAGGCAGACAGGCAGGTAGGCACAAGCACTATTCCAGACTGGCCCTGCTCCGACTTCCCCGGGGCCTGTTTGCACTCTGCTGCCGGCCTTTACACAAACCTCTCAGCATCGTCTTCCTCTTGCTGCCGAAACGTCCCGGTCGATCGTTTTTCACGTGTGCATTCAATTAAAAGCAGCGAGTGGCTCACCATGGTGCAGACTTTGAAATTTGCTTTACAGATTTTGCAAAATTAATAATAACGTTGAATTTTTTTTTTTTTACTTTGAGCTCAATCCCATAGCCTCCCTCCTCACAGTCCTGGAGTTAGTCTGAAACGGAGAATGGAATCTGCTGGTTCAGGCAACCCAATCCTGATGACTCCTGAAGCAGCCGCCGTCCCAAAATGACTACCTTGCGGGTGCCATCGCAGCTGCCGGAGTCTCCTTAGGGTCCCCTTTCGCTGAGGAAAGCCCCAGCCCAACACAATGGGGCTACTTGAGTCATTTTGCCAGTACAAGCTCAATAAACCTCATGCCAGGCACTACGCTTGACTTGGGGGGGGGGGTTAGGACGCTGCAGTGAAGGCCGCTGCCAGTCCCAACCCCCCTGCCAGGGCCACTGCTTCCCCCCAGCCCAGTCTCACCCTCCTCTTGCCCCCCAAATCCACTGTCGGCCCACAGTAGCACTTACCATGGGGGCTGCTCTGTGGTGCTGAGGCTCTGGTGCTTTGGCAATGCTGCAAACATGGTTTATTGCACGTTTTGCAGCACTGGCGCTTACTGCTGGCTTCAGGATTGGGCCCTGAGTCATCTCAGTTCTTGCACGGCTCTCACAGTGTGACTTTATTTCTCAAGGTGACAGTCATATTTAAGAGGTGGTGGAGTGGAGATGCGTACTGAGTTTGGTGATGTCACAGGCTTGGTCTCGTGAGCTGGTTGGTGCTTTCCATGCATGGCTAACATGGTTGACTAGTAGCCTCATGATTCGTGGGTGGCAGAGGCATTCTGAGGAAGATTACAACCGTGTTTGCTGGTGTTGCTATATCAACAGTTTTTCCTAGAGCTGGTATGCGGCTGCATCTTCCACTCCTTGAGAGCAGAGGATCATAAGCCTGATTAGGGAGATGTTGGCCTTTTCCGTTGTGAATGACTAGCGTATAAGGGCGTATGATCACCCTGCGCATTGTGTTTCTATGGTGATTTGACAGAACTGTTTTGGCAGGCAACTCAGAATTGCTTAATATATAATGAGTGACTGTCAGAGAACAGCCCCAAGAATCCTCATATCTGGCCTAAGCTATGGTGTGTGTGTGTGTGTGTGTGTGTGTGTGTGTGTGTGTAGGCAGATCTAAGGGAGGGCAAAGCTCTAAGTTTTGCAAGAAGCCTTACCCTGTCTCGTAAACCCCTCCTCTCCCTTGCTGCTGTAGCCAGTAATAAGCAACGCCAAGATGCTGCTTTTCTCTGTGAGGATTGGCTAGAACGGTGCAGGAGAAGAGTGATTTCCACTGCAAGGTAAGGCTTCTTGCAAAACTTAGAGCTTTGCCCTCCCTGTAGATCCGCCTGTGTGTGTGTGTGTGTGTGTGTGTGTGTGTGTGTGTGTGAAAGAGAGAGAGAGAGAGAGAGAGAGAGAGAGAGAGAGAGAGAGAGAGATTTTCATACTGCCCAGGATGGTGGACATGGTTTCTTTCTTCCATTTGTCCTCACAACAACTCTGTGTTGTAAGTGAGGCTGGGCCATGATGACTGATGCAACATCACCAAGGAAGCTTTGCGGCTGAGCAGGATTTGAACCTGGATCTTCCAGGTTCAGGATGTTTTTAAAAAAATATATACACACATTTTAATGAACTCAAATTCATACATACTTCATTGCAGAAAACCTTCAACACGCAAACATCTAAGGGAAACAATTGAAGAGATGTATGCACACCTGTTGAGAGAGGTCAGGAGATCTCTTTGTCAGTGGTGCATAGACACGAATAGGGTGTTTGAAGCACACGATCTAATTAAAGAACCAAGCCACTCCTTCTGTGTCCATCACATGCAGCATATGTGTGAATTATAGCACAATAAATTTGATAGCAAAAAGTGTGTACACAGTTTCTTGCGTCTATCTATCTATCTATCTATCTATCTATCTATCTATCTATCTATCT
>JAJKFI010000151.1:1387429-1400208 GCA_029204185.1 Lerista edwardsae | reverse complement strand
TGCATCTCTGCAGAGCCCGTTTTGTTTTCCTTGAGTCGGCCTTGATCGATTGCCAGTGTTTATAATTACTCACCATATGGAACGCCTCAAGGTTTTATTTATTATTTCCCCTTTCTTCACACTTTGGAAAACGTCCTTGTAATTAAGACTATATTGGCTGTTTCTTCAACTTGAAATCTGGAAGTTCACAGACAAGCAGGAGGAGCAGCCCAGACACCCCCCCCCCCAGACCAGCAGCTTGCTCTTTCCCCGGATAACTGAAGTGTGGTCACTTGGGGGTGTCTGTGTGGGAGGGAGGGAGCACAAACTGATGTGTGTGTCTACTCAGAAGTAAGTCCCATTGATTCCAATGGGGCCTACTCCAGTGGTGTCATTCAAATGATTTAGGAACAGGAACTCACTTTTGATTGGCACTTGTCGGGAACCTGGAACCAGCCACAGAGCCCGTTAGGATCCGGAACGCCCATTCTGGTCCGTTCCCCCTGAATGACATCACTGGCCTACTCCCAGAAAAGTGTGGACTGGATTGCAGCCTGTTTGGGTGGCGAAGAGGGAACAGAAAGGATGGCATTGGTACATTCAGCTCACATTGTCAGCTGCACTGAGATGTATTTTCAGGCCCCAATTTTAAAAGTACCTTTTATCTGCTCAGGGGATAAGCCCAGATTTGTCTTTACCCAGATTACCAGAGAGGGAAAGGATTGGATCTCTGATTTGATGATGCCTGGGCTACACGACGACGCAGAGCCATCCTGACGAGCTGTTGGTCTGCACCGGATCCCAGAGATGAAGAGGTGAATGGATCAAGCTGGTCGTCAGCTGGGGAAAAGACCCAGGAAATAATCTCAATGACACAGGAGCTGCTGGGATTCTGACCGTTGTGGTGCTGCTTCTTGGAACACATCGGACTGGAGTCTCTGGGGAATGCTCTGGATGCTCTGCTTCCGCAGCCAACCGATCATCTGCCAGTGTCAGGCGTTTCCAGCCTGCACAGAATCTGTCAGCCTACTTGCAACTGATAGGCTCTTTGTGACGTGTAGCGCAGTCACAGCACAGCACAGCCCACACGGTATCCAGCACTGAAATGGAGCAGGCCTGTATGTCTCCTCGTGGTAAGGGAGCATTTCTTCCCACAGGGAACTTCCTTCCACAGGGAGGAAGGCTCCTGTCTGTTTGCAGGCCTGTCTGAGTCGGAGAGTGGTCCAGACGCGCTTTACGGTGGTCCTTGTGCTGGCCAAACTGTGCTGGCCTAACTTCAGGTGAGGATTGCATCCTAGGTACATTCCAGGAAGATAAGAATATAAGAACATAAGAAGAGCCCTGCTGGATCAGGCCAAAGGCCCATCTAGTCCAGCTTCCTGTATCTCACAGCGGCCCCACCAGGTGCCCCAGGGAGGCACGAGACAACAAGATGCCTGCATCCTGTGGCCACTCCCTTGCACCCGGTACTCTGAAGTAGCCCTCCACCTTTGTAAGGAGGTTGCACAATCCATCATTGCCTATAGCCCACGATGGACCTTTCCTCCAGAAATCCGTCCAATCCCCTTAAAGGCATCGATAGGAAGGTCTCCCCTCAACTCTCTCTCTCTCAGTGCAGGGAGCAGCAGAGGCTGGCACATCATCAGGTAAGGGGGCAGAATTTGGCACCCCACTTCTTCAGGCACCTGGAGGTTTTGGTCTGGCCCCACCCACCGTCCGTTGCTGGGCTGTGGTCCCTCTCGTGCCGCCCAGCCCTGCAGCAAGGAGCAGACTCTCCCCCTGGGGACCTTGAGCAGCCGAAGGTCTCGTCCGGCTCGGGGGACCTTTGTCCCCAGGATAAGCTCCAGCAGCCACTGGGGGTCAACCTGGGTCAGCACCAGCTCAGTTGCTGCTGCAGGTCACATGTTGATCCAGGAAGTCGGATCAGGCCCAGGCTGGGATTTGGTGTGCAAAGCCAATGCCTGTTCCCCCCCCCCCGACTGTATCCTCCCCACCCCTGTCACGGCCCCATTCTGCCTAACCCCTCCCCTGTTCTGCTCACCCCCCTCCTTGCCTCCCTCCAACCCCCCCCCGTGCCTGCTCTGGTGGGTCTCTGTGGGTCAGCAGCCTTCCTGTGCTTGTCTGCTGAGGCTGCACCAGCAGGAGAAGGGGGGGTCGAGATGGGGGCATTGGGCACGTCTTTGGGCAGGCTCTAGCTGCCAGCCTCCAAAAGGTAGATACAATTTTGGGGATTGGCATGACTTCTTCAATGGAGATTCTGCATTACAAGAAGCCGGACTGGATCCTTCCATGTTGAGGCGTGTTCGGTGCATGAGAGTTGGAGTCAGCAAATTTATCAACACACTGAACAGACTGTGACTCACTCCAGGAACACAGAGAGATGACTAAATTGTTTACACAACAGTAGGAGAGCCATATGGCTGGCTCTCTCTCTCTCTCTCTCTCTCTCTCTCTTTCTCTGTGTGTGTGTGTGTGTGTGTGTGTGCGTGTGCGTGTGTGTGTGTGCGTGCGTGTGTGTGTGTGTGTGTGTGTGTGTGCGTAGACACTCATTTAGCAACAAGAGTTACAAGCCGTGGGAGTGAGGAAGTTCTAAGATCCTGAAGCTTACATTTCTACGTATTTATTTACTTAGGCATCTTGGTAGTTTTGTAAATATTTGGATTCTAGGAGAGGGATTTGAATCCAGTTTCTTCTTCAGACGTGACAACGTCCAAGATGGCAGGCTCAGTTTTTACCTGGCAAACTGGCATTTTGACGCTGCCTTGAAAGCAAGATCACATTCAAAACCACTCTGCAAAGCCAGCATCTCTCACGGTTTGGCAGCCCATAATCTCATCATCACCTTGGAAGGCTCCCTCTGCAGTTTCAGTCCTTGCGATAGGGGCAGCCCCATCCCAGTTGCATCCCTGCGCCGCGGCACAGAGGCACTGGCCTGGCGTCTGCTGTACGCTGCCTGGGACTGTGGGCTGCTGCTGGAGGTCTCCTTGGGGTCCCCTTGCCCTGGAATAAGCCCCAGTAGCTGCTGTGGGTTAACTGGGATCTGTGCCAGCTCAATGGCTGGGGCACGTCCACGTGGCGGATCAGGCCTGGGGAAGGGGGTCAGGACTCAGTGTGTGGTGCTGCTGCCGCCCGACCCACCCTTCCCAGACCTGAAGACCGTCACCACCCACTCCTCTCACCCCCTTCCCTGCCCTCTCCCACTCCTTTCTGCCCGCTTCGTGCTCATGCCTGCTCCGGCAGGTGCTCAGCTGGCAGGCGGGCAGGCTAGCACCAGGGGTTGGCAGAGCCCCTCTGTGATTGCCGTGAAGCAGCCTCCGCCGCTGCAATGTGTGGCTCCCAGCCGGAGCAGGATTGGGCCACGGGGGTCTCAAACGGACTTCATTGATAGGCTGGGAATGCAGGTCTGGACCGACGCTGAGAGCTGCTTCGGGTAGAATATTGGCGCCAACATGGATTTGAAAACACTTCAGACAATGGCGAAAAGCCTCTCCGTGTCAAAGCAAACCGGCAGGAAGCCTCTGCAGCAGGGATGTCTCCAGTGGTGTCATCTAAATGATTTAAGAACAGGTACTCACTTTTGATTGGCACATGTCGGGACCCGCCCAGCGGAAGTGATGTCATAAGCCGGAAGTGAGGTCGTGGCAGGAAGGGACATGAAAAAAGCCCTTTTTGAGGCCTCAGACCATTTTAAACTGACCCAACAGTTGCAACAGTATTCCACAGCACCCCCAGAACATGTTAAGGAGGCCTGGCATCATGTTAAAGTGACCCAACAGTCCCAAAACCCCAGAGCAGCTCATTTTTCAGTGGCAAGGCAAGGCAAGGAAAGGAAAGGCTCGCTGCCTGCCTGCCTGCCTGGCTCTGAGAACATGCAGGCAACTCAAATGTGCAGGAAATTCAAACGTTGCAGGGGGCGGGGTCAATGAGTGGGCGGGCGAATGGGCGGGGCCAACTGTAATCCTAGAAACCGGTACTCGCGTACCCCCTGCATGACATCACTGGTGAAACTGAGTGAAACTGACAGGAAGTTGGCAGAAGTCTGCCTGTCAAAATTGGGGCTGAGTCAGGCAGTGGCGTGCCTTGCGGGGGCCCCAGGGGGTCACAGGGATGGAGCGGCCGTGGAACCACAGCCGCCACGTGTGGCCTTCCCGTCTGAGCCACCCCCAGCGCTTTCAGCCTGCCCCTCGCCCTTGTGCTCCAGGAGCCCTGAAAGGGCGTGTGGCGTGGCAGGGGCAGTGCCGAGGAGGGCAGGGTGGAGGCTGGCGTCTGGGGCCGTGAGCGTCGACCCAGCCGGGGCTTGCAAAGCGCAATTGCAGCCCAATTCTAACCTGTGCTGGCACACCCGGGTCAAGTGGCCTACGCTGGACCCAGCACGGGTCAGGGGCAGGCGGGAGGTCTCCCCTTGAGTAAGGGAACACTCTTCTCCCATGGCCTCTCCTGCCCAATTTCAATACTACCGTTTAATGTTTCCAAAGTGCCAGGTAGTTTTGTGAAGAGTGTATAGTGGACCATGACTCCTGGCAATTTTGCTGGCTGATGGGGAATCATTTGGGAGTTCAGCAGGAGAGTTCACAGCCTGGGTCAGTTCGGAGTGCCAGCCCAACAGTCCATGTTTTGTTGCTGTTCTACATCTCAGAAAAGAAGCCCTATTAGTAAGAATCACAGCAGAATCCAAACACAGCAGAATCCAGGGGGAGCCTGCAAACTGACGGTGCTCGTAGCCTTTCATGCTTCTGGCAAAAATGTAGGCCACAACTGACTTTCGTTTTTAAGGTATCCCAGGACTTTTCTCTGTTGTTGGCATGGAAACCATGTGGTTGGCATGTATCTGAGCATGGAATGAGGACTGCCGAGATTGGAATGCTCAGCCGTGAGTCTCACTTTTTCGCTCAGGTGCTCCTTCCAGCCTCACCTGCCTCACAGTCGATGCGTAAAGGAACCCAGGTGTGACGCTTTGAGATTCTTGGAATACGGAGGGGTAGAAATATGATAAATACATATTGAAGTAGGAAAACACTTCACATTTACTTATTATGAGACATTTTTTGCTTTACCTCTCTACAAAGAGCACATAAACACTTCAGAACTTGCTACCCCAGGTGTAAAGCAGTGGCCACAGGATGCAGGCATCTTGTTGTCTTGTGTATTCCCTGAGGCATCTGGTGGGTCCACTGGGGGATGCAGGAAGCTGGACTAGATGGGCCCCCTTTGGCCTGATCCAGCAGGGCTCTTCTTATGTTTTTAAACACAGAATGGCTGCTGTAATTACTTATAGGATTCCCCCCCTTTGTTATCTTGGAAAGAGAAGGAAACTCTCTCTCTCTCTCTCTCTCTCTCTCTCTCTCTCATCTCTGTTTGTTCTGAACTGTAATATTTGTATCAAACCCAGCAGCAGAAACAACCAGCATGTGGTAGTGATCCTGGCCTCTGTGCCCTCTCACATCACTTTCCCCCTTTTCTCTGCCCCCTTCCTGATCAGAGAGGCCACAAGGCTTTCTGAGGCCTCCAGGACTAACAACATTACGTCCAGTTTTTGGCAAAAACCAGAAGTGACGTTTTTATGCTTTCCAGGCTGTAGAGAGTGTGGGTGGCCTCCTCTGCCCTCAGAAGGGCCCTGGGCGTTTCCCCCCTGCCCCCATTACTCCACTGCCAGCATGCTTTCTCAACTTCCTGCTTAACCTCCCACCTACCGCAACCACCATGCCCAGCCAAGCTGCAACCAATCAAATAACCTCTTAACAAAAGGAACTGAACCTTGGCGGGAATTGAACCCACAGCCAAGATGCCCCGGACTCCCACCAACCGCCTCTGGACTTTATTCGCAAAGTTGGGGACCCAGGATTCGCACTCGCACCGCTGCTGCGGCAACCCTCAGCCGGCCGGCTCGAGCTCCCAAGACGGCCATTAAAGGATTACAACACCTCTTGACCTTCAGTCTCACCCCGGCATGCGCCTTATCCAAACTGTCAACTGTAAGCCAACGAGCCGGCTGTCAAACTCCCGAGCCATTCCTCGAAAGCACCACTTGCCGGCTGTCAAACTCAGAGGCAGCCAGGTCTTTCCCCGGAACCCCCGGCCACGTGGCTCAGGCGAACTGTCAAACTCCCGAGCTGTCAAGGTCTCCTCTTAAAGGTGAGGCCGGCTTCATGAATGGGGTTTTATGAATGGAAATATTGTGAATGGAATATTGTGTGCAGTTCTGGTTGCCGCACCTCAAAAAGGACATAGTGGAGTTGGAAAAGGTGCAGAAGAGAGCGACGAAAATGATTACGGGGCTGGGGCACCTCCCTTATGAGGAAAGACTGCAGCATTTGGGGCTCTTCAGCCTAGAAAAAAGGCGCCTGAGGGGGGACATGATCGAGACATACAAAATTATGCACGGAAGGGATCTAGTCGATAGAGAGATGTTCTTTTCCCTCTCTCAAAACACCAGAACCAGGGGGCATCCGCTAAAACTGAGGGTTGGGAGAGTTAGAACAGATAAAAGGAAGTACATTTTTACCCAGCGGGTGGTTAGTCTGTGGAACTCTTTGCCACAGGAGGTGGTGATGGCATCTGGTCTAGATGCCTTTAAGAGGGGACTGGACGGATTTCTGGAGGAAAGGTGGGCTATAGGCTATGATGGATTGTGCAACCTCCTTACATTGGTGGTGGGCTACTTCAGAGTACTGGGTACAAGGGAGTGGCAACAGGATGCAAGCATCTTTTTGTCTCATGCCTCCCTGGGGCACCTGGTAGGCCGCTGTGAGATACAGGAAGCTGGACTAGATGGGCCTTTGGCCTAATCCAGCAGGGCTCTTCTTATGTTCTTATGCTCTTATGAAATTGTGTTTTGTGAATGGGAATGTGCTGTATAAGGGAGAGCTGTCATGTCGGGCTTCGTGCTTGTGCGTACTGTAAAGGGGAAGACACAAAATGGCTGCCAGTGACCAAAATGGATGCCAGCTCTTTCGGGGAATGTGCCACTGCCATCGAGCCAAATCCTCGGGTCACGTCCTCGGCGCCGACATCCACGATCTCCACCAAAGACATTTGCATGATAAACTTATATGAACTTGAATGAACTTTCCGTTGTGAGTAGAATGAACTACCCCTTTTCTTTGTGCGTTGAAATGTGTGTTTGTAGAATGAATTGCCCTTTTGTGCTTGCAAGATACGTGTCTATCTTTGCCCCCCATTGACCTTTTGTCACCCACCTTCCAGAATTCAGTCACTTGCCTTTGTCCCCTGCACCCCAGCGATTAGCCACTACCCCAACCTTTTGTCCACCAGCAATTAGCTCTCCTTCCAGGGTGCCAGTCACCCTTCAGGCAAAAGGGCATGTCTCGTGGAGTTCCTCAAACCCACTTTTAACCAATCAAAGGTCCCAAAGTCCGCCCAGTGCCCCAATAATCAAAGCAGGATTAGGCAAATAAATTTGATTGGATGTTATGTTTTCTCTTCATCTGCATGCATGAACGTATAAATGTACCTGTTTCTGTCAATTGGGCACGCAATTAGGGTGCCCTTTTGCACACGCATTTTGCGACCTGTTGCGTCTTTATTGCAATAAATATCTTTTCCGGAATTCCATCGAAGTCCAGCTGGCATTTCTTTCCGTCGACGTTAAACTTGGTAAGCTATAGCAGGGATCCCAAGGGGGGATCGGAGGGCTTGGAGAGTTTGCAGACCTCAGCAGGAACGGGGAACACACCCCGGGAAAAGTGGACCTCTCAATCCTGGGAGCCCGGTCTCACCTCTTAAAGAGACAGTCTCTTAGGCTTGATTTCCTCCCATCAACGCACGGTTGTTCCATCTCTCTCGTGTTCTGAAGGAGAGGGGAGTGATAAGAGAGGCAAAAGGAAGAGTTCTGCATTCTGCTCGCTGGAAGGGTCAGTGCCATGGAAACGAGGTTGCATTGCAGCTTATCAGTGGCAGCCAGAAGAATGAGGGGGGAAAAGGTGAAGCAGCAGCAGCAGCAGCAGAGCTGCCGGCACTTTGGATAGTTGCCTGAGCAGGAGAGATCCATTTGAGGCACATCGTGCTCTGGTGAGGCTTTTGGGACGCACAGCAACGTGAGGGGGAGGGTGGGGGGGAACCAAGCAGAGCGGAGAAAAGCAGCCAGTCCCTTTGCAGGTGGAGCGCGTCTCTCCTGCCGGAGAAGCCGAGCCTCCCCAGTGCTTCTTCTTCCGCACACACACATTGAGAGAAGGGAGCATCGCTAGTGGGGTTGAGGGAATCCGTCAGTCCCACACCAGACAGAGCTGAGCTTTGTGAATTCTTTTTTTTTTTTACTAAAACAACAAAAACAAACTCACAAATACAAAACAAAAACTAAACAAATAAAAACCACATTCAGAATGTATAAAGCAAGCTCTCCACAGGGACCTGTGATACGGGAAGGTGATACGGGAGGCCAAGAAAGCGTTTGAGGAACGCATGGCTAGCAACATAAAAGGGAATAATAAAAGCTTCTTCAAATATGTTAGAAGCAGGAAACCTGCCAGAGAGGCGGTTGGCCCGCTGGATGGTGAGGGAGGGAAAGAGGAGATAAAAGGGGACTTGGAGATTGCAGAGAAATTAAATGAATTCTTTGCGTCCGTCTTCACAGCAGAAGAACTTGGGCAGATACCACAGCCCGAACAGCCCTTCCTAACGAAGGAATTAAATCAGATACTGGTTAATAAAGAAGATGTTTTAGATCAAATTGATAAACTACATATAAATAAGTCACCAGGCCCAGATGGTATACACCCAAGAGTAATTAAGGAACTAAAGAACGAAGTTGCTGACCTCTTAACTAGAGTATGCAACTTGTCCCTTCAAACGGCCAAGGTGCCAGAGGATTGGAGGATAGCCAATGTCACGCCAATCTTTAAAAAAGGGAGAAGGGGGGACCCTGGAAACTACAGGCCTGTCAGCCTAACGTCTGTTCCGGGTAAGATGGTGGAAAGCCTCATCAAAGATAAAATCCTAAAACATGTAGAGGAACAAGTACTGCTAAAGGAAAGTCAGCATGGCTTCTGTAAGGGTAAGTCTTGCCTCACAAACCTTTTGGAATTCTTTGAAAAGGTCAATAGGCACGTGGATGTGGGTGAACCTGTGGATATCATATACCTGGATTTTCAGAAGGCATTTGACACGGTCCCCCACCAAAGACTGCTGAAGAAACTTCACAGTCAGGGAATAAGAGGGCAGGTCCTCTTATGGATCCAGAATTGGTTGAGGGCCAGGAAACAGAGAGTGGGGGTAAATGGGCAATTTTCAGAATGGAGAGAGGTGAAAAGCGGAGTGCCCCAGGGATCTGTCTTGGGGCCCGTGCTTTTCAACTTATTCATAAATGACCTGGAGACAGGGATAAGCAGTGAGGTGGCCAAGTTTGCGGATGACACAAAACTTTTCCGGGTGGTAAAAACCAGAGACGATTGTGAAGAGCTCCAGAAGGATCTCTCCAAGTTGGGGGAATGGGCAGCCAAATGGCAGATGCGTTTCAACATAGACAAATGTAAAGTGATGCACGTTGGGGCCAAAAACCAAAACTTTACCTATAGGCTAATGGGTTCTGAGCTGTCTGTGACAGCTCAGGAGAGAGATCTTGGGGTGCTGGTGGACAATTCAATGAAGGTATCGACCCAGTGTGCGTCAGCAATTAAGAAGGCCAATTCCATGCTTGGGGTCATTAAAAAAGGGGTTGAGAATAAAACAGCCAATATTATCATGCCATTGTACAAATCGATGGTAAGGCCACACCTGGAATATTGTGTCCAGTTCTGGTCGCCGCATCTCAAAAAGGACATAGTGGAGTTGGAAAAGGTGCAGAAGAGAGCGACAAAAATGATTACGGGGCTGGGGCACCTCCCTTATGAAGAAAGACTGCAGCGTTTGGGGCTCTTCAGCCTAGAAAAAAGGCGCCTGAGGGGGGACATGATTGAGACATACAAAATTATGCATGGAAGGGATAAAGTCGATAGAGGGATGTTCTTTTCCCTCTCTCAAAACACCAGAACCAGGGGGCATCCACTAAAGCTGAGGGTTGGGAGAGTTAAAACAGATAAAAGGAAGTACTTTTTTACCCACCGGGTAGTTAATCTGTGGAACTCCTTGCCACAGGAGGTGGTGATGGCATCTGGTCTTGATGCCTTTAAGAGGGGATTGGACAGATTTCTGGAGGAAAGGTCCATCATGGGCTATAGGCAATGATGGATTGTGCAACCTCCTTACAAAGGTGGTGGGCTACTGGTACCGGGTGCAAGGGAGTGGCAACAGGATGTAAGCATCTTGTTGTCTCCTGCCTCCCTGGGGCACCTGGTGGGCCGCTGTGAGATACAGGAAGCTGGACTAGATGGGCCTTTGGCCTGATCCAGCAGGGCTCTTCTTATGTTCTTATGTTCTTATGACCTCTACATCTAAATAAATCTAAATTTAGTAATAAATTTAGTAATCTAAATGGAGTAATGCATCTAAATTACTTACAACCTTTACAATATGTTAATAACTGATCACATTAAAAATTATGTCTCTTAGTCAGCCTCTTATTCTTTACTTTAAATACCTCTTTTTCAAAAAAAAAAAAATCCTTATCAATTATTTTAATCCCCAGCAAAATGTTTTACGACTAAATCATCCACCTATTCATCAAGTCCATAATTTGGTTACACCAAAATTTCCCTTCTCATGCAGGAAGTCAATGAGTAGTAGTTTCCAGTTACTCATAAATGTCTTTACTGACTTCTCTTCAAGTAAAATGGTAAGTTTATCCGTTTCCATTGTCTAGAATTTTTATCCACCCATCTTCAATTGAAGGTACCTCTGAAACTTTCCAGTGTTGTCCTTGCTGCAGTTGTCCTCAAGTATACCCAGCAAGAAGGCGGGTTTTGTGAATTCTTTATTGGAACAACAAACCTCCAAACAAGGAAGTTATAGTAACAGGAGGCGCCCTGCCGTAAGCGGGAATGCTGGTGAAGTGAAGCCAGTGGGCGGGCTTAGCAGCCATGTTGGTATACTCAAAACAATCCTCATTCCAAGCATTTCAGATTGCTTTGCTTGTACTGTTTAGGATTGAATAGTTTATTCCTTAAATAAAAACTTACGAAAATAAAAACATGTGATCGTGTAGACACATTATTGGTAACCTTATTATGATTTAATATGCAATTACAAGGTTAAATTCCTCATAATTATATTACTGAATATACCTGATGAAATGCTACTTGCTGTCTATTTAAACTCAGATTGCACTATTTTGACAGACTTTATTGAAATCTACACAAGCAAAATTAAAACGGCCATGCCCCATAAAAAGAATTCTGATAATGTTCAGAATTTCATAAATATTACAGTAGAAAATGAAAGGCGGAAAAATAAAGTGTGAACGGGAAGGAAAGACAAAAAAGGGGACGGTGGGCAAAAATTAGATAAATATATAGGAAAATTACATTAAAATCTCTTCATAACATAAGTTGTTGTCAATATGAGAGTAATTCTTTTTTACTTCTAGACTATTAAGAGCATTTTTTTAAACTTCTACACTCCCCCCCCCAAAAAAAAAACAAATTCTGTTAATGTTCAGAATTTCGAGACTATTACCGTAGAAAATGGAAGGTGGGGAAAAAAAGTGTGAACGGGAAGGGGGAAAAAAGGAGGGGGAAAATATATATATATTTTTTTTACCTTCTAGACCATTAACAGTGGGTGTCAGAAAAAAGGTGAATAAGATTGCTAGGGACAACAAGGTACCCGGCGTTGCCAGGGTAACAAATGTCATCAGGACTGTCACCAATCAGCTTAGCGACCCCAAAAACTGTGGATTTGACAGTAATTTCTGACATTTTGTTTTGCACCCCTTAGTACCTCCCATGGTGAGGGGAGCTGAACCTGGACTCCAGTGGCATCGGGAGCGGTGCTGCTCGTCTTGGCGACTCCAAAACTACGGATTTGATGCCAATCTTGGCCGTTTTTGACCATTCTCACGTGGGGCCCCCTGTGCAACTCCACCCCTGGGGTCGCCTGGGGGGTCATGCCCCCGCAGTGTTTGTCACCAGGCCGTAATGTGTACGCGTGTCAAGTTTGGTGGCAATCGCTCCAGGCGGTCCAGCAGATCAGTATGGATGTTATGTTTTGCACCCTTTCTCGCCCCCCCCATGCCGAGGGGGGCTGAACTGGGACTCAAACAACGTCGGGAGCGTCGCCACTCGTCCCGGCGACCCCGGAAAGTATGGATTCAACATCAATTTGGCTGTTTTCACGTGGGGCCCCCTGCGCACCCCCACCCCTGGGGTTGCTGGGGGCCTGACCCCCGCAGTGTTTGTCGCCAGGCCGCAAGGCATGTGTGTGCCGGGTTTGGTGCATGTCACTCCAGGCGTTCCAGCAGGGCATGGCAGATGGTTTGTTTCGCACCCCTTCTCGCACCCCATGCCGAGGGGGGGCCAAACCTGGACTCCAACGGCATCAGGAGTGTCGCCACTCATCCCGGCAACCCCGGAAACTACAGATTCAACGGCGATTTCCACCACGTTCGACCGTTTTCACGCAGGGGCCCCCTGCATACCCCCCCGGGAGCGCTAGGGAGCCCTGACCCACACAGTGTTTGTCGCCAGGCCGCAAGGCATGTGCGTGCCGAGTTTGGTGCCTGTAGCTCCAGGCATTCCAGCAGGGCATGGCGGACATTTTGTGTCACACCCCTTCTTGCCTCCCACGCCGAGGGGGGGCTGAACCCGGACTCCAATGGTGTCAGGAGTGTCACCGCTCATCCTGGCGACCCTGGAAACTACAGATTCGATGCCGATTTTGGCCATTTTCAACTATTTTCACGCGGGCCCCCC
>JAJKFI010000151.1:1340011-1372071 GCA_029204185.1 Lerista edwardsae | reverse complement strand
GGGATACGCATAGCCCTCCCCGTTTACCGGTCAGGCCTTGCCTGGGCCTAAAACACCATTAACCCCTCCTTTCTCTCTAGAAAGAAACAGTAGGCCTTATAGTTTAGTGTTGGAGTTCAAAATTCCCATGGGTTTGTATGACTATCGATTTCATATCTTACATCTGGCATTTGGACGATGGGATGATGTTGGCTCTTCATTTGTTTCCCCGCCCCACGGCCTGATGATATGTGTTGGGTTTGGCCCTGTTTTAAACGGTGTTTGTGTTTAATGTTAAAATTGATATTTTAATGCTTTTGTTGGTGATGTTTTTACTTGTTGTGTTACATTGTACTTTTGTTACGTAGCTCTGCAAGCTGCCCTGGGCATTTGCTTCGGCACGGGAAAGGCAGGTTGTACATTATTCAAATAAATCAATTCATAGATAAATAAATTTGCTGGGTGAGACTCTGTGACCCAGGGAGTTACAGCAGCACAGGCAGGTTTCCGGTCATTCTGTCTCCACCTCGTTCTCTGCGATCCCACCACTCCCCAGACAGGCTGAGCTCTGTGGCTGGTTCTCAAAAAGCATGTTTCAAACCGCTGATGACAAGCTGGGCGGGAGGCTTGCCCACCTCTGGCCCAAGGAACATCCAGGCCTTTGCTGGAAAAGTGGTGGACACTTTGGAACTGGATCTGAGACGCTTTGCTCCCGAGACATCCTGCAAGAGCACGGATTGGCCCTACGGCACGGGGTCCTGCCCAGGGTTCCACACTGCGCCAAAGTGGTGCACGTGCCCATGCAGGGAAACAACTCGGCCTTCAGGGCTTTGAATCTGATAGACGGGTTTTACTGCACGTGTTTGAGAGAAATGGTAATAGAAAGTAAATCCACGTTTGAAAATCCATTAAAGGATTACTGGTAAATGTTCTGTTGTGTCTGCGTAGCCACAGAATAGGAGAGGATCAAACAGGAGTATTAAATAGCTTTTTACTGCTACGTCAGATTTCTGGAGCAAAACCCCTTCCTTCAGCCACAGCAGTAAAAACTACAATGCATTAAGACCAACCCACCCACCCACCCCTAATTTTAATCCGGCATGCATAACAGGGCTGTCAAATATATTCCTGTTTCGTACAAGAATCAGGAATTTCTGCCTGCTTCCCTCCTTGACACCGTCTCCAGTTTAAGCTTGAGCTTAAGCCTCAGTATCGGTGACGGCCGTTGCTCACGTTTGCCCTTCTCACACTTACCGTTCCCTCCTCTCCTCTCCCCTCCCTTTTCTTTGCTGATTTTCCCACAGTTGGAATTCAGTCAGTAAGCTCCTTGGGGCAGAATCCTGCTATTTTGTATGCTGATGGCACTATAAAAATAGTAACGAATAATCAACAGATGCCTTCACAGACACGGTGGTGTAGCTGAAGAGGGGTCAAAACACTAAGTATGGACACTGCAGCCACATGCCTCCTAAGCAGCTCCTCCCCCTCGCGAGAGGAGCCATGCAGGGCGGCAAGAGCAGTGTAGAAGAGGCTCTTCTGTGTTGCTCTTGCCACCCTGTAGGGCTCTGGTGGTGAGGGGAGGGGCTGCTTGGAGGGAGCATTGCTGCACCATCAATACCAAGCATTTGACCCCCCCCTTCCAGCTACACAACTGCACAGACAAAAGAGGAGGGCTCCTTTGTAATCCTACAACCGTGGATTCTCCGTAACTGTTTTTGCCTAGATCTGAGGTAGTGATGTCATGCAGGGGGTACGCGGGGGTATGCGAGTGCCGGTTTCTAGGATTACAGATGGCCCCGCCCATTTGCCCGCCCACTCGTTGACTCCGCCCTCTGCAACGTTTGAATTCCCTGCATGTTTGAGTCGCCTGCATGTTCTCAGAGCCAGGCAGGCAGCGAGCGGAGCCTTTCCTTTCCTTGCCACTGAAAAATGAGTTGCTCTGGGGTTTTAACATGGTGCCAGGCCTCCTTAACATGTTCTGGGGGTGCTGTGGAATACTGTTGCAACTGTTGGGTCAGTTTAAAATCGTCTGAGGCCTCAAAAAGGGCTTTTTTCATGTCACTTCCTGCCACGACATCACTTCTGGCTTATGACGTCACTTCCGGTGGGCGGGTCCCGACACGTGCCAATCAAAAGTGAGTTGTTGTTGTTCAGTCGCTAAGTCGTGTCCGACTCTTCGCGACCCCATGGGCCACAGCACGCCAGGCCTCCCTGTCCTCCACTAGCTTCCTGAGTTCGCCCAATTTCATATTCATTGCTTCGGTGACACTATCTAACCATCTCATCCTCTGTCGCCCCCTTCTCCTTTTGCCTTCAATCTTTCCCAGCATGAGGGTCTTTTCTAAAGAGTCCTCTCTTCTCATCAGGTGGCCAAAGTATTGGAGCTTCAGCTTCAGGATTTGTCCTTCCAGGGAGCAATCAGGCTTGACTTCCTGGAGAATTGACCGATTGGATCTCTTTGCAGTCCAGGGGACTCTCAAGAGTCTTCTCCAACACCATAATTCAAAAGCATCGATTCTTCGACGCTCTGCCTTTCTTATGGTCCAGCTCTCACAGCCATACATGGCTACTGGGAAAACCATCGCTTTGACTAGGCGAACCTTTGTTGGCAGGGTGATGTCTCAGCTTTTTATGAAGTTGTCTAGATTTGCCATAGCTTTCTTCCCAAGAAGTAAACGTCTTTTAATTTCATGGCTGCAGTCACCATCTGCCGTGATCTTGGAGCCCAGGAAAATAAAGTCTGTCACTGCTTCCATTTCTTCCCCTTCTATTTGCCAGGAAGTGATGGGAGTGGTTGCCATGATCTTAGTCTTTTTAATGTTGAGCTTCAAACCAATTTTGGCACTTTCCTCTTTCACCCTCATCAGAAGGTTCTTGAGGTCTTCCTCACTTTCTGCCAGTAGAGTGGTATCGTCTGCATATCTGAGGTTGTTGATGTTTCTCCCAGCAATCTTGATTCCAGCTTGTGAGTCATCCAGCCCTGCCTTCCTCATGATGTACTCTGTGTGTAAGTTAAATAAGCAGGGTGACAGTATACAGCCTTGTCGTACTCCTTTCCCAATTTTAAACCAGTCGGTTGTTCCATGTCCAGTTCTAACTGTTGCTTCCTGACCCGCATACAGGTTTCTCAGAAGGCAGATCAGGTGGTCTGGAACTCCCATCTCTTCAAGAACTTGCCACAGTTTGTTGTGATCCACACAATCAAAGGCTTTAGCATAATCAATGAAGTGAGTACCTGTTCTTAAATCATTTAGATGACACCACTGATCTGAGGGCATCTTAGACAGCTGCCTTCTCTTATTCTCTCTGGTGCCGTTTTGAGAAGCTGCAGTGTACTGCAAATGATGTTTCTTTTTTTTCCAACCGGGACATAAGGTTGAGGTTTAATGATAATGGAAAGCAAAAGCAATGCTCTCCTAATGAAGGACAGATTGTGCAGATTGATGCTTACTGGAGTCAAAGCAATTTTCAGGTACGAGAAACGGTGATAAATTGACCCAACAAGGCTTGAACAGCGTAGATGAACAGTGGAGGAACAGCATGGAGTCTGTCAAAATTGTCAAAGGCAAGAGGGGTTCTCAGTCTGTGGCTGAGAACACTTTTGATCTCCCAGTCAGAAGGCAGTTCTCCAAAATCATTGTTCTCTTGACTCTCCTTAATTCGTTTTCATTTAAAAACGTTTCACTTCTCTTTGTTGCACCCAGAGACAGCATCAGGGTTTGGGGCGAGCAGGGCATAGCTGAAGGCCCACGAGAGATTCAGGAGCACCTAGCCAGGTTGAGCCCTGAATCTCAGGGGGCAGAGTAGCACCCCCGCCACAATCCTGCTGGGGACAGACAGCAGCAGACCTCGTGACCCAATTCCCAGCGTGGCCCTGCAGAAGACAGGCCCCTTTGGCATGCTGCTCTACCATCGGCACACACTGCCAGTTCGCCTAGGCTGCCCGGGAGCAGGTCGGGGGGGGGACAGGGGTGGGTTGGCCTGGAGGAGGGGAGGAGCAGATGGATGAGCAGGGAGGCAGAGTGCTGGATGGAAGGGATGCCTCTCAGTGGCAGTCACACATGCAGGGATCCTGGCCTCCGTTTCCTGGCCTGAGGTGTTCCCTGGAGGCTCCTTGGTCTTAGGCTAGATGAATAGCTGGTGCAGGTCTAGGAAGACCCCCCAGGTGGCTAATGGGGAGGCCAGCGGTGTCATCTAAATGATTTAAGAACAGGTACTCACTTTTGATTGCCACGTGTCGGGACCCGCCCACCGGAAGTGACGTCATAAGCCGGAAGTGAGGTCGTGGCAGGAAGGGACATGAACAAAGCCCTTTTTGAGGCCTCAGACGATTTTAAACTGACCCAACAGTTGCAGAAACAGTTGAGTGCCTTCGGATGTTATCTTCAGGCAAACGGAGGCTTTAACCCTTTCGACTACAACCTATAGCCTTACCTGCGAAGAGCTTTCTTGTATTGTTAAGCTTTCCTTGGCAGAATGGGTTTGTTTTGCATTGAGCTTCAGGAAGGCTGCCTTGCCTAGCAACCCTCATTTTCATTAACATAATGGCCAGGACTGAAGAGTCTTTCTCTTAGGCAGGGCTCATGCAGTGCTATGCCAAGGATCCCAGATCACAAAAAGACCTAGGAATGCCAGGCAGGGGAAAATACGCAATCCCACCCACCCACAGTTTAGAGTGGCAATTCAAGCAGCAGCACAAATGTAAAAAGTTAGTGACTGTAACTGCCATGCAAAGCTACAAGCTCTGAACAGCAGGTTCTCCTGCTACTTTTTCAACATGGGGTATGTGTCAGTGGTGTCATCTAAATGATTTAAGAACAGGTACTCACTTTTGATTGCCACGTGTCGGGACCCGCCCACCGGAAGTGACGTCATAAGCCGGAAGTGAGGTCGTGGCAGGAAGGGACATGAACAAAGCCCTTTTTGAGGCCTCAGACGATTTTAAACTGACCCAACAATTGCAACAGTATTCCACAGCACCCCCAGAACACGTTAAGGAGGCCTGGCATCATGTTAAAACCCCAGAGCAACTCATTTTTCAGTGGCAAGGCAAGGCTCCGCTTGCTGCCTGCCTGCCTGCCTGGCTCTGAGAACATGCAGGCAACTCAAACATGCAGGAAATTCAAACGTTGCAGAGGGCGGAGTCGATGAGTGGGCGGGCAAATGGGCGGGGCCAGCCATAATCCTAGAAACCGGTACTCGCGTACCCCCTGCATGACATCACTGGGGGAGGCCATCTGGTCACCCTCCCAGCGTAGCATGCCACACGCACTCCGTTGGCACCACTGAAACACTTGAGCCGTGGGGGAGGGTAGAAAGGATTGGGCTGCCTGTGTGCCCTCCGAGGGAGAGCAGATTGCCACAGGCAGGGTCTTCCTTCTGTCGGGGACCCAGGAGGAATTTTCAGTAATGCCAACAGGATCATTTTGCCCTTTTCTCAGGGGGTGGGAACAACTTACGTGTGAAAATAAATAGTAGAATAATGGAATATTGGAAGAGTCGGTAAGTGTCAGTTGACATCATTTCAGTTTAAGAACTGACACTGAAGTGTCTTGTCCATACATTGCTTAAGTTTTAGGGTGAAGAATTCCTTCCATAGCTGAGGCAGATGTAAGCCGGGCCTGGTTCGATACGCAGTTGTGAATGGAGGTGTCTTGCAAAGGGAGGCATGTTGTTTTCTGTGTACACAGCTGTCATTCTGCTTCCTGCTTTGCGTGAAGATCAGTTTAATTGTATCTATAAACCTACGCAATCTGCAGGAAAAGTCAGAGAGAGAGAGAGAGAGAGAGAGAGAGAGAGAGAGAGAGAGAGAGAGAGAGAGAGATTCTCTACACAGCCAGAGAACACATTCCAACCAACTTTTTTTTAAAAAAGCTCTTCAGTTCAAGCTAAACATGTGCTTACCCTCAACTAGAGTCAATGTGGTGTTAGCCTTAAGTTTAAATAGCAAATAGAGTGAAATAGGGTAAAACCATGGAGGGGGGAGCTTTAGTAGTTGTCCTCAAGACAGTTGGGATCCCAGTCATGCTTCTTGCACCCTGTTTTTACATAGGAAAAACCCTTTTAGGCAAATGGTTTTTTAAGGAGTTTAAGAGCGCAATCCTAACCTGAAGTTAGGCTGGCACAATTAGGCCAGTGAAGTTTGGCCGGCACAAGGGACACCGTAAAGCGCGTTTGGACCACTCTCGGAGTCAAGGGATGGCGCACCTCTGTGTACTGGCCTCTCTCTCCCCAAGAGTGGTCCAAAACATACTTTACGGTGTCCCTTGTGCCGGCCAAACTTTGCTGGCTTAACTGTGCCGGCCTAACTCCAGGTTAAGATTGCACTCTAAAACTCACACACAAGTATGAGTCATTAGGGTTGAAACTATTTTGGGACAAACAATGAAAGACCCCTCCCCTCCCCTCCCCTCCCCTCCCCGCATGGTTGTGCCTGGGTATACCTCCCCTCCACTTATGAACACGCCATCAGGTGTAATTGAGCTATGAAACACGTGTAACTATCGGTAGGTCCACAAAAGGTTACCCAAGTGTGACATGACAGGTTTGAAATGACAGTAGGCAGCAGGGACGCAAACAGTCGCCAGATGATGCGCTGGGTGGCCTCTAGAAGAGGCCTCGGTTCACATTCGGAAAGGACTTATGCAGAGGACCAGGCTGGGCAAAGAGGGAGAATCTTCAAGACCACCAGTGGCTCCAGCCCGCATGGCCAAAGCACGGCTTGTTCTCGCCTGGCCTGGCCTGTGTAGATTTCACTTATACTGTGTGCCCCTCTTTTATTACCATCTTTCATTGGAATTCCCTTAATAACTTCTCTTCATATTTAATCAACCAATATTACTGTGCAATACAAGAGAATTGGTTTTTAATAATGTAAGTCAAGCTTTTATTTTAGCAGGTCCCAACCCCCCTATAATAATTGAATCTCAGGCCTTCCTTGCTCTTGGCTGCTTGGAGAACGGTTCACATCTGCTCATAGAAAAGCAGAAAAATCAAAGTGAGCATTACTGTTACTGGGCATGTGCCTGGACATGACCGTTGCTCCTTCGGCAAGACCAGTGTCTGGATGATGCAGCTCCTGAAGTAGATTTTCCCCATCAGTTTTTCTTCTCATTTTAGATTTCGAGATCTCTCCTTTCTGGAGAGATACAAAATTGACTACTGGGCTTGACGTTACGTAGTCAATTGTGTACGTCTCTAGAAAGCAGTCCCTGACAGCAGGGAGGTGAGACAGCGATGCCGTGTGTGTGTGTGTGTGTGTGTGTGTATGTGTGTGTGTGTGTGTGTGTGTGTGTTTCAGACTGGGGCGTTGTGATGCCCCAGCCTGGCAAGTCCTGCGTCTTTTCCCTTAGGGGTGAGGGCAGGGAATGGAAGCCATGATGGCATCGCTGCTGGCATCATTGTGGGGCTGGGGGACTTCCCCCTGCCCACCCCAGCACCTGGGAGGGTCAGCCAGCCCTGCAGACCCTTCCGCAGAGTTCCCTGTGCACCTGACTGGGCATTATCCCAGGTGGATGTTATGCTCTTGCCTGGCACTGAGGCACGGGGGGGGAGTTGCCTCCATGCTGCCTCCATGCTGCTGTCCCAGTGCTCTCTCCAATGTCCTGTTCCCCTCTGCCCGCCTGGCTCATGAAAGCAGATGGGGCACATTCAGGTCTCTCCCAGACTGCTGTAGAGATGGGGGGGCATTTCCAGAGTCGCTTTTGTGCATGTCCTTTGGACCAAGGAAAGAACAAAAATGGCTGTTTCCTGCCAGTCTTCTTTATTATCCTGCCTCTCAGTTTCAAGGGGTGGGGGGTGGGGTGGGGGGAAAGAGCAAAAGAAAGCCAGGCCCTGGCTTGACTCCATTTTGTTAAAACCTAACTCCAGGAGTGAAATAGGCCCTCTCTTTTGTTGTGTGCAAAAGGTGTGAGGTCATAGCTGGGGTCAGGAATGCAAGCTATTCAGGAAGGTTCCATTCAGCTAGTGCTGCAATCAGGAGGTGGCCGACCTTTATCCTGATAGGCTGAGTGACTGAGCCAGAGGGGTGCAACAGCCCAGCCCACCATCGAGACCTTGAGAGCCTCAAGACTCCACCGGACCATCTGCAGACCTTCAGAGACCTTGCTGTTATTAGGGCCTAGTCGGTGGTAGGAGCCTAGTTTTTGTTTTATTTTAAAATGTATTTTAAAATGGTAGTTCTTGTATGCCTTCCTAATTTTGGTAACCACTTGTATAAATATCAATCAATCAATCACTAGTATTTATATACCGCTTTTCAACATGAAGTTCACAAAGCGGTTTACAGGCAAATAATAACATTAAAGCTAAATGGCTCCCTGTCCCAAAAGGGCTCACAGTCTAAAAGAATGGAGAACACCACCAGCAACGGCCACGAGAAAGACACTGTGCTGGGGTGGAGAGGGACAATTGCTCTCCCCCTGCTAAATATAAGAGGACACCACTTGAAAAAGTGCCTCTTGCCCAGTTAGCAGGGGTAGGAAGTTTCCAAATAATGTAGGAACACGTAGGAAGTTTCCAAATAAAAGGTAAAAAGACTCATATATATTGATTTTGCTGCCTGCCTTTCCGCATGGAGTGGGTCTGGCACAGACTCACCTGTGCAGCTTACCTCTTGGCCTTGAAAAATGTGGCTGAACCCCCTGGCCCTGATTGCCCACTCCAAGTTCAATCAATCAATCAATCAATCAATCAATCAATCAATCAATCACTAGTATTTATATACCGCTTTTCAACATGAAGTTCACAAAGCGGTTTACAGGCAAATAATAACATTAAAGTTAACTGGCTCCCTGTCCCAAAAGGGCTCACAGTCTAAAAGAATGGCGAACACCACCAGCAACAGCCATGAGAAAGACACTGTGCTGGGGTGAAAAGGGACAATTGCTCTCCCCCTGCTAAATATAAGAGGACACCACTTGAAAAAGTGCCTCTTGCCCAGTTAGCAGGGTTAATAAATTACTGTTAATTCTATAAAGCTTCTTGTGTATTTGGAACCAGATTAGGTTCAGTTTGTTAATTTGGCAGGCTTACCAGATTTAAAGTTTACAACTTGGAAAAGGTCCCTATAGTTAGGGCCTGTTTAGTCTGGGGAATTTAAGTTAAGAGGCTGTCACTCTTAGCTGTGATCCCAGACTAGCAGCAGTGGTTGTGTCCCTGGTTGTGTCCCTTGTATGAAAGTGCTTAAGGTCACACGCTGCTGGAAAAATCACAGTTCAGGTGGGCCCTGGGCTGATGAGAGGGTATATGAGCCTGTGATTTACAGGGGGGAAGACCTATGAGTTTAGAATGGATCAAAGGAAGCCAACAGAAAAGTCCTCCCCCCCCCCTCCTGCTGGGGAACTGGCTGAGTATGGGAAGCTTCTCGAATGTGTTGTGCTGCGTTTTCAAAACTAATGAGGCTCCTGCATTCTGGCGAGTGACTGCACGATGTTCTCCATCTGGAAAACGTGTAATAATTTCCTGTGGCATTTTGCACATGCAGAGATCCGGAAACTGAAGACACAAGGCAAGCGAGTGGGTCTGCCTGACTCAGGGCTGCCAGCCGTCCATCGCAGACATGGCAGGGACTTGCTGATACCCAGACTGCGGAGGGCACTTGGATTGCCAGGCTGCAACTTTCTGGAGAACAGATTGCTGGCGAGATGAGATGTGCTGAGTAGAGTTTGTTGCCTCGAAAGGGAAAAGCTCAGCCGTAAAATATGCTGTGTGCTCATCCGGTCTGGTTCAGAGAAGAAAACTGGCTGCCTGGAGAGTGGGGCTGCACAGCAGGGACGTTCCCTCCACCGTAAACCTGCCCCCCCCAGTCTTCAGAGCCATTCATGGCTTGGAGAGCAAAGCCGTTTCAAAAGTTAGACTATTCTTGGGTATATTTGAGGTGCTGAATCCAAAAAATGGCATCGATTTGGCCCCCTTGGCTCTAGTTTTGGGGGTATGGCAGAGCCACTTTTGATGCTGTAATAATGAATTTTTTTCAGAAATTTTCAACTTTTTCTATTTCAATTTTTTCAATTTTCACCAGTGTGCCATAACACACTGGTTGAAAATTGCTGGCTTGGCATGTTGCTAGATCATTTAAGCAAAGACTTCTTGTGCAGTTAGACCATGGACAATATGTTATAGGAAAGGAAGGAAGGAAGGAAGGAAGGAAGGAAGGAAGGAAGACTGTCTCCAATGGGCTCATGAAACTCACAGCACTTGAATTGCTTGCTCATTGACTTTCAGAAGCTGAAGATCACGGAAACTCAGGGCGCAATCCTAACCTGGAGCACAGGGGCAGGGGAGACAGCGAAACGGAGCGTGACGCAATGGGTGGGCTGCCGCTCATCCGTTCGTCCCTCCCAGCGTTCCAGCTGCATGACGCCACTGTGCATTACCCTTATCCTGGTTCTGGAAAGTTGGTTAGGATTGGGCCCAGAAATTAGGCTGCTTGCTGCCCAGATAAATGGAAGCATTGGGAAATGATGCTGCAGAAGATGAAAAAGGTCAGTGTGACAAGTGAAGCAGTCATATATTTTTGTTGGCAATCCTAAAGTAATTAACCCTGCCTGCCAGTGACATTCCTTTGGCCTCCTAATAAATCACTGTGAGAGGTGAATGTGATGGCACCAGACAAGGAAAAGAGCCAGCTTCTCAAAAGACAATGTAGACCTTTTTCCTCGACTCTTCTTCATTTTGTTCCTTTTATTTCATTTTAAAAGCCCTTAATCGACAACGCACTGCTACTAGTGCTGACTGAAAAGGAATTTATGATTGTGTTAATGTTCCTGGCAGATTTCAGAGAGGTCTCGTTTCATAGGAGAAGGTGGCCAAGTTGGTATATGACCTTGCTCAGTCATCAATGTTGCTAATGGAATTCGTATGTTACTTCCATTAGTCAGAGCTGAAGTGCTGCTTTGTGAGATGCCTTTCAAAGTGCCAAGTGTCTCAGTGATGAAATTCTCATATAAAATACCCAGCGTTGTGATCCAGCCACTTTTAAGACCAATAGGAGAGAATGTGCTGAAGGGTCTCATGGAGATCAGTGGCATTTAGATATATCATGTCCTTAGTATATACAAGTTTATACCCCCCACCCTTTGGCTTCTAGGATAATGGGATGGATAGAGGGATGTTCTTTTCCTTCTCTCACAACACCAGAAGCAGGGGACATCAACTAAAATTGAGTATTGGGATAGTTAGAACGGATAAAAGGAAATACTTTTTTACCTCGCGGGTAATTAATCTATGGAACTACTTGCCACAGGAAGTGGTGATGGCATCTGGCCTGGGTGACCTTAAAAAGGGGATTGGACAGGTTTCTGGAGGCAAAGTCCATCGTGGCTACAGGCCATGGTGGGTGGTGCAACCTCTTGACATTAGGAATAGGCTGCTTCAGAATGCCAGAGAGAAGGGGTGCCAACAGGATGCAGGCATCTTGTCTCATGTGCTCCCTGAGGCATCCAGTGGGGCCACCGTGAGATACAGGACGCTGGACTAGATGGGCCTTGGCCCGATCCAGCGGGACTCTTCTTATGACTATTTTCATCCGGCTAGAAATTAAAAATAGTATGCTACAGCAGTTGCAGACCTGGCCTTTTTGCTGCCTGGGGGCCAGGGCAGTAGGCTGTTGCCCCCCCCCAGGCTGCTGCTGCTGCTCCACTCACCTAGCAGTTTGGAGCCTCGCTGCCCTCCAAAAGTTTTCTTTCGGGTGGCTTTTGAACCCTACTTCCGGTTTCCCAATGAAAAGCAGAAATACTGTTAAATGGCCTTAACAGCTTCGTGACCTCCGGAGGGCCCAGGGCTGCCACTGTGATCCAGGCACGACTGAGAAGCAGCACTGCTGTGGACAACACGACCTTGCGCTTGTGTGTGGGTTATGCCTTGTTATATCGCGAGCGCTCCAGAGAAGATGAGCTGCATTTCCCATTCAGAGCAGAAGGACCCATTCTTCGAGCAGATTTAAAAAGGGGTTGCTTTCTGCTCTGCTGACAGCAGCATCTCAAAAAGAATTGCACCACTACGTGGCTGTGCGTCTTGGCACACTACATTGCCGTGTTCCCCTCCAGCGCCTGTGTCACCGAGTTCCTTGGTTTCCTAACCCTTGAACACTCTACATAAAATTGCCCAGGACAGAAACAATCTTGCCTTACATCGATACCAGCCTGTTTTAAACCCTGGGACTTCTTGATGATATTCATTGCAAAACATTCTCAGAGCGGGAATTGGAGTCTTTTAAATTTGAAACGATAACCTGATGGGAAGATTGGGATGGGGGAATAAGTACTTTCACCTTCTGCACAGCCTGTAAAAAATGGCAGCCTTAATGTCATTGTGCCTGAGGATCTCGGTTTGACTCCTATGCATGTTTTATAATGAGCCCTCTTGAATTCAGTGGGACTTAAGAAGTTCCCCCTGATCAAATGAAATCCCCCTTATCGACTTCTGCTGTCTGGTCCCTGCTTCCCTAATCTCAGCAAGTGCAGCTGCTTTCTGCCAGCAAAGCATCTGCAATACTATTTGTATTCCCTCTAAGTTTGAGCTAACTCCAAACAGCCAACAGCATCTGCCCCAAATCACGGGCCTTCCTATCTCTTTCAGTGGTAAAGTGAAACACTTTTTGTCTCTTATGAGACAAAACTAGGTGGGTCCCAACAGACTGTCATTTTTTAAAAAAGTGGTGCTAAAAGGTTCAGCCACGTCATTTCTGTTCCTGTTAACCCTCCCAACCTTTGCAGGCCCAGCTGCATCTGCTGACCCTGGTGGGAAGGATCCGGCCTTCCTTGCAGCACCCATCAAAAAGGGCTTCACGGCTTTTCTGTAGCCACTGAGTCTGGGGGAAGAGGTTGGACATTAAGGGAAGAGGCGGTCGCACCCAGTGACGTCATCCGAGCGTGCAAAGTACCGGAAACGCTCGGATGATTGACAGCCCTCCGACCCTATGTCAGAGGGCTGCCACGCCCTCCCAAGCCTCACTGCGCCGGAATCGCTCCATTTTAGAGCGATTCTGGACGCAAGGGAGGGCAGGCGGGCCCAGCAGCAGCTCGCCCGTCCTCCGGAGAGGCGGCGCGGCCCGGACCCTCCGTGGAACTAGCGGAACGGAGTACCGGGCCGTTCCGCCTGGATGACGCCTCTGGTCGCAGCCAAGCAGCCCTGAGCCGTTGCAAAACGACCTTTGTTTGTCCCATATTCATACAGAGCTTATTTTTCTCTTAGAACAAAAAAACTCTGAAATCTTGCATGCAACAAAAGAAACAGGGTGACATCATTTTTTAAAAAACAAAACGCTTCTAACTTCTGTCGCAGTGAAATAAAATGTTGACATTTGTATGTGACTTGTAATTTTTTTTTAAAAGGAAGATGGCTTCGCTCAGCTGCCTGCAAACTGTTTGTTTCGAGATAGCAGAGAGAGACTAATGATAATGAGGCAGTCAGAAGGATGCTGTTCCCAGCGGCACTGCAGAAACCAAAGGACCAGACTCTGATCACCCCTGCTAAAAAGTGCTAAGAGGCACTTTTTCCAGTGGTGTTCCTCTTATATTTAGCAGGGGAGAGTAATTGTCCCTCTTCACCCCAGCGCAGGGTCTTTTCTAGTGGCTGTTGCTGGCGGTCTGCCTTTTTTTTAGATTGTGAGCCCTTTTGGGACAGGGAACCATTTAACATTATTATTACTATTTGCCTGTAAACCGCTTTGTGAACTTCGTGTTGAGAAGCGGTATATAAGTACCTGTTGACTGACTAATTGCTGTCCAGTGAAGGGACGTTAAATGAGAGGGTCTTCTCTTGCTCCGTGTTTGTTGATGGTGGGTCATTTTATTCATTTTATTTTTACTGGAGAGCTATAACTTGGCAGAAGATTTGGAAATATAAGTTTGACGATGCAAAATGGGGGTGATAGAAATTTATCTCTACTGGAAGATTGTTGTGAAGATAAATGACCACAGAAGTCCTATTGAGCTGCATTCAAACCATGGCACGGATGCTGTTTCATGGATATCCTTTGGCCAGATCTTGCCTGGAAATACAGGATTTGAAACTTCCTTGTGATCTTTAATTAAATTAATCTCTGAGCAGCTTCCTAGGAAGTGAGGACAGATGGTCTTGCTAATAAGTCACTGAAAATTGGTTTCCTTCCAGATTTGGGGTTCAGTGACCAGCTGTGCGGTGGTCACATCTTTAACGGTAACATTTTCAAGATCAGAGGATTACAGCTTTTTAGATTCCCTCTCTTATTTATCTATCTATTTAGTTACAGTATTTGCCTGCTTGTCTCCTCAAGTAGATATTTCCGTGTCTTCAGGAGATGTTTACAGACGCAGTCGCAGCCCTCTTCTCAAAGTGACTTTTGGAGGAACCTTGGACAAGGAATGACCCAATATTCACAGGAGTGTGCGATATGGTGATAACCAGTGGTGTCATCCAAATGATTTAGGAACAGGTACACACTTTTGATTGGCACTTGTTGGGGTCCTCCCACCAGAAGTGATGTCATAAGCCGGAAGTGATGTCGTGGCAGGAAGTGAGGTCATGGCCGGAAGTGATGTCGTGGCAGGAAGTGAGGTCATAGCCGGATGTGATGTCATGATTGTTGCCATGGATGTGATCATGTTTGTAATAACTTCAGCTTGTGGTTAGTGTTGATTTAACTTCTATTGCTTTGCTTTCTAGAGATGTGGATATACATATTTTGCTTCAAATGTTCCCTGGTTAAAATAGCAGGCTAGACTGTACTAGATTGTGAGCCCTTTTGGGACAGGGAGCCATTTAACTTTAATGTTAAATGCAAGGAGCCGGCAAGGAGCAGGAGGAGGGGGAACGGGTGACCAAAAAAAGACCGCGTGGAGGCTGGGGTTGGGGGGAGGCTGCAGGAGGAACCGGGACACTGGATCTGCGCGGCTGGAGGGAGCGGGAGCCCCAGGCAGCCTACCTTCTCACGCCTGCTGCCTTATTCCCGGGTCTCCCTCACTGCTGCTGCTGCTGCCGCCTCCGGTCCTCTCGCTCCGCTGCTGCCGCTGCTGCCGCCACCACCACGCTGCCTGCCTGCCTGCCTGCCTGCCTCCTCACAGAAAGTGCAGGCAAGGACTGCAGGCGTGCAGTATGCATGCGCAGCTGCTGAGCCAACCAGCCGACGGGGCCAGCTTCGAGTGGGCGGGGCCAGCTCAACTTCTAGGAACCGGTACTCACGTAGTGGTGCGCAGTGGGTGCATGACATCACTGGTGATAACAGTATCATCACAATGTAGCTTAGTTTTACTCCTCAATTTTCTATCGGTAATTCTTCTACTGAAGGGCCCAAGGAAGAACCTTGCTGAAGATGCTTAAAATGCCAAGAGGGCTGAAAGAAGCAGTCCTTGAATTGGACTATGTGGGGCTTGTAGGCCTGTGCCAGTGGTTCCTAAATGTTCTGGGGTCACAACACCTCACAGCCTCTTCTTCCCAGGCCAGTGCAATCAGTGCAATGGAGGTGTAGGAATTTAAGGAGATCTCGCATGATCCAAGACGGTGGTGCCCAAATCTCATGAGGTCTTGCATGATCCATGAGATTTGGGCTCTGCCGTCTTGGAGCAAACAAGATTTGTGCGATCCAAGACGGCAACACCTGGCAATGAAGTGAAGTGGAGTGAAGGCTCCAACGAAGAATTTGTCCATGGTGAGTGATGCTCTAGGACAGCAGTTTTCCATCTTTTTCCTCTCACAGCACAATGCTGCTCTGTCGAGTGTTTCCTCATCGAGGTCAAATTAGACACAACATGAAATGCATTATTGCATTTCTATTTTGAGATCTTAAAAAAAAAAAAAAAAGCAGCTACAAGGGCCTGACGCTGGACTCTGACCTGGAGCCACAGCGCAGGGTTCCACCTTTGCCCTCCTTCTCAAGAATACCCCTCCCCCAGCAGATGCTGCACCGCAGGAGGAAAGGGACACTTTGCTTGTCTGGGGAGCCTTGCTGAGGACGTGGCCAAAAGCCCGAGGCACACAGCCTCTGGGGGGGGGGGACACGCAGTTGCGCCTTCCCCACAACCCAAAAGAGCTCGCTGGGGGCGCCCTCCAGTCCCGCCTTGCGTCCTTCTGGCACTGGGGCCTGGCACAGCACTTTCGCCACACCAGTGCCAGCAGTCAGGACTTACCGCCAGCACTGGGCGCGCAGGATTAGGCCCCGAAGGTTGTTAAGGTAAATGTCTACTCAGAGCACAGGAGAAGACAGATCAGACCAAGGAATTCATTCGTGAGATCCCACAGGCTGCTGGAAAGGGATTATCCGCACGGACTGAGCGGCAGTCAGAAGGTGGGGAGTGTCTTTGGGAACCTGGTTCTGTGAGCAGCCAGGCGACCAAGAGGACGCTGCTTGCCACGGGACTGGGGCCACTTCTAAGAATTCATGCCCCCGCCATCATGCCCTCACTGTCAGCGGCCCTGCAGTGTCGGAAAGGAAGGAGCTGAACCACCTGAGAGCAGGCAGAGAGCCAAGGGCAATTATGCAACCGGGGGGGGGAGTTAAGTACTGCAGGTGTTGCAATGCGCCGTGTAAGCAGCCCCCCCTTCCAATCAGCTCCCTCCCCCGTCCTGGCCAAGGGTTGTGTGATGGTTGCCCCCAGCGGCGGCATTCAGTTGGTACGCTGGGCGGGACTTACCTTTGACCGGCAGCCTGCCCATTGCGTCACGCCGCGTTCCGCCGCTTTCCCGCCTGCCGGGGCAGGTGGGAAAGCGGCGGAACACGCCGTGACGCAACGGGCGGGCTGCCGGTCAAAGGTAAGTCCCGCCCAGCGTACCAGCTGAATGCCGCCGCTGGTTGCCCCCCTTCCCTCCCAACAAGAGACCTCTGCCTCACAGTGGAGAGTGGGGGCCTGGTGCCCTGCCTGTCTGGGAGGCCTCGGGGAGCGACTGGCACGTTCTGCTCCACCACAGCTCCTTTTCCGAAAGCGCAGCATATTTGCATAATACTCGTAGCCTGCCCAGGACATCTGTCTAAGCCACTCAGAGCCTTGGGAGAGATCGTGGGAGAGATAAAGCTAACCAGTCTGGCGGCGAAAACAAACATGTGACAAGGCGTCTCACTCGGTGCTCAGAAAACAGAAATTCATGGTGTCGTCGTATCGCGTGCCCAGTGAATTTCAATAGTTTGTCTTCTTCAGGGGCAAGCAAGCAAGATATTCCACTGCCTGGTTGTCTTTCGTGCTGGTTCTACCTGGAAAAATCCAATTGAGCCCCTGTCAACCATGCATGGATCACATCTAGGCTAGACTACGCCCATGCAGTTAGCGGGGGGGGGGGCACAAGAAGGGAGCACAGAGCACCCATTTCCCCACCATCTGCACCTGTGAGCAGTTTGCTTCCAGGACCTACTCAGAGTGCAGGTGCTGAACAGTGAAGGCCTTCATGATCTGGAACCAAATGACCCGAATTCCCTCCTGGCCCCTGACTTTTGCCTCTGAGGCCCCTGATCCAGCGTAGCAAGAGATTGGGTTGGTTGGAGACAAGAAATCTTCCTCCGTGTGCAGGGGGGGAGCAGCTTTACTTCCAGGGGGTCTTGAAAGATCTGGGGGATCGAAATGGGAAAGCAGACAAGCTCCTGTCCTGGCCGGGTCAACACTGGAGTCACTGGACAAGCAGTGCAACAACAGGAGGAGGCCTGACACGGCAGCTGACAGGGCCACGGCCATCGGGAACGAAGGTGACCTGCCCTGGCGGGGAAGGCAGGAGGCTCGGCCTGAAACTGAGTCAGGTGGTGGAATAGGGCAGGGTCAGGCCTTTCGGGAAACCCCCCCCCCCAGGTCTTTGACAGGCAGTGGCATAGCGAAGGGGGCAGAGGGCCAGTTGCCCGGGGCCATTTGGCCAGTTGCCATGGGGAGTGGCAAAGGCCTTCTGAGGCCCAGGAAGGCTGTGGGCGGCCTCCCCAAGCAGTGATGTCATGCAGGGGGTACGCGGGGGTACGAGAGTACCGGTTTCTAGGATTATGGCTGGCCCCGCCCATTCGCCCGCCCACTTGTGGACTCCGCCCCCTGCAACATTTGAATTTCCTGCACGTTTGAGTTGCCTGCACGTTCTCAGAGCCAGCCAGGCAGGCAGGCAGCGAGCGGAGCCTTGCCTTGCCTTGCCCCTGAAAAATGAGCTGCTCTGAGGTTTTGGGACTGTTGGGTCACTTTAACATGATGCCAGGCCTCCTTAATGTGTTCTGGGGGTGCTGTGGAATACTGTTGCCACTGTTGGGTCAGTTTAAAATTGTCTGAGGCCTCAAAAAGGGCTTTTTTTCATGTCCCTTCCTGCCACGACCTCACTTCCGGCTTATGACGTCACTTCTGGTGGGCGGGCCCCGACACGTGTCAATCAAAAGTGAGTACCTGTTCTTAAATCATTTAGATGACACCACTGTCCCCAAGCCCCAGCAGGCTTCAGAAGGCCTTGGAACCGCTCTTCCGGCTCCCTGCATCAGCTGCTCTCTTCCTTGGCTTGGAGTCTCTCCTGCTGCACCAGAGCACAGCTGCCGGGGGCCGTGCAAGAGGTACTGCGAGCGACACAACGTGCGGTGCAAGCAGCCGCTCCCACCCGCCTACGGGTGACAAGTGGAGCGGCCACTTCCACGCCACGTTGCAGCGCCTGCGATACATGCCAGGCTGGCTGACCCCTGTGGCGACGCCGTTGTGTTCTACCATCACATCAAACAAGCAGCACTTCAAGAGGAAAAGGCACGGAGTCGTGGAGGATGCGCCCAGCAGGCGCATCGCAGGGCCCTCATTGCAATGCCGTACTTTTGCATCCCAACCTTTCTTCCAAGAACTCCGAAGCATCCCCCAGGAGCCGAACTCCTCTTGGCCTCCAGACCCCGGTGAGGTCGCTCAGGCTGAGAGATGGTGGCAGAGCCGAGGCCCCCCACGGAGCTGCAGGACTGAGCTGGGGTTTGGGGAGTGTGCGTGTGGGTGTGTGTATTCAGAGCCACTCCTGTCGCCAATATACCCACATGGGTGCAGTGTAGCGACATCTGATGTTGTGAGGCTGGAGGCACCATCAGGCTGCCAGGCTGTGAGGTGGAGAATTGTGCCCGACTCAAGTCGGGCCAAGGAACTGAAAGATTTGGCAAAAACAGCCTCAGACCAGCTTGCCGGCTTGAGGCAAAGTACACTCTTCCTAGCAGAATTGATAAGAACATAAGAACGTAAGAAGAGCCCTGCTGGATCAGGCCAAAGGCCCATCTAGTCTAGCTTCCTGTATCTCACAGCGGCCCACCAGGTGCCCCAGGGAGGCACGAGACAACAAGGTGCTTGCATCCTGTTGCCATTCCCTTGCACCCAGCACTCTGAAGTAGCCTACTACTAATGTAAGGAGGTTGCACAATCCATCATGGCCTATAGCCCACGATGGACCTTTCCTCCAGAAATCCGTCCAATCCCCTCTTAAAGGCATCCAGATCAGATGCCATCACCACCTCCTGTGGCAAAGAGTTCCACAGATTCACTACCCTCTGGGTAAAAAAAATACTTCCTTTTATCTGTTTTAACTCTCCCAACCCTCAGTTTTCCCATCCTCAGATGGGAAGACATTCATGTAACCGAATGTTTCTCTTGCACAAGAGGGCAGCCTGCACCTCCCGGCCAGAGTGCTGGTGCGATTCCTCTCGCTGTGCCTTGGTGGGCATGGCAGACACACACACTTCGGAACGGAGTCACCTGCCGCTCTTGCTCCTGCAGTTCGATTCGAGGGCAGGTGTCCCCTGAGGGTCTCCTTTCTCTCAGCAGAAGTGCACAGAGCCTAAGGCCACCGAAAGCGCTTTGCTGGATCAGCTCAAGGGCCCTTCGAGTCTCGCAGCGGCACCCCAGATATCTCTGGGAGCACGTGATACAAGGACGCCTGCATCCTGTCGCCACCAGCTTGCCCCTGGCAAACAGAGAGAGGCTGCTGCTGACCACGGGAGGCTGTGTATCCTCACCCTGGCCTGTAACTTGTGGTTGACTCTGCTCCCACAAATCTGTCCAATTCCTTTTAAGGGCATTCTGGGCAGGTTTCATCACCAGAGCCTGTGGCAAGAATTCCAGAGATGAATCGCCCGCTGAGAGGAGCAGGGCCTCCTTCTGTCTGTTCCGACTGTCCTGCCGACTGTCCTGCCGTTCCAGTTAGATGGGTGTTCCCTTGTCCCTGTGTTGTGTGGCAGGGCAAAGAAGTTCCTCAGGGCAGGCAGCTGCGGCCAGTGGCACTCCTGGGGGGGGAAAGCAAAATGCTGTCTGTGTCACATGGCCCCTCCCCCTCGCCTTCAGAGCCATTCGCTGCTCAGACAGCAAAGCCTGCAATGAGGGCCCCGCTATGCGAGTTCTCCAAGCTGTGAGTGGCTATGAAGGGGAGGGGGAGGGGCTGCCGTACCCAGGAGCTCCTTTGCTCCCGCTCTAGGAACGCTGCTGGCTGGGGCCGACCCTCTCATGTGCCACACGCTGGGGCGCCACCCAGGCGCTGCTGGAAGGAGCTCTGTGCCCTGTTTGGCAGCAGGCAGCAGGCAGGCATGCAGGCCCCCTCCCTCGCCATGGCCTCCCAAGGCTCCAGAAACTGCAGCCCCCCGGAAGCCACTGGTGGTGGCCTGATGATGCGTCCAAGTCATCTCATCACTGCCAAGCAAACTCTGGGTGCTGCACATTATGCCTGCATGGCAGACACCAGCTGGCCTGGCCCTGCATGCAGCGCCCACCGCTTGGCACGGTAAGGGAGGGTCACACAGCAGAGGGGGACGCTGCCCTGGGGGAGGGAGTGCTCTAGCGGAACCACTGTGTCCACCCTGCTATCCACTCCACCCGTCTCATGCAACATTTTCAACGCTCATCAACACCCCCTGGGTGTTCATCTGGCGTTGAAAAGCAGCTTCAGAACAACAAAGCTCAACAGAAGTTGTTGATGCTGCCGGGGGTGAGACCTCCTCTCGTGATACCACTGCCCTGGTGTCAGGAAGGGGCCGTGGGGAGTCCAAAACGCCACAGACCACCAGCCTTTATTCTCCAATCCGCTGAACAGGCTGTCGGGCACAGAATCTATTTGGCCATCAATCAATCAATCAATCAATCATCAGCATGGAGCTTGTGAGTACAAGATGTGGTATATCAGGACTCTCAGACCCACACACAATCCTCACAGGCTCATGCTCTACAATTAATGGGATTTCTCAGGTTGACTGTATGCCAGATATCGCACATGGGGAAAAAATGAGTTTATGCATAAATCATATAAATCTTTACATATAAATATCACGCATATAAATCATTTCAGCTCATTGCTGAAAAGTGAATTGTATGTTAGGCCACAGTTAGGCCAGCAGAATTTGGCCGGCTCAAGGGCCACCGTAAAGCACATTTGGACCACTCTCAGAGTCAGAGAGGCCAGAACACAGACCTGCGCCATCCTCCCTGACTCCAAGAGCGGTCCAAACGCGCTTAATGGTGGCCCTTGTGCCAGCCAAACTTTGCTGGCCTAACTGTGCCCGCCTAACTTCAGGTTAGGATTGCACTCTCAGAAATAACCCAATTTATTGCTGCATTCTCAGGAAAGCAGACTGCTCTGGCATCTCCAAGCATGGCAATTCAGGCCTTGACATTACTTCTGGTGGGTCCCGTACAGATAGTCATTCTAAAAAGTGGGTCCTGGTGCTAAAAATGTTTGAGAACCTACTGCTTGTGTGTGTGTGTGTGTGTGTGTGTGTGTGTGTGTGTGTGTGGGCAGGAAGTGGGGCTAGATGGGCCCCCTTTGGCCTGATCCAGCACAGGGGCTCTTCTTACGTTCTTATGTTAAGCACGCACAAGGCAATGTATAGCCAGGTAAGCATCACCTACTTCCCAGTTTTGCAAGACATAAAGCTGTCCGTATTCTTCTTGAATATCTGATAGTTATACCGAATTGAGCAATGCTGACAAGGAGCAGAATGCAGAACACTCCTGGCCACTTTTACCATCCGCAGCTTGTGAGATCTGAGGCTAAAACTAAGGCAGGTGATACTGGGTCGGTGTTCGCAATACAAGGCAGGGAGAGTTCTGAGCTGCTTTACAGTGTCCCAGTTAATTGCCAAATACTGTCAGGTGGAAGCTTCGTTGCATTTTCCTTTAAACCTGCACCCCCCTCCCTAGTTGTTGCTTGGGTGACATTTATATTCGTGAACTACATTTGACATCTGCGATCATTGTAATGAACTGGATCTTCACTTCCATGTATTTCAATCAATCAATCAATCAACAGGTACTTATATACCGCTTTTCAACACGAAGTTCACAAAGCGGTTTACAGGCAAATAGTAATAATAAAGTTAAATGGCTCCCTGTCCCAAGAGGGCTCACAATCTAAAAAAAGGCAGACCGCCAGCAACAGCCACTAGAAAGACTGCGCTGGGGTGAAGAGGGACAGTTACTCTCCCCCTGCTAAATATAAGAGGAACACCACTGGAAAAAGTGCCTCTTGTCCAGTTAGCTTGTCCATTATTTCTGGTAATGAAGGTGGGAGCTGCACAGAGATGTGTTGCTATAATTTCGGGAACTTATTTTAGTCGGGTGCCTTCCCATACCGCATGATCTGCCGTCTGACTTTTGTGTGTGAATAGATGCTACCTGATCCAAACTGAATTTACACTCTCAAAAGCCACGTCGCCGTTTTGAGATATTCCGGTGCTGAAACAGAATGTCTTAATTTTTGAAGATTCCACTGACAAAGCTGAGTTTGACGCCTACACCAGTGGCTTCCGAAGGAGGTGGCCAGGGGACCCCCCAGCCCCAGGGGACCCCCGGCTGCAGGGGGGGGGTCTGAGTGGCAGTGGGACTGACCCTGGCTCCAGCAGCAGGTTGACTAGCACTGACTGAAGCCGCCTGCAAGAGAAGCGTGTTTATTGGTGTGATTAGGTATATGAACTTAGAAAGTTATATATAAATATTGTTGTTGTTCAGTCGCTAAGTCGTGTCCAACTCTTCGCGACCCCCTGGACCGCAGCATGCCAGGCCTCCCTGTCCTCCACTAGCTTCCTGAGTTCGCCCAATTTCATGTTCATCGCTTCGGTGACACTATCTAACCATCTCCTCCTCTGCCGCCCCCTTCTC
This sequence comes from Lerista edwardsae, assembly GCA_029204185.1. Taxonomy (NCBI): domain Eukaryota; kingdom Metazoa; phylum Chordata; class Lepidosauria; order Squamata; family Scincidae; genus Lerista; species Lerista edwardsae. The sequence goes on along the minus strand of JAJKFI010000151.1, from coordinate 1,349,065 downwards.
CTTTTGCCTTCGATCTTTCCTAGCATGAGGGTCTTTTCTAAAGAGTCCTCTCTTCTCATGAGGTGGCCAAAGTACTTGAGCTTCAGCTTCAGGATTTGTCCTTCCAGGGAGCAATCAGGCTGGACTTCCTGGAGGATTGACCGACTGGATCTCCTTGCAGTCCAGGGGACTCTCAAGAGTCTTCTCCAACACCATAATTCGAAATATACAAACGTACAAAGTTAATGCACCCAGAGAGAAAGGGAGGGGGGATAATGTTCACTGTTTGCACTTCTCTGGCCATTGTAATTATTTGCTTCATGTTATGACTTTGGTTGAAAATTATTTTGTCACAGGTTGCCAAATGACCTGGGTACGCTCCTGCCCTCCAATTTGAATTCAAGCAAGACATTTCAAATCTCAATTTTTAAAAAAATGGTTTAGTCCTTTACCATTTTGAAATTGTTCAGAGCCACATGGTGGGGCTCCCAGCATTGCTGGGGCATTGCTGTTGTGGATCACACTGAGAATGCACTCCTGAAGTGCTCTTCGGCCAACCTAAGTCCCTGGTGCCAGCCCAGTGCCGTCACAAATGCCACGAGGCCTGATTCTGTCAACTGGGGAGCTGGCTGGGCTGGAATGAGCCAGTCTGCAGAGGCCAGTGTCTGAGTCAGTGTCAGAAAAATCTGAGTCAGTGTCAGAAAAAGCCACATGTGAGCAGAGACCATCATGCAATGCTTCCAATTTGCATGGGAGATTAGCATGTGCCCGCCCCCCAGTTATATAGGCAAATTGGAAGCAATTGGAACAAAGGGATTTCAAACTGAAGTCAGCAAACGTAAAGAACCAGCTACAAAAAAGACTAAGGCTGAGCTCACTGTGACCTTAAAAGTTATGAAGATTAAAGATGCCTTGGCACTGGAAAGATGTTTTGAATGGGTGGGGGAAGGTCTGCGCTCTGGATGCCTTCCTGACATGTCAAGTGCTGGTCTACCCATGGCTGGTCCTAATGGGTAGACTGGGGTTCCCTATAGGGAGCCCTGGTCTATCCACAGTTGTTTCTAATGGGTAGCCCAGGTCTACCCGCAGCTGGTCCTAATGGGTAGCCCAACGCTGTTCTAAGACAACCAGAGCAATTTTCTATCTCCAGCCTTTGTGCTGTGTAAATAATTTCTCTACCAATATGAACAAGCCATCTGAGAGTGGCTTCAACAAGTGGGGCCCAACCCTATCCAACTTTCCAGTGATGACGTAAGAGAACCAACGTTCCCTTACCTTGAGGAGGCCTCGGTGACTGCCCCCAGTCGGCATGGCAGCATCTGCATGGAAAGTTGGATCGGATTGGGCCCTCGTTGACCCAGGAAGGGGCCCTCTTTCAATTCCAAGAGAGAGTGGAGTACAGCATGCTTGTCATCTGAACAGCAAGTGCTATTCAGAAGGAGATTTTGTGTTTTGGACTAGCGGATGCTTTGAAAAAGGGAGTCCACTGAGTCCTGAACTCGTTGGATAAAAGCAGTTATTAGGCTGGCTGAAAGCTGATTTGGCAGCTACAGTGCCCTGACAAAATTGATCTTTCTACAGTGTGCCAAGACATGTGTGATTAATATCCTCGCAAAATAAGGTACTGAGAAGGCACCGCGGTGAAAACGAGATTGTCCCTTTCCGCTGAGCGTGGCCAGCGAGGGTGGGGGAGGCACTGCCTAACGATGTGGAAAGTGCCGCTTAGTATCGCAGCATCGCCGCCCAAGCTGTCAAAACAACAGTCCGTTTCCATGGCTTGACGTGGCCTGTGCGCGGCTGCTTGACACAAACACTTCCTGGCCATTGTTGTCCTGCAGGCTTCTGGCGTTCAAGCGCTTGCCTCAGAAAGGAGGGGAGGAGAGGAGAGGCCTTCAGCTGCAGGTAGTCAGGAGAGAGCAAAACAGATTCCCTCCCATCTGGATGTTGTTGACACAAAACCAGACATTGCACAAGACGACTGATACAATGACATGCCTGAGCAACCTTTTTGTTCCTGGGGTCTGCATGGAACAAAAGCCGTTTTAGTACCACATGGTGTTCTAAGCTGATACAAACAATTTGGACGTAATTGGAACATCGTCGTCTAGGCTCGAATCCTGAACAGTGTTATCTGCCTTTTGCTCTGAGAATCTCTTGGCAAGAAATGGGGAGAGACTGAGGAAAGCGGTGCGGGTTGGGAGCCTCAGCAGTCACAATCAGTATCTACCCAACGTGCGCCCGATCCGGCTCCAGCAGATGTCCCCAGCGGCACCAAGACTGTTAAGCGCATCAGAAGTGAAACTCCGCGTGCCAGAAAATTGATGCAAATAAACTCCACACTAATGGATTGACAGTGCAAACATTCTCCCTGGATGGAGAAACCACACAACCATTTTGTTCACACACACACACACACACACACACACACACACACACACTCTATGGCACAATGTGTGTGAAGTAGGGAATGCCATGTGTCTCAATTGATCTTCCTCACTTTGTTCCCTCTTTTGGGCATGCAGAATGGGACATACCCAGAATGCTTTCTGCATCATTATCCTCATAGAATCATCGAGTTGGAAGGGTCCCACAAGGTCATCTAGTCGAGCCTCTGCTTGAACGCCTCCAGTGAGGGAGAATCCACCACTTCCCTCCAGTGGCAATCTGTTCTACTTTTGAACTGTTTATGGTCAAGAACGTCTTCCTGATGTCCAGCCAGAATCTCCTCTCCTGCAGTATGTACCCATTGAACTTCGTTCTACTGTCAAAGGCAGATGAGACCAGATTTGTCCCTTCTTCCTTATGACAGCCCTTCAGGCCTTTGAAGAGGGCTCTCATCTCCCCTCTCAGCCTTCTCTTCCCCAGGCTAAACATACCCAGTTCCCCCCAACCTTCTCTCACAGGACTTGTTTTCCAGCCCCCTGACCGTCTTGGTTGCTCTTCTCTGAACCTGCTCCAGTTTGGCTGCCTCCTTCTTGAACAGAGGTGCCCAGAACTGAACACAGGACTTCAGATGAAGTCGCACCAATGCGGAGTAATCCTGCCCCCAATCCTTCTGAGCGCTTCAGTCCCCCTGTTGTATCAGGCAAGGGCCCCCCATCTGGTGGTGGTGGGGCTTAATTCCCCAATGGCTCTACTCAAACTGCCCAAACAATAAATTATGTGTGGCACAACTGTGGACCGTTCGTGGCACATTGGTTGAAATCATCGATCTTCTAAAGTCATGAGTAGTACAGTGCTAATGTTGCACCCCCCAAATAAAGTGCTGGACAAAGGCTTTTTGGTATAAGGAAGTCTTTATTGAGCAAGTTAAAATAAACCTACAGCAGGGAAAAAAACTAACCCCCAAGCGTGCTGGCACTGGGGATTCAGGAGAAACAGCCCTAGCCGTCTACCTCCCCCAGACTTCCCCTCAGAGCGTCACACCCTGGCTCAAGGCCTCGCCCAATCACAGATTGGGCTCGCCTATCACAGCCAATCCAAAGGATCGAGGCAGTTTGGCTGGCACAGACCCCGCACAGGCAAAGCCTAGTGTTGGCCTTTGCTCAACCAGCCAGCCAGCATCCCAAACTGGAAATGAATTGTAAGATCAGTACTGGCTTGCCCCTTGACCTTTCTTGCCTACAGGATGTACGTGAGCATCACCTGCCTACCCAGCCAGCACGTGACCTGCAAAACCCAACCAGAAAAAACCATCCTAACAACACCTCAACCACAGCACCGGTCTGGGATAAGCGGGAAAACTGCCAATCAGCGCCAATTTGAGATGACAGCAAAAAATTCCTACCCGGCCCCAAAACTGCTGACCAGCTAATCCCAGACTGTACAAGGGCGGGTGGGAGGGGCTCAAAAACCCGACACGACTGAGCTGGAAAGCGTCCTGCCTCCAGCCTAACGGTTGCGACGGGGCCCCGTGACCAGGGACAGCCAATCGCTGTCCCAGAAACTCCCGCCATAGCCCAGCGCTAGGGCAAAGGGCAGCGAGGTGCTAATGAATCCCACCGACATTTTACTCTGTAGTAGGTAATAAACCCTGCACTGTCTGCTACAACAAAGCAGATGATTTCTTCATCCCAGTCCTTTGTTAACAAATACTGTTTATTATTTCATGTTGTCGAAAGCTTGCAGGTGAGTGATTCACGCCAAAATTTCAGGGGCCTCTATCATGATTCACACACCCATTTTATTGGTGCCTCTTGTGACACACTGTGCATCATGCAAAATCATAAAATGTATGATGGGATACATCCTTCAAAGAATGATTGGCATGAATGCGTATAGAACACTGAAAATATAACCCCATTTAATGAAAAATATATGCCTTGGGGGTGGGGAGCAGACAGTACCCTGTAATACAGAATAACAATGGAATGAGATCAGAAATATGCAGCTGATTCTACTGCTTTAAAGCTGATTCTGAAGCTTTAATACTTGCTCAGCTATTCGATGATATTTTAATCTAGGGGCTTTGTTCTATTTCTATAGCTGCAATCCTTTTAAAATATGACATATTACCAGCTGTGTTTAGGATGTTTCTATAGTTCAAGTGGGATGTGGTGGCGCAGCGAGTTAATCCGCTGTTGCTGGGCTTTCCGACCGCAAGGTTGGGAGTTCAAGACTGCGTGACGGAGTGAGCTCCCATTGCTTGTCCCAGCTCCTGCCAACCTAGTAGTTCAAAAGCACCTAAATGCAAGTAGATAAATAGGGACCACTTCGGTGGGAATGGAACGGCGTTCCATGCGCTATGGGGTAGAGTCGTGCTGGCCACATGACCACGGAAGCTTGTCCTTGGACAAAACGCCGGCTCTACAGGCTTTGAAACGGAGATGAGCACCGCCCCCTACAGTCGGTCACGACTAGACCATTCGGTCATGGGGAAAGCTTTACCTTTTAATAGTTCAAGAACTTGGTTCAATACCCAGCGCGGAAGGTGAAATGCCGGCATTTCCTCCCAAATCCTGAGATGGCAGTCATTTTTATTACATAATTTTCTTTTGTGATTGATTTCTACAGTAAGTAGTTCTGAAATTACCTGTCATCAGGATGGGACTTTGCTGGTTAGCAACTCCTCTAACAGGACGCAGAGCTGGATAAGAAGTTCTCAGAACGTTCCAAAGAAAACCTTCACTACGAAATGAGTTTGCCGTTTTCCTTCCTGGTTGCACCGTGAATTGCAATAGCCTCTCATAGCAGTGGGTCCTATATCCACGGTTTCAGTGATCTGCAGATCAAAAATACTTTTTTAAAAAAACAGAAATTTCTTCCTCCCCCACCCACTGCACTCCACTTGTTGTCCTGCCTCACCCAATGGCTCCGTCCAGTCCCAAAACACTTTGTTAGCTGTCAACACAGAAGCAGCCAATCAGCTTCTCACTCAGACAGGATTCCTCTGGGTCTTAAAGCCTGCTATTTCTCATCTAATCCAACTCCCTGCCTGTAGCAGGAAATCCTCCTAGAGCAGTGATGGCGAACCTTTTGGGCTCGTCGTGTCAAAACTTTGGAAAATGCTTAACTTGACTCTGTTGGCGTGTCAATCCCCCTCCCAAACAAAAGAGAAACAGTTCTTTATATTCATTTATTTAAACAAAAAATACAGTCCAATCATGTGTGGTGCTCTGAATTCTGTAAACAAACATCAAATAACTGCAAAAAATGAAAAAAAATAAGTAAAATAAACTCAATTTTTGTCAGGTGCTACTGAACACTGGTGTGTCACGTTGTGGTGTGTCACCTTTGACATGCGTGTCACAGGTTCGCCATCACTGTCCTAGAGCATCTCCAGCAGGTGCCTGTCGAGCCTCTGCTTGAAGGTCTCCAGTGAGGGAGAATCCACCACCTTCCTCGGCAATCTGTTCCACTGTCGAACCGCCCTTATCGTCAAGAAATCCTTCCGGACGTCCAGCTAGAATCTCCTCTCCTGCAGTTTGCACCCATTGGATCTAGTTCTACTGTCAAAGGCAGATGAGAACAAATGTGTCCCTTCTTCCTTGCGACAGCCCTTCAGGTATTTGAAAAGCACGATCATCTTAGCCTTCTCTTCCCCAGACTAAGCATGCCAAGTTGCCTCAACCTTTCTTCGCAGGACTTGTCTTCCAGTCCTCTTAGCATCCTCATCGTTATTCTCTGATCTCCTTGTTCTTTGGCTGCATCTTTTCTAAAGTGCAGTGCTCTTAACTGGACACAGTACTCCCAAGTGAGGTCTGATTAACATGGAGTAAAGCAGAGCCACTCCTTCTCGTGACTCAGGGCACAATCCTAACCTGGAGTTAGGCCGGCATAGTTAGGCCAGCAAAGTTCGAACAGCACAAGTGCTACCATAAAGCACGTTTGGACCACTCCTGGAGTCAGGGAGGATGGTGCACGTCTGTGTGCTGGCCGCTCTGACTCCGAGAGTGGTCCAAGCATACTTAACAGTGTCCCTTGTGACAGCCAAACTTTGCTGGCCTAACTGTGCTGGCCTAACTCCAGGTTAGGATTGCACCCTCAGATCTTCTGTCCCCAACATTTCTTTTGTTATAGTTCTAGTACAGAGTAGATCTACTAAAACATGTATGAGGGAATAATTGTGGTGCTGTTCATCCAAATAATAGACAAACAAGAATGTCATTCTCACACTCCTAGGGGGTTTCTCATTTGAGTAGATACACCCTGCATTTAGAAAATGAAGGAATCCAGTGGGATTTTAATGCGAGATGCCAGAGCAATTAAGATGCCAGCTTAATACCTATCATTTACAGCTCTTCTGTGCACCAAGCAATAAATTTACTCAGTGAGTAGGCAGGCACATTCTTCTTGGAATATACCCCAGACCTTCATGATGGCCACATATGGCTTCAAATAAGACCTTAACACCAAGCATGTCTCTGTATTATTAAAACATTTGTAGAATTTGTGGAACATGATGAGACTGGTTCTTTCTGTTCTTTTTTTTGGAGAGTGTGAAAAGCTGTTTTTCTATAGACTGGGCAAGAACAATGGCTTCTGCTTTAAAGATCACTCCCGTTTTTAAGTCAGCTCAGAAGTGACTAGTCAAAAAGGCAAAATATATGGAACTGTTTTGCTGTAGTTTGATCTAGTTAGACTTTTGGTGTTCTGGTGTTGGCTTGTTACTGGCCCAGAGCATCCTGAAGTGTTTGTGACGCAGTGGTTAGGTGTGCCGCAGGAGTTTGGGGGGTGGGTCAAATATTATTAGGGCCATTGGGGGGATGTGAGCAGTGTAATGTGCCTTGTCAATTGTCAAAAAACTGATGCTATGCCTTGACAATTTTAGCGCCTTGTCAGTGTGCCATGAGATGAAAAAAAAAATTCATGCCAAATCCCATTGCCTTTATCTGTGAAGTGCTTCTCAGACCCATCAAAGTGAGCCACTGTGTGTTCCTCTCCAACTACTGCGGGAGGCCACATGGAGCAGGCCACAGACTACACGAAAGAGCTCAGCTGGACGGTTCTCTGTAGACCCAACGGTGGCAGAGACAAAAGCCCTCTTGGCTACCAGCACTGCCACAGAATCGGCTCTAAAAGGAGCTCAAGCCGGTGTACGGTCAGCGTACAAAGATTCACACTCACACACATCCCAGAGCTGTCCCGACACCCAGTGCCAGCTGCCATGTTAGATGGAGATGCCAGCGCCGGTCACAGAAACGAGTCTTTTGTGGCTACAGTTCTTCAGCTGTGCACAATCTTTGCCTTCAAAGAGGTGACGCACGGCAAAATGTATGATTGGGTTAACCACAGGGAAGTGTTAGGAAATTAATCCTTTGAAAACTGCGTCTGTGTAAGTGGCAATTTTTTAAAATGGCTTTAAAAAAAGGTATATAATGGGGAACTTTTTTCCTTTGTTGTTTTGCTATGTTTAATTATAGATCACAAGCACCTTGTGGAAGGAACTAAAAAAAACAGCAACCACCATCACCCTCAGCTGAGGGAGTTTCAGGGATGTGGATATTTTGAGACGTAGTTTGGCTCCCTGTCCCCAAATCAGTCCTAAATTAGATGATACCCCCCCCCAAGAATCTGAGCCCACAGGAGTGAAGTGTGGTAGATTCCTGCCCTTGGTGGATCCTCCGTGGAGGCTGACATTGAGCAAGAGGGACTGAGCGTCACTCCTGGCAGAACTGTGATTCTAAATCCTTTCTAACCGCCTTTCTAGGGGTAGTTGTGGAAAGGCTGGGGTGGCTAAGAGGTGACCTCAGGTGGGAGCTGGGGTGCTGTGGCCCCAAAGGGTCCGGACAGATGACCTCTCTCTTCCAGTTCTGCGCCTTCAGGGAGAAGGCGTTTGTGTAGGTAACTCCCGCTGCAGTTGCAATGTGATCCGTTGTTATACAGTCGATCCATGAACGCGGCTCATTTCACGCCAGATCACGTGGCCTTGTGTCTTCTGTGGTGGGTACCTGGGCAATGAAGTCTTTGCTTAAAGCCCCCATCTTTAAGCCAGGAAGCAAAAGAAGACGAGGAACTCTCTCTGCTTATCAAGGGCAGATGCGGTTCAATGGCGTGGGATGGGGGGAGGGAGGGAACGGATTTGGCCTTGGACTGGGGTGGGATAAGCAGTGCTGGTGCACATCAAATCCTATTACCCCCCCCCCCCCGGGCTTGGAAGCCTCATATGAGGCTGTGCCAGGAATCTTGCTGGGGGTGGGGCAGATCTGAGTTGCCCCATAGCACAGGTGGGGCTTTACCCAGGGTAAGGCGACAGATGTCCCCTTACCTCGAGGAAACCTCCAGCTTGCTCCTTCCAAGCACTGGCCATAGTGTGGGCTGAGTAGCCCTGCTGTGCCAGCACAGATTGGGACTGGGGAGCCCAAGTGCAATCCAAGGCATGCTTACCTGGTACATCCTGGTACATGAACTTAATGGGATAGTGGAATTCAGGGGGTTCACCCAGGTTCTACAGAGCCGGTGGTTAAATGGCTGGGCCCCGCCCACTCGCTGACCTCGGCTGGCTTCGGGTTTTTTTTTGCTCCGGCTATGACATCGTAGAACCGGTTGTTAATTCATTTGAATTGCACCACTGGATGTACTTATCTATCTATCTATCTATCTATCTATCTATCTATCTATCTATCTATCTATCTA
>JAJKFI010000151.1:1301028-1340001 GCA_029204185.1 Lerista edwardsae | reverse complement strand
CTATCTATCTATCTATCTATCTATCTATCTATCTATCTATCTATCTAAAAGATTTTAACCCCACCCTTGCCAGGGCAGATGCCCAAGGCAAAGCAGTTCACAATTAGTGGAAGATAATAACAATCACAATAATAATAATACTGCAATACTGTACAGACAATAAAATAATAAAAATAAAATATAAATGAAAACGGGGCAAACTAAACAAAAATCCCTGGAGGAGGGCGAACTATTTACAATGCAGGTTCTGCTGCAGAGGTACAAGAGTCCACATCAAGCGCCAGACGAAACAGAAAAGCCTGAGCCCCCGCCGAAATACCACGAGGGGGAGGAAGATCTTAGACCCCCCCCCAGAGGGAGTGCCATAATTGTGGTGCCACAACAGAGCAGGTTTGCCCGCATGCCGCCAACCCCTGGCTTGGGGACGAGATGCTGCTTGCAGGCAGGGCCCCTCAGGCGACCTCGGGGGGGGGGGCCCCGGAATGTTTGGGGGTGAAGGTGGACCCTCAGGTGACCTGAATTGAGCTGTAATCCATTTTCTCTCCTCAGGAGTGCCATGAATATAATACATTATGCTCTGAATAAAACATCCTCATGCCAAGAGCTGTTTTCTTGGGGGAAATTAGGTAGTTATTAATATACAAGAATAATATTCCACGGGAGCTGGAGAACAATACATCAGAAGAAAGTAATTGCCACTAATAGCAGTGCTTCTTTCTAATCAATAAGCCAAACATGTGCTTAGCATCCATTGTGTGGATAATTAGCCTTTTCTTTTTCGCACATCTGTGGCTCGAAGTGAGATATATTTAATCAGCAAGTTTTTCCCCAGTAGTGATTTATTTCCTGATGGTTTCTCACTTCATGCTGTAATCTCTGTTCACAGTAAGGAAATAAATTATTGTTTCATTGTGTTACCTACAGGACTATTTTGTTAACAAGACATAAGAATAAATGCTCATTTATGTTTATTTTCAAATAAACAATAGGAGTTCATTATGAGCTGAGATTGAATTTTGAAACCTTTTTCTTTTATTTTGGAGCATTTAGAGCAGAGAAATTCAGACCGCAGTCGCACAGGATGTTCAACAGCAACGTTCCAAATTGGACATTCATCTTCAGCCAGAAGACTGTGGCAAATCTTGATATTTTAGCTGTGCGTAATTGACAGCATTGCCATATCATCTCACTATATACCTTGTCTCTGTTCATGACATCTGGCAACGGCAACCCCCCTCTGAGGGTTTTCCATGCAGCTCTTGAACTTGCAGCCGCACTGCATTTATTGCACTGGGAGCAGAGTGCCTGCATCGCTGCGTGCCTGCGGGCTGCATCCTGGCTTACCATCTCCCTCCCATTCCCTTCCACCTGTGTCTCGATAAACTATTTTCCCAGGCCTCAGTGAGCCACGTATCCCACCTCTCCTGCTATCTGACATCCCCCTTAAAAAAAAAAAAAAAAGACGTCAATTGGGAACTGTTTAGGGTGCAGTCCTAACCTGGAGTTAAGCTGGCACAGTTAGGTTAGCGAAGTTTGGCCGGCACAAGGGCCACCGTAAAGCACCTTTGGACCACTGTTGGAGTCAGGGAGGATGGCTCATGTTTGTGTGCTGGCCTCTCTGACTCCAAGAGCAGTCCAAACATACTTTATGGTGCCAACTTCTTGTGCCAGCCAAGCTTTGCTGGCCTAACTGTGCTGGCCTAACTCCAGAGGAAGGTTGTGCTCTTAGTCATCTATGCCTAACATCTGGCCCTTGATCAACCCAAGAGATGGTGCTGTTGCTGCTCGGAAGGGTAGCTAGGTCCTGTCCCTGAGCATCTGCTTCACTTCCTACTCTGCTACTACCCCAGTTCCAGTGATGTCATGCACCCACTACGCACCACTACGTGAGTACCGGTTCCTAGAAGTTGAGCTGGTCCCGCCCACTAAAAGCTGGCCCCGTCGGCTGGTTGGCTCAGCAGCTGCGCATGCATACTGCACGCCCGCAGCCATTGCCTGCACTTTCTGTGAGGAGGCAGGCAGGCAGGCAGCGTGGTGGCGGCAGCATCATGACATCACTTCTGGCTATGACTTCACTTCCTGCCACGACATCACTTCCAGCTTATTACGTCACTTCCAGTGGGCGGACCCCGACAAGTGCCAATCAAAAGTGAGTACCTGTTCCTAAATCATTTGGATGACACCACTGCCCAGTTCCTTCACTTATTGTCAGCCTACATCTGCAAGGAACAGCAGAACTTCATTCTGGGCCACGGACGGTGGGGGGAGGCAATTTCTAGGATGCAACTTGGTTTCTTGGAGTATCAGCTTAGGCAGTAGTTCTGGATGAAAACCTGCAGCTCTTCACTCTCTATAGCATCAAATCCTTTGATCTTTCTTCACCCCATGCTGAACAGAAAAAGTGGGTCTGCAAACACAGCGTTGGGAAAAGTCCTTTCCGCCTGCTCTAGTGGCAAAAGGACGCCACACTCTGAGTCAATAAATTCTGCCTGTGACAAAGGAAATTAGAAGAGCGAGATCTCAGCCAATTACGCCTTGCAAAGCTTCTCCGCTGATGATGAATCAACAGGACTCAGGCGAGAACCTGTGAATTGGTCCCATTTCAAGGAAAGTTTCCACACCTCCAGGCTTAATAATTCCAGGAAGCGGAATGAGCTGAGCGCATGATTTGTTATGACACATGGGAATGCCAAAGCTGACCCTGCACGGAGGCTTGTCTCGAAGCAAACTGGAAGGAAGGAAGGAAGGAAGGGTCACACGGAGGCACAAAATCTGCCTTTTCTTATCAAGGAAGTGTGATTTCAGATTTCCTTTCAGATTTATTATTTAAAAATGCATCAGTAAAGATTGGCAAAAAACAGAAAACCTGTCAGGGCAGCTGACAGACGTTTGCATTTGATTGCGACGCTCCTTGGAAGCCTGAGTATTGGGAAGCCCGTCGGATCGAACGCGGAGCGCCTGGCCTCTGAGCAAGCGCACACATGGAGGTCTGGGTGCCACGTTGGTGGGGGCCCCCGGGCGGAATCCTGCACTGGACGCTGCCGCCCTCTCCTCGCCGGGGCGCTGGGTCCGCACACTGCCGCTGGCCGTGACGGAGGAGGAGTCGGCTTGGCCGGTGGGCCTCCGCTTTGCCCTTGGACAGCTCCTGGCCTGGGTGGGCCCTGGGGCTCGAGGCTGCCTTCCGGCCAACTGGACTGGACTGGTGGGGCACAGTCGGACCCCAGGCCTGAGGAGGCCCTGCGCTCCTAAGCTGGCCAAGGAGAAGAAGAAGGGATCAATCCCGAGCCCGCTACTGCCGCGGTACCAGCATCCCCCTGGCTCTGAATATCGCGCACATGCCCAAGAGCAAGTTGATGGCCCCCGGGGAGTGGGGAGGTCAATAGCGGGCCTCAGCACGGAGGACGGGTGGAGGGACGGCCAGCACTCCCACCCCCCCGGCTGGCAGGAAGTGCTCTCGCTGCAGGGCGCAGGTGGGGAATGGGCGGAATGGGGCAGCGGGAGAAGTGGAGGGTGGGGGCCCACACGAGGCCTAGGCACGGTGGCAGCCTCTGCTGCCGGATCCCAGCCCCCTCCTGAGCTGGGCAGCCCGACACCCCTCTCCTCTGCGCCTGCTCCAACACGGGCACGGAGTCAAGGAGACCCGTTGGTGCCCCCGCAAACGCTCCCTTGCCCTGCGGAGACCCTGGTGGTGGTGCTGATGGCCTCAGGACCCAGCACTCACCCTCTTGGCACCGCTGGAGCCCCGCACCACCCGCTTCAGGACTGGCTGCCATGAATTAGCGGGGGATAGGACTTTATTCCTAAATCTGAACACTGTGCACACTTGTGGATGGGAACGCAGGCTACTATTCGGGCATTCAGTCCAACCCTAACCTGCTTTGGCACAGCAGCCTACACTGAGTCCAGTGCGGGTTGGAGGTTTCTTCAGAGCAAGGCGATATTTTTCACTTCGGCCTGCCCCATAGGGCTGCCTGGGTCTGGGCCAGCTGAATGGCTGGAGCAAATCTGAGCAGCCCCACATAGGCCGTTACGGGCTTGGAGGGAGGGTAGGACATGACAGCAGCCTCCTTCGCCAACCCCACTCATCCCGGCCTGATCTGCCCCACATTTCCCCCTCCCCGCCTCCGTGTCACCCCAAAGCCCCTGCGCCAACCAGCAGTCCTACCTTTATTGTGGGGGTGGGGTGGGGTGGGGTGGGCAAATGGCTCTGGTGCCGGGCAGGGGGAGCGGGGGTGGCAGCGCAGAAGCAGATCGCCTCTTGCAGAGGGAAGAAGCACAAGCAGGGCTTTACCTGCCCACCAACCCCTGCATCCACAGGGCTCCAAAACGGAGTGTTCACTGACGCCGTGGCATGGCAGGGGTGGCTCAGGGGGCCGGGAGGGGGCCCTTGGGTGGCGATCTGTGGCCCTGGATCTGTGGGGCAGAGAATCAGCCAGGTCTGCACCTGCCTGTGCCATTCAGTGCTCTTCTGACCTCCGCCAGAGGCCAAGGGGCCTGGATGCCGCTGGCACAGGCTCTTCGACTGGCGTTGGGTAGGAGCAAACTTGAGTTACAGCATGTTGGTGACATTCTAGGCCAGCTCAGTTGTCGCTGCGCGGCAGAGGGCCCCATTCGGATTGGACCGTCAACCTGATTTAGGCTCCAGGGAGACAAGCGTGGAAACACGCATGTGTAAACGTGTCCCTGCACATAAACATGTCATGTCCTTCCCTGCTCCCTGCCTTTATTATTCCTCCAGAAGACATGCAGGGCACTTTCCTTCTGAGGCAGGTGGTACATTTTTTAATGAATGCTTTTCTCCTTTGTCTCTGAAGAAGGAAAGAACAAGACGTGGTACAAGGTTGTGCTGCACAGAGCATGATGCCAACCCAGTTCGAGAGCGTTTCAGATCACGACCAGCACACCGTGCAATGCAGAAAGCCACAAGGCAGCGCCACAATTCATCTTGTGCCCAAATTGCCTCCCCAAAAAGGCATTTTTTTTTTCCTGAGGGTGGACATTTTAAGCCAAAGGAGACCTGGATATGTCGTACAGAGTTATCTGATAAGTGTGTGAGAAGAAAAGGAAAAGGTACAGTGAGTAGCTAAAAATAGTGCAGCCACATTCACGTTGCTTGTTTCTGTATGGCCAAAAAGACATAGACTATCCCCAACTGTGGTGTAGGTGGGGGGGCACTTTGGGTACAGCAGGTATGCAACACACAGTGTCAGCTGCCCCTCCCTCTCCCTGTCAGAGCCATGTGGGGGCAGCGACAGCAGCACGGAGGCACCTCGAGGGGGGAGAGCGGCCTACGTAGCGCCTACTCGAGGGGGGAGAGCGGCCTACTTGCCGCGTCTGCCGTATTTACTCCACTGCACCTCGCTAGGCTGCTGGACCCCACGGGGGTTGTGGAATTATTATTATTTTTGGTGGGGGGGGCGGGAGGGAGCAATGCTGTGTTATACTAGACGTTGAGCCTGAAACAACGTACAGGGGGCCCTCCACCATACATATTTTTAAATGGTCACTTCCAGTGGTGCCATTCACATGATTTAGGAACAGGAACTCACTTTTGATTGGCACTTGTCGGGAACCCGGAACCAGCGACGGAGCCCGTTAGGATCCGGAACACCCGTTCTGGCCCGTTCCCCCTGAATGACATCACTGGTCACTTCTGGTTATCCACCAATTTTTCTTAAGAGCAAAAATCAAGATGTTTAGTAACTACTTATTAGTAGATTTCTGTTCTGCTTTTCCCAGTCAGTCCCCAGTACTCGTTCTCAGGGTGCAACCCTAACGTGTGCTGGAATGGCAAGGCTGGAGTGCCTGCGCCGTGTCCAGGGCACGTTGGAGCAGGCAGGAGCCTCCCTGGGGCAAGGGCACGTGCGTAGGCGGCAGCCATGCCAATGGGCTCCTTGGCTCGGTGTCTGCTGTTCAGCAGGTGCAGAGCTGAGGACATCGTGCTGCCCAAATCGGGGCCACGCGGCCTGGGGATGGGCACTTGGATGCGGCCTAACGGCTGCATCCCAACTCCACCCCCCTCCCCGCACCAGCCCACCCCCCAGCACCCATAAACACCTTCCTCCCGCCCTCCCAAGTGTGTTGAACTTATGAGCTTTACATGGACCTTCTGAAACTTCTCTTGCGCTCCTAGGCTGTCGACAACAATGTGATGCATTTGCTCAAAAGACAAAACACTTCCAGCATCCATTTCGACGTCCATCTTCATATATTTCTATTTCTATGAAATCCATATGGAACATCAGCTTGGGCCATGCTACCTGCAGGTTTTGTATAAAAGGGAATCACTTAATTAGTATAAAATAATAATCTCTTGTAATATAGTAATGTAGCCGTTTGAATCAGTTGTTATGAGATGGCATAAATAATTTTTGTCTGCTTACAGAGAGAGATTGAGCACGGTTACTCCGAAGTAAATTCCACCATGTTTAACGGACTTTATACCTAGGACAGCAGCATCAGGACTAGCTCATTCCACTCTGTTCCTGGGATCATAGTCTTCCCAATTATTTTCCCATGCCCTGGCCTTCAACTGGTTACTTGATCTTATACTGAGACTGAGATTTCCTTGGAAGAAAACATATAACTGAACAACCGGTTTGAGAGGAGGATCCTACTTAACTAATTTATGAAAATAATGGTCAGCTTTCTGACACACAGCGCAATCCTACGCTGCCCATCGTGTCAACGCGACGTCTTAGCATTGACGCGACGGCTGTAGCGCTGACGCAGGGGCGCCGAACGGCATCCCCGCATCAGCGCTCAAGCAACAAGTCCGGCGCTACCTGCAGTGCCAAGCCTCCCTCACATCAGCCAAAGCCGGTCAGGTGGAATGAGGTGGCGACGGGGGGCAGATTGGACCCAAGAAAGAGCGAGGTCATCAACAGTAGCGCCCGCCAGATCCAGCCGCCCTTCCCAGGCCTTCATGGGTTCACGCACATTTGGGCCAACAATATTGCTGGCAAAGATCCTTGGAGACCCAGAAGGCATTTCCCCAGAAGGGAAGTCGTGTTTCCTTGCCCCGAGGAGGCCTCTGGGGTCCAATCACCCTCCCCGGGATACAGTGGATGCCACTTTGCATCGCCCTGCTGAGAGCGATGGTAGGTTGTGCTGCTCTAGGATGATGACGCTGAGAAGCACCACGCGGTGATTCTCAAACATCTCCAAACGAAGCTGCTTTTGGAGGCGAGGGCTGGGCATGCGCAGGGGAGAGGGCGAAAGCGCAGGCGCAGGGGCATGCCGCCCTCCTTCATGGCGTCACTCAGCCCCATGTGCCACCAAGACCTGGCAATGGAACGGAGCACCCTTGGGGAGCAAATGAACAGAGTGCCCTTCGTAGGCCATTTGTAATCGATCCTGAACACACAGAAGTCAACCACGGCCGTGATTTGCTCAGTCTAGCTCAATAGGGACTCTTCGTGAACGGACTGAAAGGGTTGTGACTTCCTTCCAAGGAGCAGACAGACAGTGACCCGTCAGAGCTGCCTGAAGGTTGCATTTGCAGCGTGTTTTGATGGGAAACGGTCAATACAAAAGCTTCCGCAAAAGGGATGCTCTGTTCCCCGCCACTTCAGAGGAGAGGTGATCGCAACTCATCTTTTGCCCCGCGTTCTTCTTTAGTCCTGTCAGAAAAGCCTTCAAGCTTGAAAGCTAACTAGTAGCCTCTCAAATCATCTGACAAGCTTTTGATGTTAGTCCTTGAGATAAAAGTCATGTCATTGTTCCACTGGTATCGTTCACATCGCATGCCAGGGCAGCCTGCGTGATCACATCCTTTGACGTTTCCGCACAGTGGAGATCAGATCTTTCTGACGCTCAGCAAAATTAGGCAGGTCCCCTTGGTTTGTCCTCACAATAGCCCTGTGAGGCAGGTCAGGCTGAGAGACAGTGAATATTTCTGCACAAGCAATGGATGATCATCGGTGCCCTCCCCTGCTATGGCTCCCTTGCACATAGCTCTGTGAGCACCCCCCCCCTTGCAAGAAAAGTGCGTTACTCTTTGCCCATACCCCACAATGATGATATTGAAGCTCTCTGATGCTAAAGTCATCAAGGAGGCTTCCTGGAATTCTTCTAACTTCTTTAGTTTCTAGTCATATCCTCATTTCTTTTGAACCTGCAATAATTGTTTCAGCTGTACCTAGAATTTCAATTTCACTTTTCTTTCCCTGCTAATATTTCAGGCAGCAGCAAAAGAACGATAAAAATAACTGAAAGTAGCATCAGAACACATAGAGAATAAACCCACCAATTTAGTTACCTAAAATAACTGACAGGAAATGCTGTGAGAATTTGTAGCTGTGCAATTTTTAAAATTCTAATGAACAGTCCACAGAAGCAAGGAATGCAGGAGAACCCTGAGAAATTCAACAGACCTCAGCTGGAACTCCCAAGTGTGCAGAACCATGTTTGGAAGACAGTGAGGATCCCGGCACGTTAGCTCCACCCCAACTGACTGTGCAAGCCCAAAGCCCCGCCCACCATTTCAGGGCCTCCAATAGGAATGCTACCTGAGGTACAAAGTTAAGAACATAACAGGAGCCCCACTGGATCAGGCCAAGGCCCACCTAGTCCAGCTTCCTGTATCTCACAGTGGCCCAGGCAGCACATGAGATAACTAGATACCTGCATCTTTGGGGCCTCTTCCCAGATGGGGAGGGGAGGGGCAAAACAGCTCAATAGGAGGCATATTAGAATGCTGCCCTATGCACATTTACTCAGGATTCCAAAACTCCTCCAGCCCAGAGACTGAGGTTTGTTTGCTTCCGCCCTCACAGACTGATCCAAGGTGGACCTGCTGCAGTGCTGGCGCTGAGCATCACAAATGAATGTCATTTTGCACCACCCAAAGAGTACGCGGTGCCAGTGGGGATGTCTGCCCTGCCCCGTCGATGCCATGGTAGGAGCCCCGCCGCCAGCAGGGAGCAAGCAAGCACCAAGCAGCACAAGGCCATGGGGGAAGCATTCCTGGGTGGAGGGAGGGCAGAACAGGGGCAGGGACAAGGAATCCTCTATACTCTTTAACACAGTTTCAAATCTGGGAGGAAACTGACCTGCTACAGCAGCTCTTTAGCTTGTGGATCCGTTTACCATGTGCAGGAGCTCAGGGACACAGCGGCAGGACTTCAGCTGCCACAGAAGGAGGCCACACTCCGGACACTTTGCATTCTAGGGGGAGCTGAAACAGTGGTGCTAATTCCCTGCAATGACTTTCTACATCTGAAAGGCTTTAGAGGGACTTGGGAGTGTGTTTGGTTTTCCATATCACTGTATTTAGCGGCACAGGGGGGTAGACCAGGGCTCTGCATTGGGAAACCCAGTAGACCTGGGCTCAGAAGACTATTCCAGCCGTCATCTACCTCCCCCACCCTGTTTTGACCCCCCTGCCCTCCATTCTACCCACCCCATTGCCACCCATTTGTTTGGCCCCTCAATTCTTCAATTTCAGGTCAAGTTCAGGACACCAGTGGGTGTTTAGTGCTCTGCTCTTGTACTGAACAGGATTGGGCCGTTCATGCGCTTGCTTTTGCTGGTGTAAATAGTAAGTGGGGAAGTGACGATTCACATCAAAAGGGACTTTTCAGAAAGTCTACTGCATCAGTAATCTGCATGTCATGGAAGGAGCAGGAAACAAAATATAAGAGCGCTGATATGGCTGGCTGGAAGCAAATGTGGCTATAAGAAGGGAAATCTGAAAACAATAAAACAGTTCTGGGATGTTGTCTTCCTCTCATGTTTGATGAAACACTTTTGAGTTAGAATAACAGTCGTCGACGTTATCAGTGGTCTGTGTTAAATGCCTTTCCCTGCACAGAACACAGCTGATCATTCAAGGTTATGTCCGTTACCTGTTTGTCCATCACGTTTAGTGTTTGTGAGCAGAACAAATTCTGAACTTGCAGATGCGTAGCATTGTGTAATGCTGTGAAATCCATTAATAAGAACAACAAAAACAAACCCACTGCTGATGGGAAAATGATTCCTGCAGTTTGGTACAAATAGTGAAAGGAATAATGGCTCGGAGAACATTGTGTATGTTCGATATAGAACAGCCATCCTTGTTCAGTTAATACGCTTTCAAAAGGTCTACAAGATATAGTATCACAATGACTGCAATAAAAATAAAGCTAAAATCTTCAAATACTTTTAAAAGAAAAATTGTACAAAATGCATGAATATCTATTAATTTAAATCACTTCATAAGGTTAAAAAGGCAAATCTACATGGTTTAATAATGAATTTGCAACCTTCATCCAAGACTGAGGGACTTTAGACCTTGTTCAGATATTTGGCATGGTGATAATTCAGTCTACTGATAACTTTCCAATTGACACATGCCGAAATGAATGTTCAGATTAGGTGGTCTGTACAGACACATGTACTGTATACGAAAAAGCCCAAAACACTTGACTCTTCAATTCCATTCAAATACCTTTATGGGCATAAAACAACAGAACAATAAACACACAAACTAAACAAAAAAACAGGCAAAGGTAAACTGGCCGCCCCTAAACCACAAGGAGGCAGCAATCCTCCAAAGGTGCCTAGAAAACATAAATATAGTATAACATCAGGAAGAGGAAATAGAGGCCACCAATGATTTACGACGCTGAATAAGATTTAAAAATAAGACTACTTTGGTGGTGAGATTTTCATTAGTACCATGTAATAGAAGTCGTAGCTTGTCAGCGTTAGAACATTCTTTGTGGCCAGCAAAGAGTTGGTCTATAAAAGGAATACGTAAATCATGGTACAACCTGCATTGCAGTAACATGTTCCAGTGATTCCATTATACCGGAACCGCAGATGCATAACCTCTCCTCTTTGGATAAACCTTTGTATCACTTGACTCTTTATTTAAAAAAAAATTACTGGCAGGACAGGCCAAAATACATTTTGGGTCATCATACATGTATACATCATGAGGAAGGCAGGGCTGGATGACTCACAAGCTGGAATCAAGATTGCTGGGAGAAACATCAACAACCTCAGATATGCAGACGATACCACTCTACTGGCAGAAAGTGAGGAAGACCTAAAGAACCTTCTGATGAGGGTGAAAGAGGAAAGTGCCAAAATTGGTTTGAAGCTCAACATTAAAAAGACTAAGATCATGGCAACCACTCCCATCACTTCCTGGCAAATAGAAGGGGAAGAAATGGAAGCAGTGACAGACTTTATTTTCCTGGGCTCCAAGATCACCGCAGATGGTGACTGCAGCCATGAAATTAAAAGACGTTTACTTCTTGGGAAGAAAGCTATGGTGAACCTAGATAGCTTAATCAAAAGCCGAGACATCACCCTGCCAACAAAGGTTTGCATAGTCAAAGCGATGGTTTTCCCAGTAGCCATGTATGGCTGTGAGAGCTGGACCATAAGAAAGGCAGAGCGTCGAAGAATCGATGCTTTTGAATTATGGTGTTGGAGAAGACTCTTGAGAGTCCCCTGGACTGCAAAGAGATCCAATCGGTCAATTCTCCAGGAAGTCAAGCCTGATTGCTCCCTGGAAGGACAAATGCTGAAGCTGAAGCTCCAATACTTTGGCCACCTGATGAGAAGAGAGGACTCTTTAGAAAAGACCCTCATGCTGGGAAAGATTGAAGGCAAAAGGAGAAGGGGGCGACAGAGGATGAGATGGTTAGATAGTGTCACCGAAGCAATGAATATGAAATTGGGCGAACTCAGGAAGCTAGTGGAGGACAGGGAGGCCTGGCGTGCTGTGGTCCATGGGGTCGCGAAGAGTCGGACACGACTTAGCGACTGAACAACAACAACACATGTATTATTTGCATGAAGTGCCCACTTCAGACTTTCTCTTGGTGAATATACCCCTGCTAACTGGGCAAGAGGCACTTTTTCAAGTGGTGTCCTCTTATATTTAGCAGGGGGAGAGCAATTGTCCCTTTTCGCCCCAGCACAGTGTCTTTCTCGTGGCTGTTGCTGGTGGTGTCCTCCATTCTTTTAGATTGTGAGCCCTTTTGGGACAGGGAGCCATTTAACTTTAATGTTATTATTTGCCTGTAAACCGCTTTGTGAACTTAATGTTGAAAAGCGGTATATAAATACTAGTGATTGATTGATTGATTGAATGAAGAGATAGCTTGTGACCCTTTGGTGAGTCCTGACCCACGGTTTGGGAAACATTGCTATAGAATCTTTCTCCAGGGACTAGAAAACTGAAATTTGACATTTCAAATTCGTAGTCCAAGATTCCCTAGTTATTAGGACAATCTGAAAACTCAAATGTACGTTTCTCCTCTACTTTGTCCTACAGGAGATAATTCAGGGCTATATTTTCTAGAAACAATGTTAGGTAAGTCCCTGATGGCACTAACAATAAGATAAATTAACAGTTGATCAGGAAGATTCATTTTTACAATTTTAATGGGTCTGGATTACACCGAATGAAATGCTTAATTAAGGTTGTTTATCAACCAGGGCAAAATATTGCCTAGGGAAAGGCAGTATAAATACACTTTCAGTAAATTATTGCCAGATGATTTAGTACTTCGAATTTGGAGATCTTTGCATCACTTAGGATAGCTCAAATGGTGCTTGAAAACCAGCCTGCCAAGGGAGAAGCAAAATACTCTTACCAATGGCAGAGTTTACTGTATATCTTACTGAATTGTATAGCTGGCACATGCAGACATACAGTTGCATTTGTAGCCAGTCAACATTTGAATGAAACAAACAGCTTGATGTTAAATATCAAGCCTCTTCCATTTGACTGAAAAAAAAATACTCAAAAATTCTCAGTGATCTAGTCCATGTTGCTCATTTTCTGCATTAGAATAACTGATGCTTGTTTTGACGTTTAATGCTACTGTTAAATAGGATGTCAGCATGAAGTTGACTAGGCTCTAGATAAGAATCCGCAGCATCAGCTGACAGTGAACATGCATCACTCCATGTACAAAACCCTCAGTCTGTCTTGAAGGAGAAAAAAATGTCTCCAAGGGTTTGTCCTGGCTGACTGCAGAGCTCAAACCAGTTCAAGTAACCAGAAATCCAAAGAGTTGTTTTCAGAGAAGAATTTTCACCATTTGGTATATATTGGAAGACAGCAGCCTAAAAACCTCGTAAGTCTATGAAAAGAAAACATGAAAGAACTGAGCAGGTGGCACAAATTAATGAAGACTTTTTGTTTTCTGCCTAAGGCAGCTACTTCACAAGAGTGGACCTCAGTACAGAAACAACGTGAAATTCCAAGGTACAGGTGGATTACTCCTTATTCGGAATTCCAAAAACTAGAATGCTAAAAAAATCCACACTATTTTGTGTGCTGACATGACGTAACATGACCTTGGCCAGGGTGCATTCACGACAGAACAAGAAATCATAGTTCAATGTACACAAACTGTGTCTCATGCGCAAAACTATTAAAAACACTGTATAAAATTACCTTCAGGGTATGTGTGTAAGTGTGTATATGAAACAAATGCATTTTATGTTTAAAACTTGGGTCTCATTCCACAGGTCTCTCAGTATGTTTATACAAATATTCACAAACCCAGAACATTTCCGGATACAGGATACTCAGACTGTATCTTGATGAAACTTGTAGCTGCTCTTTTGGCTTAATAACCATTAAGCAAAACCAATTACTCTTGCTTGGATGAGCTGAAGATATCTGGTTGACCACCAGAACGCAGGATACTGGAGCAGACAAAGCTGGAGGCCCCAAATCAAACCAGAAGCCAAAAGTTTAGACTTTCTCTATGGTTGTGGGAGAAAAAGAGGGATGGGCCGCAATAGTGTGTTCTGCAGCTTCTTGAGTGGTTGGTGGCAGCTGTCATTTTATGGATCTTTGGATTGCCAACCCCTGATATACACCATGGAAATATTTTCTGTGCCACCCCATCTATGTCATCTTATAATTAGCTGGGCATGCTAAAAAAGCTTAACCTGGGCTTGGCCCTGGAACTTCAAGGAGGAGCAACCTTGCACACAGACTCGTGAGCCTCGTCTTCTCCACTGCAGCTCTCTGGGCCCCTGCTCAAGGACAAGGTGACCCTACAGAAGAGCAAGGGCTGACTGCGGGACAGAGAAATGGGCTGATGCAAGCAGAGAACACCTGGAAGCATCCTTCCATTCCCCCAAGCTTCTCTGAACCTGACTTGTAATTACACAATTTCAAACTGCAGCTCACCTGATCTGAAAAAGGTTCGTAAACACAGCAAACAACAAATCCTTAGCAGAAGAAAAAGTGTCCTTTCAAGCCTTGTTAACATTTGAAATTGGACAAAATCAGTCAAGCTGGCAATTGGTTAAAACACGTGGACTTCCAATTTTCTATGCCTGGAAATCAGCCCAGAGAAACAGAATTGGAATTTATTTTCCATAAATAAGAACTACAGTACACAATACCTCCTCAGAGAAAAACCAACACGATGCATTGAAACATGTAAGAGTAATATATGCTAACAGCAAACTCAGGTGGTTGAGTGCCTATCAGGCTGCCATCAAAACAGGGCTACCCAAAAGTAAGACCGTGAGTTCTGTATATACTGGAGACTGTATCTCAGTGTGCCAAGACGTACAGCTGTAAATTGAAAGACAAAAATAAAGGTACAGCCTCCTGCCAAGCCTGATGCACACCAGTTCTGCTCAGCGGCCCCCTGAAACCGTGAACGCTGAAGTGGCAATTAGAGAAAAAACAGAACGGGGGCCCCTGTCCGCGCTGGAGGCGGGCATGGTGGAATGGGAGGTGCCAAATTTGGCAGTAGGTTCTTACCGTAAAAACCATCTGAGACACTGTAAACAAACACTGGCGGATGTATTTATTAGAACAATACAGAATCATTTTTAACAAGCCAATTAAATACATAAGAGGCAAAATGTGTAAAACATTTTCCTAACCCACTGACGACTGTGACTCTACCATCTGACCAGTCAGGGAGCCCACTCCAGCCGTGCGATGACGACCCTGGCCTGGCTACAGGGTCACTTTATCTTTTCTTTTTCCTAATAAATGTATTTTTATAAGCTTGGATTATAAAATCCACACACACACACCCCATGCACAGAGTCTGGCATGCACAGCGAGGTTTTCCTGTTGTCTCTTTTCCACCCCCCAAAGCCGCTTCTGAGCTGGGAGGCCTTCCAGGACGGTGTCTGACGTGGCACATGCAGCCTCGGTGGCGGGGAAACTGGGGACGCCTTCCCGGGCGAGTGAGAGGCGCTCTGAGTCCGCTCCCGCAGTGGCTGCCTTCAGGCCAGTGTAGAGTCGGCTGCACTGGAGATGTGGCTCCACAGGACCGCCTGCCTCAGACACTGTATTGTATCCTGAGAGGCGGCACTGCGTTTTTCAATCCCGACTGTTCCAAATGGCCAAACAGTGAACGTGCAGCTACGAGGAAAGAGAGAGGCATACAGTTTTGCGGGCTTCTTGATCATTTGCTTACACTTTTAAAAAAAATTATCAATAATACAGTACATTCTCCATTTTAGATACAGTGTTACAGAATCGTTAAATCCATTCCTGCGTCATGATGATGATGATGGAGAGGCAGCCTCAATGTCAATACATAAACAACGTCATTCCCAACATGCACCAGTTCTTGAGGGCAGAATGGCCGTCACGCAGAGAAGCGGCTCTCAAACGTGTTAGCGCCAGAATTCACTTTTTAGCATGGCAATCTGTCAGGGCCCCACCAGAAGTGATGTCATGGCCGGAAGTGATATCATCAAGCAGGAAAGGTTTTAACAACCTTGTATGACAAAATCCCCAGGATTGGACTGCTGCCTGGGGAGACAGGGATACCTCCACAGGGCTCCCCAAGCCTTGGAAACTTGAAAAAATGCGATGGCAACCCACTTCTGGTTTTTTACAGGAAAACTGGAAGTGGGTAGTGATTGCTTTTCTCCTGCTTCTGGTCAAACACTCCCGGAGAGTTTGGATCAAACGCTGCAGTAAATTGTTAAAAGTTCAGATCTGTAACATTTCCCCCAAATGCAGTCACATACCAGTAGCATCAAGTCTATTAAAAATAAAACCCACACTGAATACACCTGAAATTGGCCTGTGACCCACCTAGAAGGTCCTGACCCACAGTTTAAGAAACACTGATATACAGGTAACATAACCCATCATACCTTTTCAAAAAAATGAACATTACTAAGTGTCTCAAAGAAAGAATGAGGAAGGAATAAAATAGAAAACATACCCCCTATTCAGCTAATGAGTAAATAAAAACTCTCCATGGTTATCTGCAAACCTGACTTTAAAAAAAATCCCACCTTCTCACCTAGTTGGAATCCTGACAATTTACTAGGCGAGGTATCAGAACCTCATGCAAGGTCAGCCACATCAGAGGCAGACGTTTCAGTGACTTAAACGTGCTTAACTACACCCAGGACTGGGCTATAACTTGCAATTATGTTTTCCTGTAGAAAACAGACACCTTGCCAGATAATTAGATGCAGCAAAACATGTACTAACATGTTCATCATATTCTAATTCTACAAGATCAATAAATACTAGCAGGAAATTCCGCAGAGAAAAGAAAAACAAGTGAGTTTTATTAGAAGCCACCAGAAGCTGGAGCCAGACAATTTTGGTTCCTAACGTTTTCTTTGAGGAGAAAGCAGTACAGGTATTTTCTAATTTCTCCCTAAACCCAAGTACCTCATTGCAATAGCGACCCAAGATTGCATTTTTACTTACTGTTTTTTTCAGAATCTGACATAAACATTACTGCCATGTCAAATCTTTTCGATTCTGACAATTTCTGCAGAATTTCTAAAATGAGTGAAGGTTCCTCTTTCCTAAGAGACACGGAGATATTAACATATCTATGAATAACACTTACTGAGAAAAAATCATGACTTGATTATCAAGTTGAAAGTGAAAAGCAGAACATATAAACACACAAAAATCTACCTGCCTGAGAATTAATGTTTTTAGGGGCACAACACATGACCCTGAAGTCCCACCCTATGACAAACTGAAAACTAAACATAGAATTACGGTTAACCTGAAAATCAAAATAGATCCAGGACACACATGTGCATGCATTAACCCCCCCCCCCCTTGAACCTGTCTGTTATTAATTTTCAAAATTAGAATCCTTTAAATAAAAGGACTAGAAGTTATTCCCATCTAAGGCTCAACAATGGCATCTGATTTTGTTCAAATAGTACAATCTGCCACTTTACTTTTGCATGACAGCCATTCCATCCTTTAAAACCATTCGAGACCATTTTACTGACAGCAGGTATGTTTTTGTTTAGGCTTCCTACAAAGATCCCTTCACATGACCAGTGTTCATTTCCTCCTTAACAAATTTGGATCTCAGTCTACTCCCCTCATAATTTCATGGTGTTACAGATACAAATAAGTACTTGCTAAGAATAGCAGCATGAAAGTGAAAAGGCACTGCATGGAATTCATGGATCAGAGATGGAAGAAATGAGGATACCAGAGGTGGATACCATTGTGAATACAGGGGAGTCCTCTGCACCTGCAGGGTCCCATTCCTGAAACTCCCGCAGATACTGGGGGCCCAGAAAAGCGTGAACAACAATCTGGTTTCCTACCTTTGTGTGGCAAACCTACACCTGCTAAAAATAGCTCTGACGATCCACTTTCACACCTCCCAGTGTTGCCTCAGAATCCATCAGTATAGAGCTATGCCACATTCAGCCACTAGGTGGGGCTGAAATAATGGAATTTTTTTGTTGTTGTTCAGTCGCTAAGTCGTGTCCGACTCTTCGTGACCCCCTGGACCACAGCACGCCAGGCCTCCCTGTCCTCCACCAGCTTCCAGAGTTCGCCCAATTTCATGCTCATTGCTTCAGTGACACTATCTAACCATCTCATCCTCTGCCGCCCCCTTCTCCTTTTGCCTTCAATCTTTCCCAGCATGAGGGTCTTTTCTAAAGAGTCCTCTCTTCTCATGAGGTGGCCAAAGTACTTGAGCTTCAGCTTCAGGATTTGTCCTTCCAGGGAGCAATCAGGCTAGACTTCCTGGAGGATTGACCGATTGGTTCTCCTTGCAGTCCAGGGGACTCTCAAGAGTCTTCTCCAACACCATAACTCAAAAGCATCTATTCTTCGGCGCTCTGCCTTCCTTGTGGTCCAGCTCTCACAGCCATACATTGCTACTGGGAAAACCATCGCTTTGACTATGCGAACCTTTGTTGGCAGGGTGATGTCTTGGCTTTTGATTAAGTTGTCTAGGTTCGCCATAGCTTTTCTCCCAAGAAGTAAACGTCTTTTATATTAATTTCATGGCTGCAGACACCATCTGCGGTGATCTTGGAGCCCAGGAAAATAAAGTCTGACACTGCTGAATTTAAACTCCATTAATTTAAAGTCTGAATTTAAACTCCATTAATTCAGCCCCATGTATGTAGTATATATACATGTAGTACATGCTGAATGTAGTATAGCTCTATGCTATACAACGCTGGGAGACCCAGAAGTGGGCTTTAGTGCTATTTTTAGCCCCGAGAGGCTTGGAAATGGCACCATTTTGCTGCATGAAAGTAGACAACCTGATTTATTTTTATTTAAACGGCATTTAAACTGGGACCTCAACATCCGCAGTGAGTCAAATCCATGGATGCCAGAGCTGTGGATGCTGGGGTCGAACTGTACAGTTCAAAAGTTCAATTCTTGATGATACCATCAGTTAAAAAGACCTTGTTTTTCAGGTCCTGAAGCTCAGGTATATTGCTTTCGTTCAAGATAAAGCACTACTTTTACCCTTAGGTGACAGCCTAAGAATGCACGAAAGCCTTGGCCAGAAATAATTATTTCTGCTCACCACCAACACTGCATTGCTCAAGGCTCAAGAACCTTGCCTCTAACTTTGCATTCTCCACTGGAAACGTTTCGAGGGTCTCCAAAACACAGCATAAAGCCAGCAATTGATCTTGTCTCCTCCACTGGTCCAGAGTTGGGGAAAAAAAGGTTTACGTTCTTTTGTGGAGGCAATTAACACTTCTTAAAAGCACAGCATGAAGTACATTTCCCCTCTCCTGAGTTACAAGCTTGAAGAGAGGCAAGATGTCATTTGGGATTGTGTGCTGTGCTTCTGACGTTCCTGGTGCCTTCAAAGTACAGTGTGAAGGCAAAGGAACCATTGTCATGGTGACCATACTTAACGGCTGATGCACAGCAAGTCATTTTCATTCAAGTATCCTAAAGAGAGAATGGCAAGAGCGTGTGTGCTGCGAGCATTAGTTTTGCTGATGATTTTGATCCCGATTTGTAAGATTTCCTATACTACATAATATCCTCTCTCTCGTAGAGTATATCAAGCAATATTAATTCCAGATACTGACAAGCTTTGATCAAGCAGAACTCACTTCCAACTGCATCCAGAAGTAGGCTGTCAAAAGCATTTTCGGCAAGAGGCTGCATCCAAGACCAAAAACACCCCCACAGTTTTTAGTACCAAACCATTCAAAAATTCAGGAAGTTAAACTTACCCGATATAAAAATCCTGCAGAATTTTCAAAATTTGGCTGAATGCATCTGGCTCCAAGGATTTTTGGAACAGACTTGGATAAAGCGATGGATCAATTTGCTTGGGGAAAATGAAAGTATTGATATGCATGAAAGCTATTTTTAAACACTATTACAATGAATCTCCTACTACAGTATCCATCAAACAGAAAATTCAACAAACCAGTTAATACACTGAACTGCACCAGGCAGGGATTTTCAGACGGCATTTTAGGGCCCCCACAGGCTTCCCACCGAGAAGCCCAGCAGTCGGACCTGAAGGGCCACTTGTCCACCACCCCTGATGCTCCTGGGGCGGGTTCGGCTGGAGGACGCAGGCGGTCTGCTGTGTGCTTCTCTTCCGCGTGGACCTCCAGTGGGAGACAGAAATGCCCTCAAAGGCACCAACCCCCCCTCCCTCCCCTGGATCTTTAGGCTGCCAAGGAAAATGCCCACCCTTACTTTAAAGCGAGAGGGGGCCTGTCCAGTGGTGGGAGTCAAATAAATTAACAACCGGTTCTATGTCCTTCAGGGCGGCCATCCGCTGCCTTTCCTCCCTCTCCCAACCTAAAATTAGCAACCGGTGCTGCAGAATTTCACCACTGGGCCTGTCCCTTTCCTGGAGTCAAGCAAGGTGTACACACAAATGCAAGCTTCTGCCCTTTTTCCCTGGTTTGAGCAATTGTGGCAGGGGGAGCGGGGAGGCTGTATGTAAAACACTCATGGTAAGGGGTAGGGGGCTTTATTTATCTAAGCAATTTCTACCCCTCCTTTCCCGGTAAATACTTAACAGAGATACTATCCATGCCCCCCCTTAAAAGCTATAAATAGCCATAACTTTTTTCTTTATTTACCTTTACGTATGTGTACAACTGATCTGGGTAGCCTTTCAATTTTCTGAAGTCTGATTCAAGCTGAAAAGAATTCACAGGGACTGGAGGTACAGGAAATGCAGAAACAGGAACTGGTGTTTGGCTTTCAACCTCAGCTTGTTTTTCCATACTGGAAAGTAGTGAGGCCGGTGACTGTTTCTCTTTCACAACGGGAAGAGGCCTAAAAACATTAAGGCAGGCACAATTAGGACAACTGCTTTATTATCAGGGAGTCAGGCTTTAGGAAAGGCATACCATTCTATAATTTACAGAGAACACCACTGCTTTTGCAGGCATGGGAATCTTACTGAAGTGAATGCAAAGTACGTGAATTTCTTTGTGAACAACCTCAGATTTAAAACACAACAGTGTTTCACTTGCTAGTTCCTCACTGGCCAAAAATAATCTGGATGTTTCCTATATGCATGCATACACTTACACCATGACTGAATTTACACAACTGCACAATGCAAGAATTAATTGGTGCCAATTACACAAAACATTGCACCTCTTCATCATGGTGCACGGTCTTGCATGTGGACAATTCATGTGCTGCTCTGCAGAGCACCTTTTCCCAACGCAAATTTCAGTAGCAACTTTTACTTGGTAATGCACTAGTCTAATTGGCATGTGAAAAAATGCAACTTGTTCTATCTGGGGCTACAACTAATGCAGAATGCTGTCATAAAGTCACTGCTTGGGGACTTTCGGCCCAGACATGCCATTCTTGGCTGTTCAATTTGTATCAGCTTCCCATTGGTTTTCAGGTGCAATTCAAGATGCTGGTTATGAACCTTAAAGCCTTATTGTGCTACGGGTCTTGGGTACCTTAAGGACCGTCTGCAACCCACAAACATCTTTCGGAAGCCCTGCTCCACCTGCAGAGACTTGACTGGCTGGTAGGTGGCGCACTATCGAGATGGCGCCCAGATCCTGGAGCCCTTCCCTGGCCTCGACGGTTTGCACTGCCAATCTCCTGGACTCCAGGCACCTTTCAAAGGCTTCTCTCGTTAGCTGAGGTCTGGGGACTGTGCAGAGTTCAGGGCAGTGTCTTTTAGTAGTCATGGTTTCAGTGTTGTTTCTGGAATTTTACTGTTCTGTGTTTTTTACATTGTTTCCAGGGTTATTTGTATTTGGCTTTTATTTCACGTTATCACCCAAAGCCTCAAAGCAACAGCAAAATTAGAACAATCATTTGCCTAAAATATATTTAATTACATTACGGCTATAACAGGACTACCAATATGAACGAACATATATTTTAGACCCACATGTATTTTTTAAAGGGCTATAAATTGACCAGCTCCTGGGATCTGAGATTTGATGTGCGAGAATCCCAGGTCTCACCATCTAAGGCTAAGTGGGTGGTGACGAGAAACAGGACATTTGCCTGTGCAATTCCCTACCAAAAGAAGTTGCTGTTTATACCATTTTCTTTTTGTTCTTTATTTGCCCATGTCTTTTTGATCTTGTTGGGTTTTATGCTACAATTTAATTGCTTTACTGTTCAGTATGTTCTTTAAAGTTTAAATTGTTTTCATAGTTATATTTTTATTGTAAGTCATACTATGCTTCGGCTGAAGAGTGGCTAATAAATGCTTTTGGCAACCATGCAACGAGGCTTTTAAATTAAAGTTAAAATTTACAACTAAAGGCCATTTCTCAAGAACAGTTAAATGCAAAAAAAGCTATGTACTGAATATTTCAAGAGTACTGCGATATGAACTGTTGACATCCAGGACACATTTCCTAAGGAAGTGAATAAGAAAGAGCAAAAAGTCCTCACAAACTGCATTCTCAAAACAATATAGTTTAAAATCACCAAAGGTGAATTTCCATAACTGCAGCAGTACAATCTCCCGCTGCAATTTCATAACAAAGAAAAAGTATGTCAAACGTACAAGCACTCTGAATGCTGATTATAGTGTAGCCATTTGCTCTCCTGTAATTTATCTGTCATTTCATTTTATTTATTCCAAAGTTGGAACTTGGCTACAAGAATGCGTTCTTTTCAACGGCATAGCCTACAGAGTTTCTTGAAGCTATAAAAATATGAGAAATGAAACATCCAGCCCCTCCATTGTGTACTTACATAACAGATGTTGCATCTGAAAAAGCACTGTTGAAATTTGGCATTTATATTAAGGTTCATTTAAAAACAAATCTGCTGTCAAAGGACGATGGCTAGTGTTAACTATCTGGAATCAGCAGCACAATCCTAGGCATGACTACTCAGAAGTCCTGTTTATTTCAATGGGACTCGCTCCCAGGAAAGTGTGTATAGGATTGTGTAGGTAAGTTCTCCATACCTGTATGTAGCTTAAAAAGCCAAGTACTACCAAAATAACAATTTGCTATTTAATTACAATTTTAAATAAGCCGCCTTGGGTGCCCTTGGGCAGAAAGGCAGGGTATAAATTAAATAAATAATAATAACAACAATATTATAGCAAGACATGTTTTCCACTACTTAGCTGAGCACAAGATCCCTGCATCCACCATACTCGATACTAAGCCCAGCATACTTACTGTACTGCTGCAGAATCACCTATTTCTTCTATTTTCAATAGCTTTGCTTTGGGAGTATCTGCTGGAGGAGGGAAATCATCCTTGTCTGAATTCTTGGTAGATGCCGAGGCCTGTCTCGCTTCTAGCCTCACAGAACTAGACTTATTAGATTTGAGATGGGTGGTAGTCACCACAATATCTCCTGGCATCTCTTCATCCACTTCTTCAATGATTATTCTTCTCAAGGGTTTCTAAACAGAAGTAGTGAGTTATTGGCAATTACGTAACCGTCTCAGTTAGTATTCTGCTGAACAATAGGATGCATTTCCTAAGCTGTGTCAGGTTTAATACGCCATAGTTCAGTTCTCAAACGTTTTAGCGCCTGCACCCACTTTTTAGAACGGCCATCTGTCCAGGGCCCACCGGAACTGATGCAATGGCTGGAAGGGTGCCAGAGCCTGCTGCTTTTCTGAGAATGCAGCAATCAGTTGGGCTATTTCTCAGCCGTTTCCCAATGACAAAGTTAATCACAAAGAAAACAATCCAATTTACAACCCTGACCCAAGCAAAACAACCGCACAGCCCCCGCCCCCTTTCCATCTTTTCAATATGGCTGCTCCAGTTGCTTTCATGACCCACCTGAAATTGGCTTGTGACCCACTGGTGAATCCTGACCCACAGTTTGGGAACCACTGCCATAGCTGATAGTCTGATGTTTCTGCAACATCAGACAATCAATTTCATTATGGCATAAATGTGTGTGGGCAAGCACAAGAAAGACATTATCCACTAGTAAAAGCAGGAGGGATTTTTTTTTTTTTTGCATCTGTCCAAATTGGAGGAGCAGGATCTAGAAACCACGCCTTCTAAATTTAATCTGAATGTTCTGCTTTTTCCTTTACTAGCCTTCTCAGTGTTTCTCTGCTTTCCTCTCTCATGCCTCTAAAATAGAGACACTGAGCTCTTGGCTTAGATTTATATGCACATTTCCTCGCCCACTTTTCTCTTTTATACATCACAGCGAGCAGGCTGCCTGGAGTTTGCTCGCCCTTCATGGACGGCTTGCTGCTCTGCTGCTTCAACATCAGATGGTGTGCATCAGTCTGGTTCACATCCACTTTGTACTCCATGTATTTCAGCAGCTTGGCTATGTGCTGCCTCCAGATCCAACAGCAGTTTGTCTCTGAATACCAGTTGCAGGGGTGGTAGAATACTACGCAGAATACATTCTCTCCTGCTTGAGGCAGCTGGTGAGCCACAGCGGGAAACAGAATGGTGGGCAAGATGGACCGTTGGCCTGATGTCCTACGCCGAGGCAAGAAGGGAGGCGTTGGCTGCTGGCAGAGGGCAGGGGAGCAGGCTGCAATTCTGACTGTTGGTTAAGGCACGCAAAATTTGCTGTTATATGCCACACGCATAATTTGATAGCTATGAAGTTGTTATACTAATTATACCATTTATCATTTCTACTTACTGTGGATCTAAGGTTCAAAGGTTTATCAATGGGTTTCACCAAATATTGTGTTTTTGTTTCAATCTCGTATTGCCCGTGACATTCCTGGCCTGTCCAAAGTCCTTTTGCAATTAGTTCCTTTAAAAAGATTGTCAAATAACCATGTTTAAAAATTTGCAGAATTTAAAATTCACAAAATACACAGATTAAACAAAAACTTAAATTTACTGTAGTTGAAAAATAATTGCAACATATGTAAACGTGCTTACATTCTTAAGTTTTGTTATTTCGTTTATTGCTTGCTTATTTCCAGGTTCCAGCGTCAAGACAGTTTCAAAATCTGAGAAAACAAGAAACAAATACAACAGCAGTCGTCTTCAATGCATTCTTTGTAGACTTAGAAGAGGCCAGTTGTACCACCCCTCCTATAAGGAGCTCAGGGTGGTCTATATGGTTCAGTCACACCTGTTATCATCACAACAATACTGTGTGGTAGGCGAGGCTGAGAGATGGTGACTGACCAACGACACCGAGGGAGCTTCATGGCCGAGTGGGGATTTGAACCTGGATCTGCCAGGTCCAAGTCCAATTCCTGAGCTGTTACACCATCCTAGCAGCTAAGAACAGCTTTCCTGGATCAGGCCAAGGCCCATCTAGTCCAGCTTCCTGTATCCCTCAGTGGCCCACCAGATGCCTCAGGGACCACACGAGACAACAAGATGCCTGCATCCTGTGGCCACTCCCTTGCACTTGGCATTCTGAAGTAGCCTGCTACTAACGTAAGGAGGTTGCACAACCCATCATGGCCTGTAGCCTGCAATGGACTTTTGCTCCAGAAATCTGTCTAGTCCCCTTTCAAAAGCACCTAGGCCAGATGCCGTCACCACCTCCTGTGGCAAGGATTCCACAGATTAATTATCCACTGGGTAAAAAAACTATTTCCTTTTATTTGTTCTCACTCTCCCACACTCTATTAAACAAGAACAAGACAAACATAACAAGGAGGAAGGTTAGAGGGAGACATGAGGAGGTAGGTAATATGGGAAAGGAATCCTGTTTGATGACTTATGTGACACTGTCAACAACATATCATTCTCCACCTAACTGCATCCATGAGAGAAGGCTGACCAAATGTCCAGGAAGCTTTCTTCTTTGTGGTCTTTTTATATGATTTCATATTACAGATGCATAGTGTTCAATTTTCAAGGGACAATCCAGCAGAGTCAAGCACTTGGAAGTCCCACTGAATTCAATGGGAGAGTAAAGCACTCCTCCGCTAGAACCAATGGGGTTAACTTAATGCTAGTCCCTTGTTTATAATAAACCTGCAAAAATGATCATTACAGTAAATATTGGCTCATGGACTGCTAAAATTTTAACTGTTGCTGAACTTGTGCACTAAAAGCTGATCATTTCAAACGTGTGGACATTTGGAGTTGTGGCAATGCCAAGAAACTGGGAGCTATTGTCTTTGATAGCTCCATCTCAGGTTAAAACAGCATTCCCTCGTTTAGCAGGACCCATGATTCCAATACAGCGGAATACTAGGCCAAATCAGAACACGGAGTTCACTAGTCGCTCCATTTTCAGGTTAGGCGGGGTCATTGTGCCACCCCCTTCTCAAGGTAACGAAAATACCTTTGGGCCCGTTGCTAGGATTCCCTAACGCCCACAGCTCCAGCGGCAACAAAATGGCTCCTGCTGGCTCCTACGGGCCAAGGAAACAGCCTCAGGTCTCCTCAGGGTAAGGGAACAAATGCTCCAATGGGTCTACTTGGATCCATGGCCGCCTCTGAATGGGCGCAGAACCGAGGAGACCCGTGCAGGGTTCTGTAGCTCAGGAGGGGGCACAGGATACGGCAGCAGAGTCTGCTGCCTTCTTCACCACCACCACCCCCGGGCTTGGCTGAGGCCCAGTGCGTCCCTCGAGCAGCCCTCCCTCCACCCCTCCCTCCCTCCCTGCCTTCCCTCCACCCCGCAGTGTTGCCACTGGAGGCTCCTGGGATGTGCCATCCTGGTGCTGAAGTCTGGCACTGGACTCAGCACTGGCCCAGCATCGTTACTCCCAGAGTGCCTCACGGCACTTTCTACTACACTGGTGTGAGCGGTTAGGTAAAAGCACATGACTGTAGCCTGATAGGATTGGGCTACCCGCATAACTAAAATTAAGGGTTAAGTAAGGTAAAGGTTTCCCCACGACCGAATGGTCTCGTCATCTCCATTTCAAAGCCTGTAGAGCCGGTGTTTGTCCGTGGACAAGCTTCCATGGTCATGTGGCTGGCATGACTCTACACCGTAGCGCACGGAATGCCGTTCCCTTCCCACCGAAGTGGTCCCTATTTATCTACTTGCATTTAGGTGCTTTTGAACTGCTAGGTTGGCAGGAGCTGGGACAAGCAACGGGAGCTCACTCCGTTGCGCAGTCTTGAACTCCCAAACTTCCGGTCAGAAAGCCCAGCAGCAGCAGCAAAATCACACCCAAATGTCTTTGCAATTGCCCAGTGATAGATACCACAGTAGACTAGAACAATAAAATGAGAATAAGCACCACAGTCACTATGTATGCAAGCTTCCTATTATCACATGTGAAATGAGGATCCTGGGTTGCCCCTTTTCTGTGGAGAGATCCAAACAGGCAAGAGACAACAAACATAAATCAAAAGCTCATTTTCATTCACCATCTGACCTTGCAGAGCTTCTTTCAGCTTCCCAAGTGCTGCTCTAGCAGTCCCTCTTCTGGCATATGCTTTGGAATAGGAAGAATCTATTAATACAGCTTGAGCACAGTCTTCTTCTGCCTCTTCATACCTTTTCAAGAGGGAAAAAAGTTACTTATTCCTGCTAATTAAATCAGATATTCCGTCAGCCTACAGTTACTCCAGCTACTCATTTAAAACAAGGCTTCCATACTTAAGACACCGTATCTGAACAGACATGTGATCAGTTCTATGCAGCTAGAAATCTTGCAATATCTACTGAAGAGCCGAACATGTTCCTGTTTCCAGAGCAGAGATTAAGACAAACCCTGCCCCAATACAAGTCATCTATGAATTAAAGCTTAAAGGAATGCTTATTTGGAAACATCAAAAATTAAATTTAAACAAGGCTAGGAAAGAGCTGGAGACACCCAGAATTTGTTAGAATCCCAAGTATCCTAACTTGAAGAAGAGCTTATCTTTTTTCTGTTTTTAACTATCAGCCATAAGAACCAAGAACTGGGAAGAACAGAAACAACACAACTGCATCTCAAATCCCAGAATTCAGAACCCGCTGAAAAAGAATATTGCTGAACTGCACTGACTGAGTTAATTATACCAAACAAGGATACTATAAGCAACTAGATATAATATAGAAATGCAATTTTCTCTTGTTGGAGGTCTTCAAGGAGAAGCTTTGATAGTCACCCTTTTTGGAGGATTTTCCTGCTTCAATCAGGGGATTTGGACTAGGTTGCAAAAGGTACCTGTAAAGTCTCTGCTTGAAGACCTCCAACAAGAGAGAAGCCACGACTTCCCTCAGCAATCAGTTCTATTGTGGAACTGCTCTTACAGTTTAATTCTTCTGGATATTCAACAGTGATCATTTTGAACCACGTTCGAAGAAAACCTGCAAATGTTCTTAAAGATTGAATGTGCAACAAGTAACGGTAAACTCAATGCCACTCACTTTTGAATTTTCAGGTAGGCCATAGCTCTGTTTGCTGGCAGAAGAGCATTGGTGCCATCTGCTGCTATTCCACGTGTGTAGCATTCTATTGCTGCTTCGTATTTACCTTCTTTGAAATATCTATTGCCCTATCATATTGGGAGAGAACAAATGTATATAAATACATTTAACAGTAACTAGGGGAGTCTTAATACAAGCTGCTTATACTTTGGGAAAAAAAACTCTTCAATTCACTCTGCAAATGGGAGAAGAGATGACCATATGAAATGTTTTTCAGGCACGTGCAGTTTTCTGTACGTTTACAAAGGTAAAGGTTTCCCCATGACCGAATGGTCTAGTCGTGACTGACTGTAGTGGGCGGTGCTCATCTCTGTTTCTAAGCTTGTAGAGCCAATGTTTGTCCGAGGACAAGCTCCCGTGGTCATGTGGGTGGCATGACTATACGCCGTAGCGCACGGAACGCCGTTCTGTATGTTTAGCATAGGACAATGTAATTATATGGCTGTGTGGCATTTGGGTCAGGGCTATCACCATACTAGACTGACTGAAATTAAAAACAAAACAAAACAATGCATCAGCTTAAGGCAGTGGTTCTCAAACTTTTTAGCACTGGGACCCACTTTTAGAATGACAATCTGTCCAGGACCCACCAGAAGTTATGTAATGGCCGGAAGTGCCGTCATTATGATGTCAGAGCCTACTGCTTTCCTGAGAAAGCAGCAATAAGTTTCTCAGTCATTCTCCAATAGCAAAGTGAATCATAGACAAACAAAACAAAGGCTATTTACAACCTTGACACAAGTACAACAACCCCCTAGCGTCCCATTTTCCATCATCCCATATTTCCAATATGGTTGTCCTAGGTGCTTTGCGACCCACCTGAAATTGACTCGCAACCCACTGGTAGCCCCCAACCTATAGGAAGCAATGAGCTTAAGGTATACCAAGTTCATGCTATTGCAGATGGAAGAATGTCTTCCATTACCTGTGCTCATGAATTTAAAAGGGAATAAATAGCAGGAACTTTTGACCCATGTAATAATAAATAAGATATATTGTCCTGGTGGTGACAGGGTGAACATTCAGCCACAGACTTTGTCCATCGTTTCTGGAGATGTGCAATCACCAAGAACTTTTTGAAAACAGCTCTACATTACATTGAGCAACAGGCTATAATATCCCAGAGGATCCACTAGCAATTTTATTGAACTATTTCTAAGATAAGGTTGAGACATACCAAGATGGTTATAAATCATCTTACTGCTGCCAGACTTTTGATAGATGGATATTTAGGAAAAAAATGAGTCTGCCACCCATTCCCAAATGGTTTTATGAAGTATGAAGATTGCAAAATTAACAAATGTACCACATCCAAGTTCCAAACTGCAGATAATACAAAATAAATTAAAAATAGATCTGTTTGAAATATTTTGGAATGATGTTCCAAAATAATATTTCCTTGATATGAAGAGCCATTTTATTTTTGCTGGTATGTAACTGTTTGCACTATATCAGTTTACTGATATTCCATCATTTTTAAAATGGAAAAACATCTAGAGAGTGTTAATCATTATCAGCTTATTTCTCCCATTTTGATAGACTAACAAATAGTAGTGGCTCATAGTGCATAGACAGCATTACAGACTTTCTGGGGGGGGGGGGGAGGGGGGGGGGGGGAATTGTATGACAAAATGTAGGGATGGCCAAACTTGCTTAATTTAACAGCCTCATATGATAAACTTCAGAAGCTTGAGAGTCGCAATGGCCAAGACGTATTTAAATTTTTAAATATATTTATTCACTATGAATATTAAACTTGTTTTATCCAGTGGAGTCTCAGTTTATACCTTGCAAATTATTGTAAGCTTGAAAATTTCTTACCTTTTCCATTAATTGTGAAGCAAAAAGAAGCTCAGCCAATACATTTCTGAGAGAGACACTCTGTATGTTGAAGGGGCACTTGGGTTGTGAGCCGTGGTTTGGCTACTATACCCCTGACCTACTGTATTTCAGGATGACTCCAGAATTCAGCTTTGTTGCCTTTCCTGTCTCCTCCTACAGCAGCATGATAAATATTGTCACACTCACCAAATCTTTTTCTGCAATAGCCTGTTGCTTAAGTTGTTGCTCCTTGATTTGTTTAACTTCTTCTTCTGTAATTTCCACACTCTTACGGACATCTAGTTCTTCAGTCTGAGAATTCGTTTTTGACCCAAGAGTCTGAAACAAAGTATGACATGTGCAAAACGTTTCTACTACAGTTAAGTAAAAAAAAAAAGGGTTGAACAATTTTCGTAAGCTTTGTTTACCTGTTCAATTTTTCTGAGTTCACATTTTGCTTCCAAGTTGTCTGCATCCAGTTCTAAAACCTTTTCATAATCTGAACAGCAAGAAATACAAACATCGACTTTTTAAACTACTGAGACTATGGTGTTAAAAAAGGAAGACTGAAGCATTTGAAAAATGTAAAGTTTAATATTTAACACAAATAGTACTTTTTATAAATGGTTGCAATGAAACATCAAAATTCAGTACATCTATTAAGCATATTAGAAGATAAAACCTGACCCATTTTAGGTTTCTCTATATGGAATATTATTATTATTATTATTTATTTACTATATATTATTTATTATTAATAATTATTAATAATATTATTTATTATTTATTATTAATAATTATTTATATTATTTATTTACTTTAGGAGAATATAAAAAGTCTCCTAAACTCTAGACATCTTAATTTTGAGAAAAGAGTGCAAACACATTCTTATAATTTTCAGAATGTTGTTATTCTTCAGTAGATTTCAAACTGGGAGACTATTAGTAAATACAAACCTTGATTCTTGTATCAAACCTTGAGGCTTACCCCCTCCCCCATTGGTTAATTTTTTAACCAAGGCAAACTCCTTGGGATGGTAGCAGTTAAGGGTTAAAGGAAATCTGAGAGTCTTCCTAAACACTGGATAAAATAAAAAACAGCCCATCAGTCCTAAAGACCCTTGGATCAATAACATACACAAGAAAATTTAAGATACATTTTATTAAAAAGTCTCCTGGTGTTTCTCCCAATCTAATTACACCAAAGTACTCATAGAATACTTCCCTCCACTCATATGACTGGTGTGAAGAGAAACTCTTGACACCAGGGTAAGCTAAGGGTCCAGCCCTCCCTCCCTCCCTCCGGGCCCATTTGACTGACACCTGAACACCCCATATCTATCAGGGGCACTGGCACCGCAAAGAACTTGCATCAGCCTCCAGCCCAGGTCTGGGAGGAAACAAGTAAAAGGAGAGAGCTCCTTCATATCACTGATAGTCTCCCCTGAAAGAGCTACCATAACTTCATACATAGGTGATAGGAGGAGATTCCTCTGCTGGGCTTCATGTTAAAATTCTAAATGTACCGCATCTGATGTGAAGTCAGAGACACCTGGGAATTTTAACATGGAGCCCACCAGAAGGAAAGGGAACTGCTGCAGTTCTTTCCCCATCCTCCTTAATGAGCTGTGGGCTTCCTGGACAGCTAGAAGGTAGAGCAACTGCAGCAACAGTCCTTCTGCTGGGCTCCACGTCAAAATTCTCAGGTGTTCCCACTGCAGAAGGAGACCTGTCATTTTTGGGGGGTGGGGTGGGGGTGGGAAGGATGCCAAGCAAGTGCCCACGAGCCCCTTAAGCCCTGGCACCAAGGCTGTCCACACATAATGATTTTGAAGCAGCCTGCTATGGGCATCCAGAAATATTTTCGCATTAGCTGAGCTTTACTGTGCATGCTAGAGGAACTAGAGATCAAATTGCCAGCATTCGCTGGATCATGGAGAAAGCAAGAGAGTTTCAGAAAAACATCTACATCTGCTTCACTGACTACGCCAAAGCCTTTGATTGCGTGGATCACAACAAGCTGCGGCAAGTTCTTGAAGAGCTGAGGGTACCAGACCACCTGATCTGTCTTCTGAGAAACCTGTATGCGGGCCAGGAAGCAACGGTTAGAACTGGACGTGGATTGGTTTAAAACTGGGAAAGGAGTACGACAAGGCTGTATACTGTCACCCTGCTTATTTAACTTACATGCAGAATACATCATGAGGAAGGCAGGGCTGGATGATTCACAAGCTGGAATCAAGATTGCTGGGAGAAATATCAACAACCTCAGACATGCAGACGACACCACTCTAATGGCAGAAAGTGAGGAAGACTAAAGAACCTTCTGATGAGGGTGAAAGAGGAAAGTGCCAAAATTGGCTTGAAGCTCAACATTAAAAAAAACGAAGACCATGGCAACCACTCCCATCACTTCCTGGCAAATAGAAGGGGAAGAAATGGAAATAGTGACAGAGTTTACTTTCCTGGGCTCCAAGATCACCGCAGATGGTGACTGCAGCCATGAAATTAAAAGACATTTACTTCTTTGGAGGAAAGCTATGGCAAATCTAGACAACTTCATAAAAAGCTGAGACATCACCCTGCCAACAAAGGTTCGCCTAGTCAAAGCGATGGTTTTCCCAGTAGCAATGTATGGCTGTGAGAGCTGGACCATAAGAAAGGCAGAGCGCCGGAGAATAGATGCTTTTGAATTATGGTGTTGGAGAAGACTCTTGAGAGTCTCCTGGACTGCAAGGAGATCCAATCGGTCAATCCTCCAGGAAGTCAAGCCTGACTGCTCCCTGGAAGGACAAATCCTGAAGCTGAAGCTCCAATACTTTGGCCACCTCATGAGAAGAGAGGGCTCTTTAGAAAAGACCCTCATGCTGGGAAAGATGGGGCAAAAGGAGAAGGGGGCGGCAGAGGATGAGATGGTTAGATAGTGTCACCGAAGCGATGAACATGAAATTGGGCGA
Source organism: Lerista edwardsae (assembly GCA_029204185.1). Lineage (NCBI taxonomy): Eukaryota > Metazoa > Chordata > Lepidosauria > Squamata > Scincidae > Lerista > Lerista edwardsae. Next base: position 1,307,209 of record JAJKFI010000151.1, on the reverse strand, counting down.
ACTCCGGAAGCTGGTGGAGGACAAGGGAGGCCTGGCGTGCTGTGGTCCATGGGGTCGCGAAGAGTCGGACACGACTTAGCGACTGAACAACAACAACAACTGTGCATGCTTCAGCAGAGATGGCAGATATCAAAGTGGTCACAGGCAGTTACACTGAAATTTGTACTTCCTAACTGCTGGGTCACTCAACACAGAAATCAATATTCTTTCTCCAGAAGTATAGCTGTCAAGAAGCATGAAACAGCTCAGGAAGAGCTATACATTAACAGGCACGCACAGTACCTTCCTTTGCACCCTCAAAATTCTGCAAAGCACAGCGAGCAGCTCCTCTTCTGGCATAAGCCTTTGCATAATTCTTATTTAGGGCAAGTGCCAAGCTACAGTCAGATTCCGACACAGAATACCTGGAATAATATTACACTTGTTACTATGAGAACAAAAATCACACACAAACACACACAAGACTTTTGCCAGTATTGACCCACACCAACTTGGGAGAAGTTTTACGAATCTGGTATCCCTGGCATTATGCTTTGGTGCAAGGTCAAAGAATAACCTTTGCCTTTCTCCCAAGGCAACCATGGCACGGAGTCTCTCATGCTGCTGCCCCAAACTCTACGGCAAGAAGTAAACGAGGCCCTGTTTTTGATAGCGTATTGGCATTCCATTTTATTTTTCGGTTACCATTACTGAGCTGAGCTGGGGACCAAATTTCTGGAGGCCTGAGGACAAATCCCTGTACTGAGCCCCTCACGGCACACTGGGCTCTGCTTTCCCTTCTATTCCCCCAGTAGAGAACAATGACACCCTCTTATCCTCCCCCATCAGAAAGTGGGAACATTGCCTGCCAACTGGGCAAAGGGACACCTTTTATATTTAGCAGGCAGACAGCAACGGTTCCTTTTAAGCCCAGCATGGTGAGTTCTCCAGTGGCTGCTGCAGGTTTCTCTTCTGCACCTTTTTAAGAGAGTCCACCTTATCTCTTTTACAAAAACTTGAGGGAACTGAGAAACTAACTTGCAAATTAGCCCTCAAGAGATATAGCAGGAGTCCTTTTTTGCTCCTCAAATACAACAGGGAAATTTTGATTTGCAAACTTGGAACTGCTGAATTATAATCAAGGTGAAAAGATCTTTCAGAAAATATGGTGATGATGCAACACAGCTGTCTAGATTTCCAGGGCACACACAATACATTTAATTTTCAAGCAAAAAAGAAAAGAAAGAAAAGAAAAGCCTTACTTAAGGTTATATGAAGTAGAACAAGACTACCCAATCAATACAAGCCTTACTTTTTCAGTCGAAAGAAAGCAGATGCCCTGTTTGTAGGCAAAACTGGATTGTAAGGATCTGCATTCATTCCTTTTGTGTAACACTCTATGGCAGCATCATAATTTCCTTGTTTAAAATAATTATTGCCCTATTTAAAAGACAGAAAAAATTGACAGTAAATGCTACAAATTTACTGCACTGTTTGCCAGGAAGAGCTCAGCAAAACCATAAGGGACTTGCTCTCTACTTTCAATCTCTTGCCCTTTTCAAGGAAAAGCAATCAGATATTCAACGACAACATTCTCTGTCCTTCAAAGGATGTCTTTATGCTGCTAAATAAACAATGTATGGACAACAATAGGAGAAATGCGGAAAGGACAAATTTATGTACTTATTTTAGTTGAATAAATTTAGTGAACTTACACCCCACCTTTCCAATACCGTAGCAAATGGCCAAGGCTACATAATAAAAGTACAATGTAACACACAATATGTAAAAATATCAAAAACAAAAGCATAAAAAACACTAATACTAAACATTCAATAACAGGGCAAAACCCAACAGATCTTGTTAAGCCATGTTGGGGGACGGACAGACACAATTATCCAGGAGAGCTGTCAAGTTATAGCACTATTCCAGAGGCACAGAGAGCAAACACCATCCAAATACCAGACAAAATAGATATGTTTTGAGCCTTCTCCGAAAAGTCATGAGGGAGTGTGCACTTAATTTCTCTGGAAAGGAATTCCATATTCCAAACCTTTCCTCCAGAAATCTCCCCAGTTCCCTTTTAAAGACACCTAAGCCAGACACAATCACCATCTCCTGTGGCAATAAGTTCCAGAGACTAATTACATGCTGGGTAAAAGCATGTATATTTTATCTGTTAGCTGTTATCTGTTTATCATGTATCTGTTATCTTTTCTAAACCTTTGTGAATGAGAGCCTGGGATTATCAACAGACTGGATGAGGGTGAACAAAGCAAATCTCAATTCAGAGTTTATCATGGTGGAAGACACAGCGGACTAGCAGGACTACGTTAAAAGCCTCAAGCATCCTAACTAGGTTTTTGAAAAGCCAAAAGAAGCAATTCAAATTAAAAGATCAACCAGAATCACATTCTGGATATGGAAAAACAATAGTAAAAGAAAGTAGAATATTAAAACATGCAAAATGTCTGTAATAAACCTTGTATACGGAAGAAATTCAAAATTCAGTTTTAAAAAGAAAGGGCAACTTAAAAGCAGTGCATTCATTCACAGGACTTAAGAATGTACGCTTCAGGAGAGTCTCAACCACTATGCATTCTAAGCAGGAAATGAGAGCAATAATTCATTTTTAAAATGCCACAATAACCTTTTCCTTTTCAGCAAGTGCCTTTTCTGTGTCGATATGAATTCCATCTTCTTCAGAATCCGATTCCAGTGACAATGAGTCATGGGTGCTATCTTCTTTATCAAGTTCCTCAAGTATCTTATCCTGAAAAGGACACATTTAAAAGGCAACTATGATTTAACGAAACAAATCTATGTATGAATAAACATTAGTAGCAATAATGTAGGAAATGTTACAGTGCTATTAAAATACCACATGTTATTTAAGTTCTCTTTCAAGTTAATGGGTCACTTCAGAGATCAGTTCTGTGCTTTCATAGTCTTGTTTCCATGAGTCTGAACTAGGCAAACAATGGTTATCATTAAACACGGTTTGCTTACAATCTTATAAAAGATACCAACTTCAAACTGCTTGAGTCTGGAAGGAGGACAAGCTATAGCTTGTCCAATTTTGATGCCCTTACCAACTAGAATAACTGCAAACCAGGGAATATGAAATAATCTGTGTGCAAGAGAATGAGAATGTGAGCAAGAACCACATTCCTATCAGCCTAAAATTTGCTCATGACATCTAATTAAACAAATGTTGTTCAAAAGGAAGTCCAAAAGAAAAAATCCTCATGTGGATAGTACACTTGTGACATGCCAGAATTTGTAGTCTTTCAATCCAATTTCCAACAACCTCATTCGACTGCTACCCAGACAGCCGAAGGCAAGATTCTACTCCAGTGGTTCTCACCCACCAGTGGGTCATGAACAGAGTGACCAGATGTCCTCTTTTTGCAGGATGTGAAGGTTTTACTTCAACCTTCTGTCCTGAACACATTTCAAAATGCTCTACATTTCAAGACAGGCAGGGCGGAGCCAGTGTCAAGAGGGGCTGTCCCCATTGTTGCTCGTGCGTTTATCCTTTGTTCATTCATTGGGTTGCATTAGAGGAGGACAAGAAACTCCAAAATATTTTTTTTTTGCTTTTATTTTGTATTTTATTTTATCTGCATTTTCTTGCCCGCCCTACATTTTGGGGTGCTGCGTCCTCCTTTGTGGTTATGACATCTGGTCACCCTGGTCATGAACCAATTTTTGATGGTTCATGAAACTGACAGAGTAGATTAGTCTGTGCGCATCGAAGAGTAAACAACCTGCTACTTGGGGGGGGGGGGAGGAGCATTGCTGCCCAATCACCATCATAGACTGGTAAAGTGAAACTATTTTTTAGGTGGGTCCCAATGCAGAACAGGGGTGGAGAGAGGGCGTTTCTGCAGGTGGGGGCGGCCTGGGGAGGAGTCAGGGTCAGCAGTTATGCCAGATCCAAACCCCCGTCCCAGGCTGCAGCGAGGCGCTCAGACTTGCACTTGCTGAATAGCAGGCACAGAACTGACTTGGCTGCGGTTTACCCTGGGGCAAGGGGAAGGACTCCTCTTGCCCTGCGGTAAGCTGCAGCTGCCTCCTAATTTGCATTAGACTGCAGTGCAGGCTTACCGGCCTGTCTGCCCCTATGCAAGTTAGGATTACACCCTTACTAAGTGTGAGTTAGCAAGTTAAGTCTGAAAATTAAATCCAGACAAAACAGGTGTCCACATTGTTTGGAAAGCAGTTATGCATGTATGCACTAGCAGGCATAACAGCTGTGTTATGTTGGGTTATATGTGCTGTATCTGTTGCGTTGTTATACGTGTTATGCTATGTGTATTGTTATATGTAGTACACATGTTGTGTCCTTTGTTGTTGTATGTGCAACATTGTTATGTGCCATGTGTTGTATATTGTTGTATTGTTATATACCATATATGTGTTGTATGCACTGTGTCATATTCCTTATGCGCGTTGTTATATTTATAATAATATTTTTCTTATAAATGTTGTGTTGTAGACTAGCAACCTCTCCTGAATGCAACTCATTCAGGGTAATGGGGCATTTCTTTTGCTTATTTTGAAATGCATTAACAGTTTGTTTTGCCAACAAACTATAATGTTCAATTTTAAATGTGAACTATCGGACTATTTGAGTACTGCTTGAATACAAATTATTCAGAAATATGACAAAGCTATATATATTTTCGGAAACTTTAATACCAAATATCTGGTTCCACAAAACAAAACCCATGTATATTGGCCTAGTCTTATAATACTCAAGTTAACCTACCACATCAAGTTTTCCCCATGCCTCATAATCATAAGATTTTATCTTGTTCTTTTTATTTTCCTCCGTAGTTTTCGCTGAGACTGCTTTAATCCTGCTTTTCTTCTTTTTCTTATAAGCTTCATTTCGAATGGGTGGTAAAACCTAGACAAGGAAATGCAGCAATGTATGTTAACACGTCTTTTAAATACTTGAGGAATTGTCTATGTTTACAGCAGTGGGAAATGCCAGTACAAAATCATTACTGGATCAAACCAGCTCCCATTTCTCGCAGCTAATGAACAGGCAGCCCGATCCTAAGCTGCCTGGCCGCCATAGGCGCAGTGGTAGCCGAATGGCTACTGCTGCATCCTACAGGAGCTGGGCAGCCACTGGAGGCACCTTGGGAGAAGGGGACATTTGTCCTTTACGCCCAGGTAAGGGTGTAGGTCCACCAATGGACCTCCTTAGGACTGTGCCAGTCTGACATGAAGGTTAGGATCCAGTGGTGGGGACCACCGCTGGTCCCACCCCCGCTCCACCTTTCCCCACCCAGTTCCACCCTCCCCACCTGCCCAGAAAGAGCACAATGTCAGCAGCAGTGTCACTTGCCACCCTCCAGCTCCACGTGGCCTCTCTAGGCACTGGATTCCGGCGCTGGAGGTCAGCCCTTACCACTGGATTGTTTAGGATTGGGCCCCTAATCAACAACTATTGGCTCTCAATGAGGATGTGCATTCCTATCTGACCCCTGCTAACTGGACAAGAGGCACTTTTTCCAGTGGTGTTCCTCTTATATTTAGCAGGGGGAGAGTAACTGTCCCTCTTCACCCCTGCGCAGTCTTTCTAGTGGCTGTTGCTGGCGGTCTGCCTTTTTAGATTGTGAGCCCTTTTGGGACAGGGAGCCATTTAACTTTATTATTACTATTTGCCTGTAAACCGCTTTGTGAACTTCGTGTTGAAAAGCGGTATATAAGTACCTGTTGATTGACTGATTGATTGATTGATTGATTGATCAAAAGGCATGCCTCTATTTCAACTGCACTCACTGAAGACAGATCTATACTTTTAGTTTCACATCTCTTTTCCTTGAATGTTCTGGTGCGGAACAGAGCAACCAAAATGATTACTGGGCTGTGGCACTTCTCTTATGAGGAAAGGCTACCACGCTTGGGGCTCTTCGGTCTAGAAAAAAGGTGCCTGAGTGGGGACATGATTGAGATGTGCAAAATTATGGAAGGGCTGAGGAGATGTTCTTTTTCCTATCTTATGACAGCAGAAGCAGGGGACATCCACTAAAACATACCAGGCACTTGGATACCACACTTCCAATAACACGTGGGGATCAGGGCAGTCCGGACATTTAAAATAGAAACTTGCAAAGGAAGAAAGACTGCTGAAGCTGTTCTCCCCACACCCCAATTGCCCAATAAGTTAGGGAAACATTTACTG
>JAJKFI010000151.1:1236124-1300628 GCA_029204185.1 Lerista edwardsae | reverse complement strand
GCTGGGCAGTGCTAACTTTGGGGGAGACTGGAGACAGCAGGCTCCCTGGCGGAACACTGAGCTCAGTTCGCACCAAGGAAAGGCTTTTCGGCACGCAGCGGTCTCCAGTTTGAAGACTGCTGACAGAAGGTCCAATGCTTCCACAGAGCATCCTTGCCAAGCAGGAACATCCTGGAAGTGTATAGATTGCTTCTCTTTATAAAAGAAAAGACAAACCACACTGCAGTTTCAGATAGTATATGCATTCAAGCTGAAAGGCCAAATAAAAAATGCTGAAATTTATCAGATATACAGATCAACAGAACATATTTTTTTTACTTTAGCATCTCCACCAATCTTAAAATCAACACAATTTACCGTTTCTGGGACTCCACTTTGCCGCCTTAAATCAGAATCTTTTTCTTGAATATCCTTTTCCCAGTTTTCTAAGTCTCTCACAAAATCTTGTAGCTCTTCTGCATTTTGTCGTACTTGCAGCTGTAACTCTATTCCTTTATTTGGCGAAGTCATCTGGCAAACTGAAGTATTAGGGGGGAAAGCCAGCCCCCTAAGAAATATTTATATAACTGTATAATAAAGAGATGTATGCATTATTAATATGTACGTACCAGTATCAAGATTATTATATGCAGACCAATTCATTCTACTATTTTATCTGGTGATCCAACGTAATCTAATGCAGTGGTTCTCAAACGTTTTAGCACCAGGACCCATTTTTCAGAATGACTATCTGTTGGGGATCCATCAGAAGTGATGTAAGGGCCGGAAGTGCCATAATTGTGACACCAGAGCCTGTTGCTTTCCTCAGAAGGCAGCAATAAGTTGGGTGATTTCTCAGCCCTTTTCCAATAGCAAAGTGAATCAGAAAGAAAAGCCTATTTACAACCTTGGCACAAGCAAAACAACCACATAGCCCTCACCCTTTCCCGGATACCATCTTCCCACATTTTCTATATGGCTGCTCTAGTTGCCTTGTGACCCACCTGAAATTGGCTCACAGTCCATTGGTGGGTCCCAACCCAATTTGGGAACCACTGATGTGATGTATAAGGGAATGACCCAGCAAAGGTTAACAGGAAGCTTCCTGTTCATATACTGCCTGCATGCCCCTAGTGTGCTGTCTGTTGTCTGCCAGCTTCATGCTTATGATGCCTTCATGTAAAAGCAAGACAGGCTCATTCTTGGAGGCACTGATAAGAACAAACATGAAGGTAATGGGGAGGAAATGATGTTGAAAACTGCCAGTAAGTAACTGCCAATACCAGGGTCCACCGATACAGGGGGCTGTTGCACAGGATCAAAGCATTCACAACAGGACAGATATGCCTATGTCTGCTCATTATTATTAAAAACTGGCCATCTTATTTGTAACACAGCAAGTGTTCCAGAATGCAGCAGGAGAACACTGAAAAGCCCCCCAATCTGCACTTTCCTCCTTGCAGTTGGTTCCTCCTTATCTCCCTTCCCAGCACCAAGAGGAGACAAGAGAAGCACCCACCAGTGGCGTTTCTACAGGGATGGCAAAGCTCTAATATAAGTTTTGCAAGCAGCCTCACCTTGCAGTGGAGATTACTCCTCTCCTGCACCGTTTTAGCCAATCTTGGCGTTGCTTACTGGCTACAGCAGCACGGGAGAGGAGGGATTTACACGACAGGGTAAGGCTTCTTGCAAAACTTAGAGCTTTGCCATCCCTGTAGAAACGCCTCTGGCACCCAGAGCAGCTGACTGAAGGAAAATAAAGCACAGAAGTAAAGAAGTTCAACCTCCTTCTCCTTCAGCGACCAGGTACTGAAGCAGATCCTCAACTCATCTAGCCACGGCAATGCAGGCGAGCAGAGGCTCTCACTGCCCTGCCTGAGGGTGCCGGGGACTGAGGCTGGGATTCTCCACGGGGGAAGCAGCTCTGCTACCACCGAGCCACGTCCCACTATTTTAACTGTTAATTTGCAAGTGGCTTTATGGGTGGGTGAGGCAGGCATCCGGAGACCCCCCACCGCCACCTGCCCAGCCCCCCTTCAGAGACATCTGGGCCAGAGGCCATCGCCGCCTCCTGTGGCAAGGAGTCCCACAGGAGTCCCAATTCCTTTCTCTGCTCGCACTCTCCCACTTCAGTGGCTGTCCCCCGGGGCTGCTCTTGTGAGAGGGAGAAGAGTCTTGGGGGGGGGGCTGGTGGCTCGCAGGGACCACCTCGCAGGGTTGTTGTGCGGATGCCGGGAGCGGAGGAGCCGCGGAACCCCGCTGAGCGCTGGGAGGAGGCCAGGCTGAGTCCCCCCCCCCCCGGGCGCGCTCCCGAGGCCCCCTTTCCCGCGCGGCGCCCCTCACCCGCGCGCGCCACTCCCGCCGCGCTCTCCTCAGCCGCGCTCTCCTTTCCCGTCACCCCACGCGCGGCACGCACGGAAGGCTGTTGACCGCCGACGTCAGCCGGGGCTACGTCCGTAACCATAGCAACAACCCCCGCGGCAGCTCGCGGAAGTGCCTAGGAGACGACGGAAAACCTGCCTCCCCCGCGGGAAACAGCAGCGCGTCCCTGATTGGTTGAAAGGATAAGGGGCGGTGCCGCGCTTCTTGGAGAGGCGCAGAGACTTCTACAGTCCAGACCAAGCAGGTTGAATGACTGGAGAAGCCATGACGTCACATTCTTGAAGCCTGGACTGAACAATATGGCTGACTCAGATCAGCGCCGCGAACGACGAGGATTGCCCGCCGGAGGGGCTCTCTCTCTCGCACGGCGCGCGTGTAAAAGTTAATCTCAACGTCTTTAAGCATGCCTGCGTGTTCTGCATACGGGTGTGCGAATCGCTGTACGAAAAATGGGATTACTTTGCACAGGTAATTAAAATCATTGCATCTGGTCTTGATGTCTTTAGGAGGGAATTGGACCGATTTCTGGAGGAAAGGTCCATTGTGGGCTACAGGCAATGATGGATTGTGCAACCTCCTTAAAAAAATTCATGATTCAAAATGTCCCTGCACGTGTGTAAAAGTTAATCTCAACGTCTGCAAGCATGCCTCTGTGTTCTACATACGGGTGTGCGAATCGCCCACCCTCCCCTTTTATTCTTTCCTTCCTGTTCACACTTTATTTTTGGTTGTGTAGATTGCAAAAAATAAGTCTGTCAAAACAGTGCAATCCGAGTTTAAATAGACAGCAAGTAGCATTTCGTCCGGTGTGTTCAGTAATATAATTACGCGGAATTAAACCTTGGAATTGCATATTAACTCATAATATGGTTACCACTGATGTTTCTACACGATCACACGTTGTTATTTTGGTAAGTTTTTATTTCAGGAGTAAACTATTCAGTCCTAAACAGTACCAGAAAAGCAATCTGAAATGCTTGGAATATGGATTGTTTTGAGTCAATGAACATGGCTGCTAAGCCCGCCCCTTGGCTTCACTCGATTCCTATCAATTTAACAGGAATGGCGACTCCAGTCATCTAACATTCTTGGCGAAAACCCATTTGAAATGCTTGGAATGAGCAACGTTTTGCACTTATCAACATGGCCGCTAAGCCCGCCCCCTGGCTTCAATTCTTCCCTATTCATTGTTAAGGGAGGGCGGGGGTTGGTCCAGACTCGGGCAACGGCATGAGGATAAGATAACAGGAAAGGACATGACATCATTTTCTTGAAGCTATGGGTATACAAATATGGCTGACTCAGATCTTTCCCGCCAAGGAGGATTGCCGCGAATTCACAAATAAAAATCTCCCTGCACGCGTGTAAAAGTTAATCTCAACGTCTTTAAGCATGCCTGCATGCATACGGGTGTGCGAATCGCTGTACGAAAAATGGGACTTAATTTCCACGGAAAAATTCATGTATTCTCATTACATCAGTTCTGTTGCCAACTTACCAGGTTGCCAGCTTACCAAAGCACAGCCATATTGCATAGTAACTTGTCTATGGCTACGGAAGTATGTAACTGTTTTCCATCTTTGCTCTCATTGTTCTCACATAGGCCTCACTTGTACTGTTCTCAATGTTACTAAAGTTCACGATTCAGGGCTGTTGGCCCTGCACAATAGATAAGGTGCTGGTTCCAGCTAGCAGAACCTCCTCCCTTATCAAAATTGTCACGGCATTCTCATGGCCCAGTTAGCTTAGAGCATCTCATGCTCCAGCCCCTATGATGTAATTTCTAACCAAGCAGGAACTTGGAGGAAGGAATAAGAGGGGGGAGTATAAAAGTGCTTGTAATGTATATATTTTTTGCCTTTCTCTCTGAGATTGGTCCGCCTGCTCAGGTGAAAATAAACATGAACCTAATACTCTCTCGTTTGGTTGTTTGCCTTTTTAAATGCAATCCCCACCACAGAAACCATACTTTGCCTACTTTCGGCAACAGTTCAATAAAACTACAGTTCAGTGAGTGCATTATTTTTGCAGCTGTGTAGTTTCTTGTTGTTCCTAGCAGTCTTATTCACCATTTTCTGACACCCATTTTCTGTTAATGGTCTAGAAGGAAAAATATATATATTTCCCCCTCCTTTCCCCCCCTTCCCGTTTACACTTTTTTCCCACCTTCCATTTTCTACTGTAATATTTTCGAAATTCTGAACATTAACAGAATGTTTTTTTGGGGGGGGGCGTGAGTGTAGAAGTTTTCAAAAATACTCTTAATAGTCTAGAAGTAAAGAAGAATTACTCTCATATTGACAACTACTTGTGTCATGAAGAGATTTTAATGTAATTTTCCTACTGTAATACTTATGAAATTCTGAACATTAGCAGACATTTTTTTTATGGGGCATGGCCTTTTTATGTTTGGTTGGGTAGATCTCAAAAAATAAGTCTGTCAAAACAGTGCAATCTGAGTTTAAATAGACAGCAAGTAGCATTTGGTCCGGTATGTTCAGTAATATAATTATGCGGAATTAAACCTTGTAAGTGCATATTAAATCATAATCAGGTTACTAATGATGTTTCTACACGATCACGCGTTTTTATTTTCGTAAGTTTTTATTTCAGGAGTAAACTATTCAGTCCTAAACAGTACGAGGAAAGAGATCTGAAATGCTTGGAATGAGGATTGTTTTGAGCGTGCCAACATGGCTGCTGAGCCCGCCCCCTGGCCCCATTCGGCTGCTATCTCTTCTTAAGGCATGTCCTCTCCTGTTATCTTACCTCTATGGGCAACGGGCCCTGTGCGGCGCTCCAGGGCTACGGTGGCCGGCGAGGGGCACGGGCGAGCCGCACAGACTTCTACAGTCCAGACTCGGGCAAGGCAGCGGCCCCTGTGCTGTTCGCTCCCGGGCTACGGTGGCCGGCGAGGGGAAGGAGGCCGCGCCGGACGAGCGCAGGCGGACGGCCCCGATGGCTCCGGAGCAGCCGCCCCCGGCGAGCCCGGGAGGCGCCCCCGGCGAGAAGGAGAAGGAGGAGGACGACGACTTCGGCTACGGGCTGTTCCCGGAGCGGCGCCGCGGCGAGGGCTCGAGGCCGCGGACCTTCCTCTACAGGAGCCTCTTCACCTTCCACCACAAGTGCCAGGTGATGCTCAGGATCGCCCTCGACACCAGTGAGTGCCCCCCCGCGCCCGCCCCCCCCCGAGCGCGTTCACACGTGACGCTCGCCTGCAGTGGACGCGCGTCCACCTGTGCAGCCCAGCGCAGCCCCTGGAGGCGAGGCGAGGCCCGGCCGGCTCGCCCCACTTGGCGCTGGGCGGGCTCCGCGAGCCTCCGCCTTGCACGGCCGGCCTCGCCGCGGGCTCCTGCGGGCGGAGTCTCCGGGCCCTGCCTGAGCCCTGGTCCCGCGGCCCCCGCCTGCTCCGCCTCCCAGCCGCGCCCTCCGCAGTGGCAGGAGGCCTGTCGCTAGTGCATAAGAACATAAGAAGAGCCCCAGTGCTGGATCAGGCCAAAGGGGGCCCATCTAGTCCAGCTTCCTGTATCTCACAGCGGCCCACCAGGTGCCCCAGGGAGGCACGAGACAACAAGATGCTTGCATCCTGTTGCCATTCCCTTGCACCCAGCACTCTGAAGTAGCCTACTACTAATGTATTGCTTTTTCACGCCTCACTTTTACCTCATGTGGGCTGTTTGGTTAATAGCCCCCTGGGAGATACTATTATACTTACGTCTCCCACACCCGTGTGCAAATTCTCAGCACACTGCCTGGCTATGCTTAGCCTGGCGCTTTGCTCTATCCTCTGCAAAGCTGAAAAGATTACATCTTTTGTTGCAGCCCCTTTTTACCAAGGGTTTCTTAGCTGCTACAAGCATGCCCGCCTCCCCACAACACATTTAATGGGTGCGACGCATACAAGTCGCTGAGACGGACAAAGGGGTGGAGCGGCTTCTCGGGAACACGTTGCTCCACTCTCGGCAGTGTATTGCCAGCCCCTCGCAAGGCACCTGGCACAGTCCCAAAAGATGAACGCGGCTTCTTGTGAAACTTTCTTCCTGCGTGCCTTCCACTGCGGGACGCCTTCCTTGACAAGGCTGCGATGCTTGCTTCTTCTCTGCAACAGCGTCGCTCTTCCCTCGCAGTGCGCCATGCTGCGCCGTGCGCTGCGCCTTCCTCCAGGCAAACACAGGCTGGCTTGGCTTCTGCTCTCCGCATGCTCGCAACACGAGCGGCTGCACAGAGGAGCCCAACAAACTATATGCCAAGCATACCCAGGCGAGAAACTTAGGCCCAAAACAACGGCCTTTTCTTAGCGCCATGCCACACGTCGCGCCTCCGGCTTTGTTGCAAACGCCGGCTGTTGAGGAAGGAATGCTCACACTTCCAATCCTCGGGAGGGGTTTTTCTCTTTGTTGTCTCCGCTCCTGGGGTCTCGCCTCCACCTGGAACGGCGCTGACCTCATTCTGCTACCGGTGGGTCGCTCCCTGCTCCTGTAATTCGACTCCGGCCTTGAAGAATGCAGCTGGGCTCTCTCAGCAGACGCAGCTTCACACCTCCACACAAACAGACAGACTCTCTCTGCAGCAATCTGCCGGCTCTCAGCCTTCACTGCTCGCAGCAGCAGGCTCAGGAACTCTTGACATGCTCTGGAGCTCTGTCGCCTGCAGTCTCGCCTGTCGCCTCTGGGTGGCACCGCTGGGGCGCAGCGGAAGCGTGCTGGGCCCATAACCCTTGTTGAGATTTGGTTAGTGTACTTCCAGACTTGAGGGCTTTGCCTGGCAACGCAAGAAGCCCGGGTCTGGCATCTGTAACCAAAAGCAGCATAAGCAGCTCCCAGCAGTGATGACGGCTGTGCTAGCAGACACGAAGAGGCCACGACACACATTGTTGTGCTGAAGATAAGACTTGTATTTGTTACAGCTCACAGTCAAGGTCCAAGTAAAGGTAAACAGAGGTTGTTGTACATCAAGGCAGCAAAACAGGATACAGCAGTTGGTCCAGCAGAATAAACAGATAGTCAAATGGACAGCGTTTCACCCCTCCTCATGTTAAAGACCCACAAAGGACCTGGGCCGCAGTCCTCTCTTAAATACTAGTTCAGCTGATCATGCTGCCCAATCAGGAGGCTGATACTAGCTCCATGGGAGACGTGCAGCCTTGCACGTCCCACCAAGCACAGGTGTCTTCTAATCAGCACTTACACCTGGCAAGGAAGGCCCATTAGCTTGTTGGCCTGATGCCATCAGCCATTCACGAGGGAACAGAGACTCTAGGCCTGGGTCAGACCTTGACCAGTCCTGACAGTTCCCTCGGAGGAAGCGGGGATACGTGTACCACCAAATATATCACCGTATTTGGGAAATACAAATTTCTCTATCCAGTCTTCAGCACTTAATTTGCAACTTCCAGGTTTCTCTACTGAGGCAGATGTCTGGACAAACAAGGTAGACTTGAAAGCAGGAGTTTTGAGGTGTTTCACTCAGCCAAGGCTGGCATTGCAACTTCGGGCACATCAGTAACTAGCACCACACGGTCTATTGGGTCCTAGTCCCGTAGGAAGACCCCTCCAAGCCTAAAACAAAAACTTCTTTCAGAGCATGGCTGTACTCTGGAAATCTGTCCCAGTGAAAATCCCTTACCTTGCTCCCAAAGTCAGCCTGTGTGCACTCTGGTCAAACAAAGTTAAATATTCACTGGAATGAATTTGCCAACCACCCCTGGTCTAGAGAAGACAGCCTGGTTAAGAGGAAGGTGCAAAAATGTCACACCGCCTCAAAAAACATACCCAGCTTCCTGCAAAAGTTGATCCTGTCAGTTGCGGACCCAGCCAATGGGCCGCCCGGGGCAGAGAGGGAGGAGCACCGCCACCTCCCCCGCCCCAGCACTGCTTGGCCACCCCCCACCCCGTGCCAGCCCCCATTTTGGAGCCGTACAGAGGCGAGGGAGGTCGTGCAGGCCAGACAGTGCTTCCCTCTGCGGAAGGCGAGTCGCTTCATTGCTGCCCTCCTCCCACTTGGCCAGCACACCGCCCGGGGCGTCTGCCCCTCCCCCTCAAAATGGCAGGGCTGCCACTGGATCCCGTAAAGCGTGCGTGAGTTGACGCTGCTGTCTGTCGCTGGCCCTCTCGCACTGCGTGTGAGGCCACCAAGGGAAGGTTCGGCGTGCTTGCGTATGCTGCTTCATGTACACGGAGCATATTATAGATGTCTTTTCTTTCTCTTGCCCGATACATTTTTCATGTTCCAGTTTTATTTGCTTGTGGTCATTCACGCAGCCAAGCCCTGAGCTGTTTAAGACTTCAAAAGCACTCACCCACATTTTGAATCATGCTCAGAAACAGACCAGACCAAGCGCAGCTGCATAAGCATGGGCAAATTATGTTCTGGTAGTTGGCCATGGTTTATTACATTGGTACCTATAGTATGTACTCGTGAGCTTTCTGTGAAGGCGTGCTCACTTGCAACGCATTGTAGTCATCTCCGATAGTAGTACAATTGTAGTAGTTGGGCAGCCCAATCCTAAGCCCTGGCTGCCCCCAGAGGAAACGTGGCGCCAAAATGGGCACGGCTATATTCAGTGGGGCCGGGGCCGTGCCCAGATCCTCACTGGGGTAAGGGAATGCTCGTTCTCTTAATGTTCCTTCCCTTACCCGTGTAAAACCCCAGCGGCCCCAATGGGTCTCTCTGGATCTGCGCCTGCTACTGAGAGGAAAGCCGAGGAGGCCCATGTAGGGCTCCGTGGGGGAAGGGGGGGTCTGCCGCCGTCTCCTTCCCCCCTCCCAGGCCCAGCCGCCCTCCAGCCCATTGTAAGTTGCAAAAGTATTATGAAGGTTTGTTTTCTTTCTTCAGGTGAAAACTTAAATGTGAAATAAGCAACCCACAGTAACTTGCAAATTACCCGTCAATGATTGTCATCTGGATTTTTAAGCTGGTTTTGGATGCAGTGGCGTTTCCCAACTGTGAAAGTTGCACATGTTGCATATTGTCACATGTTTTCTGACAGTGTGAAATTTGGAGCCCCAGATTCATACTTGGGAACAAATAATTGCATTGATGTTTGTTCTAGATCCTTATGCTAAACTGTTGCTTGATGCTATGAAGAATTCTGGCTGGTAAGTGAACTTTTGACCTAAGGTATGTATTTATGTATTTATAAAGCTGGTGGCCCTGCTTAATATTTTCCTCTATGATCACACTTGGGTCTCTTAGCACTGTCTTCAAAGACCGACACTTCTCTTGTGAAGACTGTGATGGATGTGTCAGTGGAGGATTTGATTCTGCAACATCGCAGGTAGATATGGAATAATATGTTCTAATATTGGCAGTGTTTAATCATTGTATACCCAGCAAAAGAAGATTGCTATTTAACTGTGTTTAAATAGCGATGAGCTTTTAGGTTATGTTCATGGTTTCTCTAAACAAATGTTTACCTTTTTATTGTATTTAATAAAAAAATTATTTTACTGCAAACGAGGTGTGTACCGCTAAATGGAATAGTACTGCTAAAAATAGTATTGCGAGTGGCATGGTTTCAGTGAGAGGATTTGCTACAAATCAGAAATTCAATTAAAGTGGAGCATTCCATTAAACAGTATTTTCCTGTGCAAACAGTAATAGCAGTAAATGTAACCCATAGTGGATAAAAGCCATAACAAGAGCTGTAAAAATCATAATGCCAGGCAGACTGGAATTGTGCATCCTGGAGAAAAAAATGGTGCCCTGGTTCTCTCTGGTTCTTATTTTTAAATGTTTTATCTTCTGTGCCAAAGGCAGCAGGACACTTCCGTATGGTGGCCACACTGACTTCAGGCGTGTTGTGTATGTTTGGGGGGCAGAAGGGCTGCAGAATCTCTGCCAGGGGGTTCCTAGACTGTTCTCCTTTTTGCATGCAGAAGTGCACACAGAGACCAACCCCGGCAGACAGACAGATAGGCAGCCTCAGGTCGAGTCTGGCTTCAGAGGCTTGTGCCCAATCCTATTAGGGCCTTGCACTGCCAGAACTGTTCCTCTGGCAGTGCAGGATCCTTTAGGGTGGTGTGAGAAGCAGGCTGCTGTTGCGCAGGCCCTGGGATGTCTCTGGTTTGTGTGGTTTGTGGGGAGAGGGTGGGAGTAATGGGCATGTTGGGAGAGGAGTCAGAGATTGTGGTGGGTCGTGCACACTGGATCTCAATCCCCCATTTTTCTGCCTGCCCCACACCCCTGCCTCTCCTTGGACATATACTACCAAATTGGCTGGGGTATGTCCACCGAGACCCATAGGCTATAGTTACATCATAGCACGCAGTGCAGCCCCATTGGCATGGCCGCGTCCTGTAACATGGGGGGGGGGATTGGGTACTTGGGGAAGGAGACCCTGTTTGCCCTAGATCAGGGGTCGGGAACCTTTTTGGCTGAGAGAGCCATGAAAGCCACATATTTTAAAATGTATTTCCATAAGAGTCATATAATATTTTTTAACACTGAATACAACTAAATGCATTCGTTTTTAAGTAAGACCAACAATTTTAGAGTATAATAAATCTCTGAATTTATTATTTTTAATAACGTTGTTATACTGAAGCTAACCAATAATAAATAAAATACTTCTCACCGTTAATGCGACTTCTGGTGCTGCATGGTTTTGCTGATGGCTTTGTAGTCTGGTTGATACGTCAGTGCAATGAGTGGGCGGAGCCAGAAAAAAATGGCCACCGGGGTAAAAAAAATGCAAAAAAGGGGTAAAAAAAATGCCTGTAGCTACGAGAGCCAGATGCAATCCTCAAAAGAGCCACATATGGCTCCCGAGCCGTAGGTTCCCTACCCCTGCCCTAGATGCACAGTGACCTCACAAGCCACAGACCTTCTCTTCTTCCCCCTCCGCTGAAAATGGGCAGAGCCTTTTTATCATCACAGTGGCTGGGCTGATGCCCCCTCTCCCCACATTGCTTGCATTACACAGCCGTGACCGTGTGGGTGGGGGGCAGACTGACTGGCAGATTGCGCCTGTGCAAGGAAGACCTGGGGAGGGACCGAGGCGTGCCAAGGATTGGCTGCTCCCTGTTCTCCCCACTTGCCAGTTCTAATGGGCCAAAGTGTTCTTGTTCGTGGCCATTACAGACCACAGCTGTGCAGAAAGCAGGAAAAAGCTGAAGCCGGGGTTCGTTGTTCAGGGATATGTAAAACAAAACCACATGTAACCTGCAGGTGGAAATATTTCCTGAATTATTATATACTGTGATTGTTTTTTTAAAAAATTTACTTTATAGATTGTACTATGCCAAAACAATATTCACCACCAATCTCACATGAACCGAGTTGTTACACATGAGCTCATCCACGCATTTGATCACTGCCGGGCACACGTGGACTGGTTCAACAACGTCAAGCACTTGGCTTGTTCAGAGGTATAGTAAGTTTACAAGCTTAATTCACACAGATGGCGATTAATAACGCCCAGGGGATATTTGGTATCTCAGAACCCTCTGACACATAAAGAGTGGGGCCCAGGACAATTTTGCAGTGTCACTAGTTTGAATTCAGGAATCGATCACCTGGCTGAACATTGTCATTTATAGGCTCCAGAAGCACCGCCAGCCTTGCTGTTCCTGCGCAGCTTATGTTTGCGCCCTAAGAAACTTAACGGTTTCAGCACACAGTGTTGGTTTCAGTGCAGTGTAAAGAGTAGGGTGCTTGAAACCATGGAGTGGAAAGGGTTACAGATTGTAAAGCAAAGTGGGGCTGAGGTACCGTTCGGTATGGGAACTATGACATTAAGTGAGAGTGTCTGTTCAATTCTGGGGATGATGATGTTGTTTTCCTGTCCTCATAGATTCGAGCTGCCAATCTAAGTGGGGATTGTTCACTTCTAAATGAAATGACCCGGTTTAAGTTTGGATTGAAGCAGCACCATCAGGTAAGTTACTGTTAAGCCTAAAAGAATAAGAGCAGATTTTCACACTGTGGGTGCAGAGACTTTCCGCCTCTGGTGCAGCTTCTGATTCCAGACAAGTTGCTTCCTGAAGTTGGAAAGTAAGCAAATGTTCAGATAAACACAATGCCTTGGATCAGCTTCCACTAGCAAGTGGGTGCATTAGGCCAATGCTAATTCTCATGCTCATGATAATTCATAGTATCAGGAATTTCAAATAATGGCAGTTTTGAGTGGACTGAAATGTAAGAATCTGGTCCTCTTGGTTGAAAGGAGATCAAAATACTGCATTCCAGGCATGCCCCAGAGCCACTGATTTGGTATCCACGGATACCGGGACACCTATTAAAACGA
This sequence comes from Lerista edwardsae, assembly GCA_029204185.1. Lineage (NCBI taxonomy): Eukaryota > Metazoa > Chordata > Lepidosauria > Squamata > Scincidae > Lerista > Lerista edwardsae. The sequence goes on along the minus strand of JAJKFI010000151.1, from coordinate 1,288,021 downwards.
CAGGGGAACATTTTAAAAAATCTCTTTATTTTTACCTTGTTGCAACGAAACCACTGATGTTCCTCTGTCTTTAAAAAGGCTTCCTATCCCCAGTATCCACGCTTTCAGGTATCCACGGTGGTATCTGGAACTAAACCCTTGTAGATATCAGGTCATGCCTGTTCTTATGAGAGCACTCAAAACAGCCATTCTGTAAGGAGTCACTGCACTGCTGTGCATAGCTCATAGAAATTCACCATAATCAGATATTGGACTTTGAGCTGTGAATCTTGCTGTTTTCCCCAGACCGTGCTGCACGTACTGAATTGAAAGCAGTCCCCTTTTGGATCAGTTAGCAGCACTCTTTGGAAGTTATTCCTGTGGTTTATTACTCTTAATAAAATTTAGTGGCGATGCCAGTGCATCAAGTGACTTAGCTCTGTCGTTCGGGTGCTGACCTTGTTTTCCGCACCTTTCCCAGACCTGCGTGAGAGACCGAGCTGTTCGCTCCATCCTGGCTGTGAGGAAGGTCAGCCGAGAGATGGCCGAGAAGGCTGTGGACGAAGTCTTCGAGTCCTGCTTCCACGACCACGAGCCCTTTGGCCGAGTGCCTCACAGCAAATCCGATGCCAAATACGCCTACCGAGATTTTCAGAATCGTGGACGATACTATTCAAATTTATAGAGGAAACTGGTCATCTCTAGTTGTTAAACTGTGTTTGAGAACAGGTTCCAATAGATAAGGTGTCCTGGAATCCTGGACTTTTGAACGAGCGGCAAAATCGGTATTGTGATCTCTTCCCGGTTCAGTTTTTTAGTCAGCATAAGAGTTGACATAGCAATTTTTTTTCAATGCACAGAAATACATGTACATGTTGTACAAGGAACTTCGTTTGCTGATGTTTTTACTTTTGCTGTGGTTGAATAAACAATATTTCATTTATGGGTTTTACACATAATTGGGAAGGGGGGGGTTAGCTGATCTGGCAGTATTTTTGTATCATTCCATAGAATTGTGCGGCAGGAAAAACGCTGACGCACATCTAGTCCACGTGACAATGCAGAACCAACTATCAACAGTTTTATCAAATTATTCAGGGCACAATCCTAACCTGGAGTCAGGCCAGCACAAAGGGACGTTTGCTGTCCCAGGAGTGTCGCTAATGCACTGCAAAGTGCCAATAGCACGATGAAGGGAAACATCTGGAAAACATGGAGGCTTCTATGAATGTGTCTCATAGAATAACACTTGTTAAAACACCATTTGAAAAGGGGGGGGCTATGGTCAGCCTACCTATGAGTGCAATGCAACCCCCAGGCTGGAATAGGCGGGCCAACGTGCCTGCCCCGTGTCCAGCCCGGGGCATGGATCTGCTGCCATGAATTTATTCCCCTTGCCTCGGGTAGCGTCAGTGGCCTGCGCCACCGAAATCAGCCGTGCAGCTCCAAGCAGCCAAATCGGTGGCTCCCAGGCCAGGGATGGAGGTGAGGGTCTGGCCCTCAGGTCAAATTTGCTCTCCTCCCTGCTCCCCAGGCCTGGCCACCCACAGCCCCCCCCCGTTCCCCATTTCTGCCCTGTCCACCGTCCCCTCGCCCTGTTTTGCGTCCTGCCGCCCTCTCCGAGCCCCTGTGCCGGTCTTGCAAGGCCGGCCTTCTCTTCCCGGGAGTCGGGGCCACAAGGCCAGCGCATGGCTGTGTGCTGGTCTTTCTCCTCCGGAAAAGGCGCAAGCTGGGCCTGTCACAGGGGACTGGTGGCGGCCCAAGTAAGGGTTTGGATCACACTGTATATAAATTTCCACGCGTCTACAAGTCTACGAGAAAGGCAGTCTATAAATACTATAATAAATATTCTCGGGGATCACTCTAATCTCTGCACCAGACCAGGAGCTGGAAGCGGATTTTGCTTTTCTCCACAATTAAGGGGGTGCCGTCTGACAGGGCTTCACAGGTACCTGGCACTGTTCCGCAGTAACTTTACCTGTACAAGTATACAGCTACGGTTTGCGTGCAAAATCCAAGGAACGTTGTTTCTTTCGGCTAGAACTCATTTTCCTTGCAAGACATTTTACTATGCCATGGTTAAAATGTGGAAAGGTTAGGGTTAAAACGTGTGCATAAAATTACTTGGGGGGCCAGGCCACCCCCCCTTGGCTTAGTGCATTGCCATGGAAAACAGCTATGCTGTGTAGAGAAGAAATAGAAATATTGATTAGATGTTGGCCTTTGCAAAGGTTTAACATAATGCAACATTCAGAGTATGACAGCACTTCAATTATCATTGCAGGAGTAATTTAGGCAGGTGAAACGTAATTGCTTGATGGGGCTGCACTTCTGCTATTTTTTTCTGTAAAATGCTATTATTGATTCAGAGAAAATTATTCCAGCTAATGAACAGATCTGTGATAACTGCGCTGGTTATATTTTGGAGGGTTAAAAGGGCTGTATTTTGAAGTGGGTCTGCACGTGAAAACGATGCTCTCTCAGCCCCTGTGTAAACCTGTGGGTTGAGGGCTGATGGATGATGGTGGGGCTGTGTCGCCAACACGGACTGTGCCCAACATTGACCAAGTCAACGTGCAGGGAGGCAATTAAAAATCAGTCCTGCTTGACTTCATCTTTTAACGTACGTGGTGGTGTGCTTCGGCACTTAGATGTGGGATTGGATCTCGCCTTCTGAGGATTAGCTCACTTCGTTGCCTTGCCAAACACGGCTCCACCTTCCCACCCCCCCTCGCCCATATTTCATGCGGAGAATTTCTAATCTTGTTTTCAAGAGGTAATTCTATCAGCAACCCAAGGCTGCAGAGCTGCTGGCTGCAAAGTGACTGAATATCAGAACAAAAGCAGCTAGGAAAATACTTTATGCACCTATGGAGAAAATTGCAGGCTGAATTCCAAAGTTCCTTCCTTTGATGCGATCTAGCCATCTAGCCGACCTTCCGCATCTTCAGAATTCCCCTGGGGGGCAGCTTAGCCTTGCAACGGCATAATGTGGCTTCTGAATATTCCTTTCGCCTTTGCCTCCCTCTCTCAGTGCCCCTTTTGGTCTTGGTTTTGCATGACATGGCATTTACAGGAGGCCATAAAAGTCACCCCTATAATCTCTCTCCATCGTCTCACCCCTTGTGTAACACTGGTGTTGATCATGATGCTACTAAGGGCTCCATTCTATCCAGCATTCTTGCGCCGATACAGCCACGAAGGTTCCCTTCCCTTGAGGAGGCCTCTGTGACTGCCCCCCCTCACTGCAGGCTGCAGCGCACACCCCATTGGCACGGCTGCGGTGGCCCTGGAAAGGTTGGCTAGAATTGGGCCCTTGGGCTCCAATCCTATGCACCAATCCTGGAAGGAAGCCCCAGGGATGTGTGGGCAGGGGAAGCTGAGCTGAGCTTCCCCTGACCCCCGGACATGACTAGAGGTGGTCTCCAGTTGTATCTGGGGCACTTTCCAAGGCCGGCACACCACCTCCACGGGCTGCAGGACCCCCTCCCCGCCGGAGAGTGCTCAGAAGTCCAGAAGGTTCAGAAGACTGGGAGTGCTTGTTAATTGCCTCAGGTGGGTTTCTGGAGCCCACAGAGCCCACGCACGGCCGCTGCGGAATCCAGACAGGCTCCAGACGCACCGGAACAAGGGTCTAGGGCAGTGATGGCAAACCTTTTGGGCTCGGTATGTCAAAACTTAGGAAAACGCTTAACAGGACTCTGCTGGCGTGTCAACCTCCCTCCCAAACCAAAGAGAAACAATTCTTTATATTCTTATGTACTTTATGTTCATTTAATTAGACAAAAAATACAGTCTAAACATGTGTGTTGCCATGTATTATATAAAGAAACACCAAATAACTCCAAAAATGAGTAAAACAAACTCAGTTTTTGTCAGGCATTGGTGAATGCTGGTGTGTCTACCCAAACGTTGTGGTGTGTCACCTTTGACACGCCTTTGACCAGTGATGACTGGTCTAGGGAGTGACCCAGAAGTGGTACATCATTTCTGGGTCACTGGGCTTCGTGACTGGCACAGACATCACAGAAATCCCATTGGCTAAGGTCTACTTTTTGTCAGCGATATGATCAGAATTCATTCCGTCTGCCATAGCAATCTTTGTCGGTGAGAGTTACTTCAGGAAAAGACCATTCCAAGTATCTCAGGATGAAAATGGCAGCAAGATGGCCTAGACCAAGACCGCCAATTCTGCTCCCATACCTCCTTTGACAGGTATAGCATCTGGATTCAGTGCAGGTGCCACAAATGTGCTTTACGGCAGTTTGCTACACCCCAGGCAAGTGCAGCAGCTGATATGCCAGAATAAAGTACGACTACGACTGCCCTGTTATGCTAGTAATATAAAGAAAGAAGTACACGCATGAGGAAGACAATCAAAATAAGCAGAGAAAAAAATGAACAAAAAATAAAATAGAATTGTGAGATACTAAATATTGAAAAGAAGAAACAGGAAGACCTGTTTTACTGTAACGTGTTCCAATATGAAATGTATGTATGTACAAAATATGCAATGCAACATCGTATTATGTTACGATATAACAATTTTGGAAATAAAAAATCCGAATAAGCGATTTTAGAAGAACAATGCTTAGAAAAGGTCTCAGAAATGTTATGAGGAAAAAACAGATAAGAGCATAGACTCTGATAGGCAAAAGAAAAGGAACTGTCTCCCAATCCTGCCCAGGCTGGGGGCCTGCTCTGTAGAACGGACGATTGGACCATCCAGAGGCAGAAGAGGGAAATGAACATTTAGTCGTGCTGCAGACAGGGTGTTGAATTTGGATGTCAAACTTTGGAGACAAAATGCTTGCTTGGCTAAGCTACTCTCTCTTTAGAGAAAAGAAAGGGAAAAGCCCAACTTGCTTTGCAGGTTTGTGGGGACAGCATGAGAACAGCATCCGTTGCAACTCACCTTGCACAGTTGTCTTTGGGTAAGAGATCAACCTAAGTAAACACACCGGCCCTGCAACTGCTGCAGGAGGTAAATCAGAGAGTCTTCAGTGTGCAAGCTGAAGTGCACCCCCCCACACACTGTTAGCGATTTGGGTGCCGTCCAGGATCCTTGGAGCCTTCCCACTCCCTGGAACAAGGCTGGGCTGAAAGTGGGGAGCTGGCTATGGGGACTACACGGCCCGGCTGCTAGCCTCGTCAACCACACGGGGAAGGGGGCAGGAGACAAGCAAGGGGACAGTGAGCCACAACCCCTAAAAAGGTCTTCCCCAGCATTCTTCAACCTGTGGTATGCGCACCACCGGTGGTACTTGAGGTGGTGTCCCGTGGTATGTGTGGCTCCCGGGGACACCCACTGCCTGGCAGTGAGACCGCAACATGCTCAGACAAGCAGCAGGAGGAGGCAGGCTTTGGTGGGTAGAGCCCTAGTGCGCACTTTTTGTGCGCTTGAGAAAGCCCACCTGCTTACCACGGACTTTCTGCCACTGTCTGCAGCACCATGTCTGGCCTCCCAGCCAAGAAGTCACTGGGGATTACCTCACCCCCAGTGACTCATGGAGGGACTTAAGATGATTAGACCCTGAGAATCGCTCCATCAGGGGTCAAGGTTTGGGGTCAACACTGCTCCCGGGTGGCCACCTCATGGGTGGCAAACGTACAGGCATGTTGGCCTGATGTGGCCGGCAGGAGCTCTCTGTTCCGCCCACAGGATTGTTGTCACGACCTGCTGCTGGCAGCTGCTGAGCTGCGAAGTGGCGCATGGGCAGGTGGCACTGCTGAAAGGGAGGCTCTGGGGCAGCTGTGGGGCAGCTGTTCACGCAGGATGAGCTGGGCTGCCCGTGGATTTTGCATCCGCGGATTGGGCTCAATGCAAGTCCCCCGGACCTGTGTCGAGCCAGGTTAGGCTTGACATGCAGCCTCTGAAGGCTGCGTGTGGAGCTGTGCTTCGGTTTTCCTTTGGTTACCTCCAGAGGCTCTTCTGAGGCCTGCCCAGGCTGTGTGCGCTCGTGAATGGCCGTTTCAGCCCCCCAAAGTCACTTCCGGTTTTGGTGTTTCTGGTGCCTTTCAAGGCATGAGGAGGTCCAGGAAAGCCTCAGAAAGCTTTAAAAACGTGACTTCCAGTTCCAGTTAACCTTTTTGGACTGAAAAGGCCATTCTGAGGCTTGAGGAGGCAACGCGCAGGCAGGGGGGCCTCAGCAGGCTTCAGAAAGCCCTCCAGATCCAATCATAGCTCTGGTTGTGTTCCTGGGGGGGGGGGCAAAATCCATGGGGTTTAATCATCCGTGGATTTTTTTTAATCCACAAGGGTTCCAGGACCCCTCGCAGATAAAAAGGCCCTACCTGTGTATTTTCTTTTCTGTCGTTTGTAGCTAATGAGTTCCTTAGTGAGGAAAATGCTTCTTTCTGGTCATCGCCTGCTTAATGACATCACTTCAAACCCTCAGCAGCTGCCATGAACGCGACTCAGCCGACTGCGTGGAATGACCCCTCCCCCCGGTCTCGTCCGCACTCCAGTCAGTCACCAGAAAGGTGGTGCTAATGGCCTTTTCATCTTAACCTGAAGCAACAAAAAGGTTACGCTATTAAATTCCTCACGGGGCTTCTTGGCTCCATAAGTCATTCTGTTGCTTTATAGATAATAACATTAGAAAAGGGGGAAAGTCTGGAAAAAACCGTTCCTGCCTTCACAGCGCCTGGACGGGAAGTCCGCAGCCCAGCAGAGGGAGCTGCTGCACCGCTGAAAGGGGATCTGGCTTTGCGAATGCAGAGGCTGAAGCAATTCCAGCTCGCATTTCCATTTTTATTTAAATCTGTATTTTAATCAAATTTACATAACTCTAATGTTAAAATAGATTAGAAATTAAACACACTTCCACTGCATTGTTCGGCTCCTCGAGGGTTCAAAAATGAAATATTTACTTCCTCATAATGATGATCTGGAAAATGCAAGTGGAATGTATCTGGCTGGCTGCCACTGCTTCTGCCGCCTTTGCGGAGATGGTGTTTTGGGGGGGCAGGAAGGGGCTGAGGTCAGAGAAGGGGGCCAGACCTGCAACTGTCGGCAGCCCGGCTGTGCCAAAATGAGAGCCGGCGTGATCCGAGCAAGAGATGTTTGGAAAACAGCAATAATGGTAGCCTAAATGCCAAGCTGGACTGAGACAGACACGAGTCAGCAGTGTGATGCAGCTGCAAGAAGCCGAATGCAATTCTAACCTGCGTTCGTAGAACCAGAGCTTCCAAGTCGCAAAGCGTTGTGGCTGCACTTTACCCCGCATTGGTGAGACCTCACCTGGAGTCCCCTGTTCCATTCTGGGCACCTCAGTTCAAGAAAGATGAACTCCAGTTTGGAGCAGGCTCAGAGAAGAGCAACCAAGACAATCGGGGCTGGAAAACAAGTCCTGCGAGGAAAGGTTGACGGAACTTGGTATGTTTAGCCTGGGGAGGAGAATGCGGAGAGGGGATACGATGGCCCTCTTCCAGTATCTGAAGGGCTGTCATATGGACGAAGGGACAAATGTGTACTGATCTGCCTCTGACAGTAGAACTGGGTCCAATGGGTGCAAACTGCAAGGGAGGCGAATCCGGCTGGACATCAGGATGAATTTCTTGACCATCAGGGCGGTTTGACAGTGGAACAGATTGCCGAGGGAGGGAGGTGGTGGATTCTCCCTCACTGGAGACCTTCAAGCAGAGGCTGGACAGGCACCTGCTGGAACTGCTCTAGGGGGGTGTCCTGCTACAGGTGACCTTGTCGGTTCCTTTCCAACTCAATGGCTCTGTGAGATGTGTGGAGTTCTTTATGCACTAGAACTAAAGCTTTAAAGCACAATCCTACCCAAATAAAGCTCTTCTAGATCTCCATTGACTTGATAGAAAGTTAAGGACATGGGACTGTTGCTAGAAAATAATGGCACAGGCAGCCGGGCCAGGTGGGCCGTAGCCCAGAGGGCAGCCCAATCCTAGCCAGGTCCACCCGGGGCGATGCAGCAGAGGTGGCTTGGCTTCCACTGCATCCTGCGGGGGAATGTTGGCTGCTGGAGGCCTCCTTGGCGTAGGGAGACGTTTTCCCTCTGGGTCAGCTCAGGCCTGTGCAAGTCTGAGTTGATCGATGCCGGTGGCTCAGCCCTGCGGTGCTTGGCTGGCCTCTTGCCGCAGCAGCAGCAGCAGCACGTGCTGGTGGGAGATGTGCAAGTGAGCTCAGGAGTCCAGCCTTATCGGTGCAGTGCGTTCGCAGGACCGTTCATGCGCTGAATGACGAGTAACAGCCGGATGCATTCGCCAGTGCGTTGTGCCGTATGGGACTGATTTGTTTTTCATCCTCTGCAAGTAAGCCCAGGATTTGTCCTTCTCGGCCCAACGAGTGGGACATCTAGCTTAGCGTTTCTCCTCATCCTGGTGACTAAGGGCTCAGTCCCGCACTCTCCGGTGCTGGCGGAAGGAATGCTCGCACTGCCAGGGCATGACGTGGTATGAGTGCCGTCGGGCTTCTCGTGGTGGTGGGAAGGCAGGGAGGGGGGAGGGCGGGCCAGAGGGAGGATTGGAAACCGGGAGAGGGGCGGAGACGGTGGCAGTCTGCTGCTGAATCCTTTGCCCCCCCCCGAGCCATGGAGCCCTACATGGACCTTCTGCACCCACTAGATAGCTAAGCAGAGGGCACAGATCCAGAGCGATCCGTTGGGCCTGCTGGGGCTTTACACAGGGGTAAGGGAAAAAGGAGACTCTGGCCGCTGCCCCCACCCCACAGGATGCCGTGGCGGCCATTTTGGCAAAACTGCTGCTTCCAGGGGCCTGAGACTCAGGATTGGGTTATTCAAATGGTGGGTCAGGACACACTTAGTGGGTCGCAACCTGATACCAGGTGGGTCTCAGAAAGCTGGGAGCCACCAACTTGGACGCTGCAGATTTTCCTCTTGCTGGATTCCTTTTGTGAGTGTTGACAGTTTGAATTTTCAAGTAAAGGTGTTTGTTTTTTTTAAAAAAATGTTTTTTAGTTCAGTGCTTTTACATCATATTTTGTCCTCCTCTTGCTTTCTGTGAGGGATGTTTCATGGTTGTACAGTTGCTGCAGTCCAAGAATGCCAATTTGCATTTCAGGAGTGTCATTTTATTTATTATATTTATTATAATATACTGTATATTATAATAAAAATAAATTATTTATTATATTCAGGAGTGTCATTTATTACAATGACATCACTTCCTGCTTGATGATGTCACTTCCTGCTACAACATCACTTCCAGGTTAATGACATCATTTCCAGTGGGTCCTGGCACAAATGCCATTCTAAAAAGTGGGTCCTGGTGTAAAAAGTTTGAATACCACCGGTCTATGGTATGAAATAGTATTATTTCAAAAGACATGTTCTCCATTTTGTGAGCGGTGAGAGCCAGAAAAATCACAAATAAGTCATGAGGTATTTTAGAAAAAAAAAGTAAGGTGCCAGTTCAAACGTTCTGCACAAAAATACTGTAAGTTCCTCCTCCTTGGAAAAGGTCTCAGGTTTTCAGGCCCTGTCTTGAGGAGATGCTCAGTTTTGCACGGCAGCATTCAGAGGTTCACCACAGAGGTTGCTGATTTCTGGCACAGGATGAAAAGATTGCAAAATATAATTTGCTACATTTGTAAAGTACTTTGGGATCCCTTGGTGTGAAAGCCACTAAATAAATGTAAGATCATTATCACTATTGCTTGTTACTCGGGAGAAAGAGTGAGCTATTCCCCAACTATTCTCATAAATCTTTTCAGCATCTTCATCCTATTAAAGCCTTGGGCTTTATTCATTCAGGTCACAAATTACTGAACAGAAGTGGAAATAATGGGATACTGATAGAAAATTGTCTTTTTCCACACCATGACTATAAATAAGATACCTACGCCAACTTTTCAGAAGCTGATTTCGAGCTAGTCATTTAAATCAAGGTCCAACGGAAGGAATAATATGGAAATGATTAATAAGCTTTGCCATATTTTTATACAGATTATTTATTATATACTGCACACATAAATATTTTGAAAGGGAAAATGTTTATCTGGCTCAGTGACGTTTTTCGGTGGACAGCTTTTTGCGGGTGGACTGCTGGGATTTTTTCCCCTTAAAAACAGTTATGAAGACATATGGATTTCTTTTTGCAAGTTGAGGATACTTTTATTACTTTCCCAGTAATTTTACTATAATTCTATTTTCACTGTAATTTGCCTCCTCATACAAAAATTGGATTTATCATAAAACAGTAAACTTTTTACAAAAACTCTTATCTGGCAAAAGACATTTTGCACCATTTTTTTCCCCTTTGAATGAGGTTTTGATCTGGAAGCACCCTCAGGGCCCAATCCTGTCCAGCTCTCCCGCCTCAGTGCAGCTGTGCGAATGGGGTGTGTGCTGCACCCTGCGGAGGGGGAGGCATTCATAGAGACTGTGGAGCTGCCCTATGGCTGCATTGGTGCTGGGAAGTTGGGTAGGATTGGGCCCTTATAGGCACGGTGGTTCTGGTAAATGGATAGAACTGTCCATGACCAGAAATGTCCTTATACCCTTCAGCACCAAGGGCTGAGATTTGGAGCACAATCCTACACTCTTTACCACAGGCAGTACGCTTGTACCAGTGATGTCATGCAGGGGGTATGCAGGGGTACGCGAGTACCGGTTTCTAGGATTACAGCTGGCCCCGCCCATTCGCCCGCCCACTCATTGACTCCGCCCCCTGCAACGTTTGAATTTCCTGCACGTTTGAGTTGCCTGCACGTTCTCAGAGCCAGGCAGGCAGGCAGGCAGCGAGCGGAGCCTTGCCTTGCCTTGCCTTGCCTTGCCACTGAAAAATGAGCTGCTCTGGGGTTTTGGAACTGTTGGGTCACTTTCACATGATGCCAGGCCTCCTTCACATGTTCTGGGGGTGCTGTGGAATACGGTTGCAGCTGTTGGGTCAGTTTAAAATCGTCTGAGGCCTCAAAAAGGGCTTTTTTCATGTCCCTTCCTGCCACGACCTCACTTCCGGCTTGTGATGTCACTTCCGGTGGGCGGGTCCCGACACGTGCCAATCAAAAGTGAGTACCTGTTCTTAAATCATTTAGATGACACCACTGGCTTGTACCCCCCGGGCAATTGTCGCACATGGTATCATAAAGCACCTCCAGCACTGTCGGTGAGCCGTTGCCACTGGTGCACGATAGAAACACTGGCCATGCGCACCCTGAAGGGAGAACCAGTTTGCCACTCGTCAGCAATGTGACCTTTCAGGGCAGGTGGAAGGGTGTTCTGGGGTGGGAGGGAGGGGTGGAGCCGGGGCAGGACTGGTGGCGACTCCTCCGGCTGGTTCCCGACCTCTGAGCAAGGAGGCCCTCGCTTCTGCGCTGGCTAAATAGAGGCACCGGCTTCCTTGCTTGCCCGGCCCCCTTACCAGCGTCCCCTTTCCCCACGGAGGCTCCCGCGGCTGCCTGGCTGCCTGGCTAGCCCTGTGCTCCCGGGCAGCCGGCTAGCAGAGGATTGGGCTGTTCAGTGCTCTTGCGCGTGAGCACAATTGCCTGAGGAAGATGGCAACTGTTTGCATAAGAAGGCCAGAACGTTAAGAAGCAGAGGCCCTTATGCGCTAATGAAAAATAGACCCAATATTTGTACGTTTTCCTCTTTCTGAAAGAAATCTAAATTGCATAGCGGTTCTGTGCCTAATTGAATGTCACAATACCAGTGAGTAATTGCACTGTCTATAAAAGAAATTTGTTCCAAAGTCAAAATGTCACCTTGCTGTCAAATAATCCCATAGATTACCATAAACAGAGCAGGAGAAATTGTACTGTGACTGGAAAGAGATGTGATGTGAATCCTAGTCATTACCCAAGACATGACTTCCATTGTAATTATCTGCCTATCACCGTCGCTTCCTCTTGCCACGGCCCGCTTACCTGCTGCCACCCACAAACTCATTAACATTTCTGTTGAAACAATGCAATTTAGGGGGCTGACCTTTTTCCGCAAAATACAGTGAAAATGTCCTCGTTCTGTTGGGTTCTGTAACGCCACCTGCAAGCATGCGCTCAAAGGACTCGCACCTCTCTTTTCTTCATTGATGTCTAAGTGAACAATTTGTTTTAACACCTGGCCCTGTTGTGCCGTGCAAAATGTGGGGGGGGGGGGGGCTCCCCCAGTACCTTGCTTGCTGATTGTTTGGACATGCCTTGAAGTCCCCTTCTAAGCATTGCCGTAGTACCGCTTGGCTGTGGGTTTAAGTGCCTGATTAAATGCCCACATTTAATCCGCTGTGCTGCGGAGGCTTCCTGCGTGGGTCTTCCAGCGGTGCTTTGAAAGGAGTGCTCCGAGGGGCAGTTCCCACAGCACAGCAGGGGTGTTTCAAGGGCCCCTGAGAATCGTTGTGGTTCTGGCCTGGATCAAGAGAACAGGGTGATGGGATCCTAGAACGGGCGCTGCTTCGGAAGGGTCTGGTCCTCGTCGTTGGTTTTGCTGCAACAAGGTAGAAAAAGGAGATTTGTTTGACGTTCCCCTCTCTTTTCAACGGGCATCCCAGCATCCACGGTATCTGTGCATGACTCAAAAGGTGGATACCAAATCAGTAGATACCGGGGCACAACTGTGTCAGCAGTTCTATCTACAAACTTCTCACATCCATGCACAAAGTTGTGCTGGGAGTATAATAATTTCTGAGGAAACTTGAAATGAACGTGAAATTTACAATTCAGATTCAAAAAATGGTGATGCTGGTAGCATGGAGGGGGGTCGTTAGTGATCCGCTGTGCTTTCCACGACTGAACAAGCGAAATCCGTTGCCAGCCCGATCCGGACCAGATTCCTGCGCTGGTGCAGCTGCTGCCAATTCCGGCCCGTGAACGGTGGCTGCTGGGGGTCGCTTGGAGATGGAGGGACCTTTGTCTCCTGACCCCCGGGGAAGCCCCAGCAGCCTCTGTGCAGCTCAGTCGCTGGCCAGAATCCAGGCTGCCCCATGCTGACCTTTCAGGCTCAGGAGGGGGCAGGACGTGGGGGGGGCTCCTCTGCTGTCCCCTCCCCGGTCTGATCTGTCCTCGTCCCCAGTTTCACTCTACCCTGTTAGGCCCCTCCCCCTGTTCTTCCCTCCCCCTGCCTACCTGCTGCAGCAGGCACTGGATTCTGGCCGGTCGTGGGAGGCCGGCACAGGCCTTATGGTTTGCGGGGCGGGCCTCCACGCTGGCTCAGCCTGCCTTACGGCAGTGGCATTCAAACCTTTTAGCCCGGGGCCCACTTTTTAGAACAGCATTTGTGCCAGGACCCTCCAGAGGTGATGTCGTTAACCTGGAAGTGATGTCGTAATGATCAAGCAGGAAGTGCCATCATTACGATGTAATCAAATGGCATTCTTGGAATGCAAACCGGCACTCTTGGACTGCAGCAATTGCACAACCAGGAAACATCCCTGACAGAAAGTAGGATTAGGACAAAATATGATGTAAAAGCACTGAAGTAAAAACAACTTAAAAAAAACTCTCACTTGAAAAGTCAAACTGTTATCACTCATAAAAGGAATATGATAAGAGTAAGGTCTGCAGTTTCCAAGATGGCTGCTCCCAGCTTTCCATGACCCACCTGCCATCTGGTCATGACCCACCAAGTGGGTCTGGACCCAGAGTTTGAATACTACTGCCAATAACGAAGGGAGGTGGAAATCTGTTCTCAACTATTGTTGAATGGCTTGAGCAGCACTTTGACATCTGCACTGGGAAAGGGTCCAGCAACAGTCAACGTGGGAGGAAAATGGAACATGGTACAAATGAGGATGAAGAATAGACAAAGGAGGTCATTTTAGGGTCCAGATGGTTTCTAAAGTCGCACCAGAGCCCCACATACACAAAAGAAACTGAATATTCAAAGTGCCGTCTAGTTACAACCTTTGTGCTCCAGCCATTGGGAGTTTTGCACTGATCTGTGTATTCTCCAGACATCATTGTAAATTATGAAGTCATGAACTATGAATTATTTTGAGCTGTACTGAGCCAAGTTTTCTGGAACTATTTGAGTTTCATGTGGCTTTGTCGAAAGACACCAGCACCAATTTCATTTGAATATCTATCAAGAAAAGCAGGTACTTAAACATGATTTGTGAATTTTAAAATGCTCTATTTTAGGTTCAGGCATTGAAGAACAAAATAATGCAGGCTAAAGAGCATCACTCGCGCATTCCTTTAGACTCGCACATCTCTTTTGATCAGCGTTTTGTCATAAATGCTTTGTCTACCTTGGAAGACCTTGTCTACCTTTGCCTCCCTTGAACAGCTCCTCTGATGAAGGCCTCACTCTTAAGGCAACTACATTTAGGGCACAATCCTAACCTGGAGTGAGGCCGGCATAGTTAGGCCAGCAAAGTTTGACCAGCACAAGGGCCACTGTCAAGCGCGTTTGGACCACTCTCTGAGTCAGGGTGGTGTTGCACGTCTTTGTGCTTTACGGTGTCCCTTGTGCCAGCCAAACTGTGCTGGCCTAACTGTTCCGGACTAACTCCAGGTGAGGACTACACTCCCAGAAATCATCACCACCAATACCAACAGCAGCAGATATAACTGGGGTTGGGGAGAAACAAGTGATGCTTATTGATGTGGTTATTCCAGAAGATAATTGGATTGAGGAGAAACTGTTGTAAAAGATAACAAAATTCAAAGACCTGAACATTGAAATACAATGTCTTCGGGGAAAACCACCACCACTATTGTCATTGGTGCACTAGGTGCAATCCCCAAGGCACTGAAAAAATTTCTGGCAATTATAAGCATTGACAAGATAACAGTTGAACAACTGCAATGAGTCACACTGCTAGGATCTTTAGCAGTTCCTTATAAGACTATAGCTCACCGGTTCTCAAATTCTTGGGTAGAAGTTGAACTAGTGAGCTCCCAAAAATCCCATTCCAAACACCTGGTAGGCTGTGACATCATTGATAATAAGTATTATTATTATTATTATTATTATTATTAGTAGTAGTAGTAGTAGTAGTAGTAGTAGTAGTAGTAGTAGTAAATAATAATAATAATAATAATAATAATAAAGAACTGCAGCTTACTGAAATAACACCATCAGATCTGCAAACAATGGTGCTTATAGGAAAATCATATATGCTGCATGGATACCTAGTTGATACTTAGGTCCCAGGATTGGACTTGTATCAAATATTCAATGCCAGTCAATGACTATCATATAAATTATAGTCCTAACAATAATTTGCAGTGTGCAATTTAACCAGGGCATATGCAAAACATGAACAACTCAATTGCCATAAAGCAAATTATATAAATAAAAGAAGTATATAAGTACTAATTGATAGATTGATTGATTGATTGATTGATTGATTGATTGATTGATAAATTAGAATTTCTAGTTACTAATATGTCCATAAAAAGGCAAGGCATGAGAATTCCTTTGGAATAAAATTTAAATATAAAATACCTAAATTCAATAGAAAGCTGTCAAACCATCCACGAATCAAAGGAATAGGGAAAATAAAACCAACCTTGCTCAACTCTGAACAATATTATTTTAATATTAATGCATCTCTCTCTGTCCAAATACAGCTATACATACACACACTCTCACACAAACACACCTGATGAAGAGAGAGAGAGAATTGACAGTTCTCGGAGTTCTAAACTGTGCTTTTCGGCTGGTGCCCGAGCTGACCCGGATCATTTGGCAACATCACAAAATACCTGCTACCTGTTAAAACCACAGGGAACAATCCCAGACAACTGTTGGTATACAGCCTCTATTGATGGTGTAATTAATGCTGTAATTAATTCTTTATAATGATACAAATAATTAATGGTATAATTTTGTACACTTGTTTGTACAAATCCTAGGAACAATCCCACATTCCAGATGCCCCATTGTCAGGGATGTAGCGCATGAAAGTGGAGCCCAGTGCAGAAGGCAACATGTTGCCCTGGGAGTGACATTGCAACAGGATGTGGCCTCACAGTTGTATTTCCCTTTCTGCTTTTTTTTGGTCGTAACTTTTGGTAGCATTTTTACACTCTGGTTTGTTTAATTGCATTCTGTATTAAATTATCTTTCTAATGATATATATAACATGATGGCATTGTTCATAGAGTACATACCAAGGTTTTTTTTTCTATTTTGGCCACTAGTGTCAAGGGCAGCTTGTTATGTTGCCACCTTTAAGCTTGTGGCCCAGTGCCCTTGCACCCCTGCCGCGCTGTACTGAGTCCTATGGTAAGCAGAACTGAGCCACACTTGCATGCCTAGTAGGCAAATGTGCCTTGGTTCTTATCGGAGGCGAGGAGAAAGGGAACTCAATGCCACTGGAATGGTCCAGATCTAATGAACATGGACCTCGACAAATACTCCAGAAAGTGGTCCCCCACCACTACCATAGTAAATAGGATAAAAACAGAGGAATGAGCAGCTGGTAAAGTGAACTTTTTTTTAAGGTCTGAATCCTAACCTGGAGTTAGTCCAGCATAGTTAGTCCAGCAAAATTTGGTCAGCATAAGGGCCACCGCAAAGCGTGTTTGGACCACTCTTGGAGTCAGGGAGGATAGCGCACCTCTGTAAAGCTAAGTGGGTCTCAATAGTGTGTTGTTTAAAAGGTAGGTCCCTCTGCTAAAAATTTAGAAAACTATTGCCTTAAAGGGACAAAGCCTGTGTCCTTCGGGGAATATAGCCCTCTCTTTGACTCTGGGCACAACCCTAACCTGGAGTTAGGCCTGCACAGTTAGGCCAGAAAAGTTTGGCCAGCACAAGGGACATTGTAAAGTATGTCTGGACCACTCTCGGAGCCAGAGAGGCCGGCACACAGACGTGCACCATCCTCCCTGACTCCTGGAGCAGTCCAAACATGCTTTACGGTGGCCCTTGTGCTGGCCAAACTTTGCTGGCTTAGCTTATGCCGGCCTAACTCCAGGTTAGGATTGCGCTCTGAGGGTGCAATCCTACCCAGCGGCGGAATGGCAAGGCCAGCACCATATCCAACGCTGGGTGGGGGGAGGCTGGAGCCTCCTGCGGCAAGGGAGCGTGTGTGTGGGAGTGGCAAGGGAACCCCACTGGGCTGCAGCTGCACGATCCTTAGAACTGTGCTGTGAGTCAGAGAAGCCAGCACACAGATGTGCGCCTTCCTCCCTGACGCCAAAAGTGGTCCAAATGCTTTACAGTGGCCCTGGTGCCGGCCAAACCTTGCTGGCCTAACTCCAGGTCAGGATTGCACTCTCCTTCTCTTCAACAGACGGAGGACAGACATTAAAATGCATCTTCATATCCACTGATATCCAATTTCTGATTGCTTTTCTAGGCAATTCAAAGAGCTGTTGAATTTCTTTCTTTTTTCTTTTTCTTTCGGTAAATACAATGTGAGTAGTTTATGATGTGTTGACAGTTTAATTCTCCAGCATAATTTTCAATTCTGTACCTACCCTCTAATGGATACAGCTTTGTTAAACTGTATGGTAATACTGACTCGATCCACCTAAAGTGATTCATGCTCCAAAATTCAAATTTTCTGCAGAATAAAGAAAGAAAGAAAGAAAACCAGAGCTGCCATTAATCACATTTTATATATTACTTTCTGTCTTGACTGAGGTTTGTTGCATTTACTACTGTGAAGTCTTTCCAAAACACATTAGTTAAATGGGGCTGAAAATCATGCCCGCATTTTTAATGGGAGAAATTACAGATGTATCTCCAGTTTTAAGCTATAACTTTTCTTGGACTATTAAAATATTCTGCCCCATTTAAAATCAGCTACATAACAGAACGCTGTACAGTAATAATTTTTACAAGTCTTTAATAATATAAAACACTTTTATAGCAAATGGCATTTTGGGGGAGCTTTTTATGCATAATCAAGTGCTTTCGGTCTTCTCTGCAAAACAGATAGAAGAAGGTCTCTATGTGTGTGTGTGTGTGCGCGTGTGTGCGTGCACGTGCACATGTGCAACCCCAAATGTAAAGCAATGGTAAAAATTATCTGAGAAACCAAAAACGTAAGTCTTGGAGATCGCATTCCCATGTTTCTAGAAATAAAGGGTAGTGACATGTGGAAAGTTATAAAGTGCGCCAAAATCCGGATCAGGTTTGACTAACGCAATGCAAAATGTCAGATCTGTATCCCAGCAAACTGAGAGTCCTGGAACTTACTGAAAAAGAGAGAGAATGAAAGGGTCTTTAATTGTTTGTAATATGCCCCTTATTGCCAATTCATGTCAGAGCGAGGAGCTTGCCCTTGCTGCCGTGAGAGAGGGGCTTCTGATCTTCGAGCAGCCACCTGCCACCCGTGCCCTTTCACATGCAAACTAGACAAGGGACTTTGTATGCCTCCTCATCCCCATCCAAGCCGGGGGACCTGAAGATGGATGGCTCACATTCTGACTGCAGTGCCCTTGAGCGATTACTAATAACGAGGAAAGAAAACTGAGTTAGAGGTTCATAATGTGTTTATTAATGAAGGGTGAGTTATGACTCCCTCAGTATTTTTGGAGTATTAGAGCCAGCTTTGCATTTCAAAACTCTTTGCAAGTGGAAAATATCAATAAGAGATGGGAGGGGGGCATAAACCGAAGGTAATTATCTATTGAAAATAAGAACCATCAATGCACTGAATCAACAACAATAAGCAGGAATGCTGAAGGGCTGATGGAATTAGAAATGAGCCCATTAAACAACAGTTATAGGACTGCCTTTGAAATGCTGTATCTTCGCTTAAGAGACAGCTCTCCTTCTAGCTGCAATGTTTTCTAGTTTTATTTTGAGTTATGCTGTTTAATAATTAAGGATTTATTTTTTTAAAAAAATATCATGTTCCGCTTTCCTCTTCTAATTCCTGCCTGGAGTAACGTTCTGTGCAACGTGGAAGCAGCTCTTAGGCTGCAATCCTGTACACAGCTGTGTGAGAGTCACAGCCCAATCCTATCCCCCATCACCTCAGAATGCAGGTTCCACCAGTGGGGGGAGGAGGAGGAGGAGGAGGCCAGGGGGGTGTCCTGTCTGCTGGCAAACGGGGGGCGCAAGGGGGGGCGCGCTGCCCAGCAAAGCAGACTGAGGTGAGTGGGGGGGGGCAGGAGGTGGGAGGAGGAATGGGGGTGGGAGCAGCAGGAATGAGGGGAGTTTCTGGGCAGGGGAAGGGAACGGGATCAGCAGCACTCGCGTGTGGTTGGGCCCCCCTCTCCCGTTCCACATGAGCAAAACAGCTGGCACAGGACCAGGAAGAAGGGAGGCTTTTCCCTACGGCAAGGGAACAAAAGGGTCCTCCAGGGCTGACCTTGAGCCAGTGGGGCCTACGCTGACACATTGGGCCCCGTGCTTGGGAGGCCCCCCACGTGGGCGCGGTGACGGGATCGCCTGCGGTGGCAGCCGGGACCTTTGTGGGCTGTGAGCCACTGGGGGGAGTGGAGCAGCTGCTCATTGGGCCCTCCCAGCTGGCCCCGCCTCCGAACCGTCCAACCAGGCCCCCTGGAGGCAGCGGGTGCGGGTGTCATCAGGCCACCGCCAGGCACTCCTGTGCTCAGCCCCACCAGCGCTTTCCTTGCCAAGACTGCCTGGTGAGTGGGGGAGACGCCCTGTGGGGAGGGTGGGGGCCCCACAAGAACGCCCCGCACTGTCTCCCGCTGGTCCTGGAGCGCAGCCTGGTCTCCTCCTTACCCTGCACTGGTGGTGGTGGTGGGGAGTTCAGTAGAATTGGGCTGCCAGTCTAACCGAGTTCACTGTGTCTGACTCCTGAGGAGACCAGCCCACACGCGCACCCTTACTCACGCAAGCTCGTTCAGTGTTTTCACCAAGTCCAGGTCTCTTATTGAGATCTACCCACCCAAGTCACCAAGATCACCGAAAACACCAGATCGGATCCTGTGACAAGCTGCAATCCCTATAAAAACGTGCAGGTCAAATTCCTCTGCTGGGAGCGGAAAAGGCATGCGCTGTGCGGCTGCAGCCATTGCGCTGTGGGTCTTTCCTGGGACCTTTTTCACTCCATCAGCCAGTAACTTGGCCTTTTCCCCCCACTGCAGTTAAACAGGGCTTATTTGTTGCGTTTGTTTGCCCTTCTGCCCCCAGAGGACCCGGCCAAGCGCCGAAGGTCTCTCCAAATGGTTCGCTTGAAATTACATAAATCAGACGTTTCAAGCAGAAATGTTAAGACGGGGGGGGGAGTCTGTTGGGCAAGAAAAGGGCCTCATCCATTCAGGGTATCTACAGGGACGCCTGCAGGCTCCTGCTCTACTTCTGTTATTTCTAATCTACGTAAATTTCACGAACCGATTGTAAGCCGGTTCATGAAATTGAATGGAGAGCTGGTGACACCAGGACTGGAGGAGTAATGAAGGGACACGGAGTGGTAAGGAAGATTTACGAGATCTGTATCAGCTTTGTAACCAGGCTGACATGAGGGAAATAAAATTTATTGTTGATAAACATACGACATTGCTCACAGGGACAAAAGTAATGAAAGGCAAAAGAAAAATAAATAGAAAACAGCTAACTAATGAGCTTTCCAAAAAGTGGCCCCTGAGAGCAATAGGCTGGATTTCTTTGTAAATAACCTGGTCTTGATTTAGAGAAACGGGTCCCAGGACGCAGCCATCACCAGGCGCTGGGCTCGACATTGTGATTCAGGACTTCCACGTGCTGCAATTTATGTTGCTCTAACTGCAGACTGTGCCGTCTTGTTAATGATCTGTGGGTTGTCTTTTAGAGACGTGCGACAAAACGTCCTCCCAGAATCGCGAGGTTTTAACACGCGTAGGCGGATATTGGGCAGCCCAGCCCTAACCTCTGCTGGAGCAGGCAGGCGGTGCAGCTTCCCGCGCAGCTTGTGCTCATGCCCTTGCACCGGGGGAGGCGCCAACCGCGAAATCGGGGCCGTGCGGCCTGGCGACGAGGCCTCGGATGCAGCCTCGCAGTCACATCCCGAGACCACCTCCGCCCTGGGCCCAGTGATGTCATGCAGGGGATACGCGGGGGTACGTGAGTACCGGTTTCTAGGATTACGGCTGGCCCCGCCCATTCGCCCGCCCACTCGTCGACTCCGCCCCCTGCAACGTTTGAATTTCCTGCACGTTTGAGTTGCCTGCACGTTCTCGGAGCCAGGAAGCGAGCGGAGCCTTGCCTTGCCTTGCCACTGAAAAATGAGCTGCTCTGGGGTTTTGGAACTGTTGGGTCACTTTAACATGATGCCAGGCCTCCTTAACGTGTTCTGGGGGTGCTGTGGAATACTGTTGCAACTGTTGGGTCAGTTTAAAATCGTCTGAGGCCTCAAAAGGGGCTTTTTTCATGTCACTTCCTGCCACGACATCACTTCCGGCTTATGACGTCACTTCCGGTGGGCGGGTCCCGACACGTGCCAATCAAAAGTGAGTACCTGTTCTTAAATCATTTAGATGACACCACTGCCTGGGCCGGCACATCCACCGGCAAAATCGCACCCCGCCCAGTTCTGCCCCCCCCAGAATCACTCCTGCGCCAGCCACGTTCGCCCGGTGCACGGGCGGCTCTCCTCCTCCTCCTGCACTCCCGGGCCAGCGCCTCAGCTAGTGTCGGCCTGGGAGCCTCGGCGCTGATGTGGGGTGCCACTGCCCGGCTGCAGCGAGGGTCTGGGAGACGGGCTGCTACACCAGGAACATCCGTTGCAGGGCAATGGCATTTTCCAATCCTGACCAGAAAATCAGTGTGCTGGACCCCCCTCCTGATGACTCCCCTGGCCAGGTAGGACCTCTGCTGGACTTGGGTCTTTGGCCAGTGTGAAGCTCATCAAGATGCTTGCTTGTGGCTAAGTGGTAGCGGCCAGGTCTGAGAAAGCGGAGGTTCTGAATGGGGGGTGTCATGCAAAGAGAGGGTATTCGACTTGGACTTGCACCCAAGTGCTGATGTGAATTGGAACGTTGCTGGTGCTATTCCCTAACTTTCTATCCCAATTTGACCTCACCAATCAGAAGTAAAATAATGTTTTCCCTTAAGAAGATTAAAGGATTCTACGCTGAGTTTTCCATACTTCTTATGAAGGCTGATGTCCCTTACTGTACATCCGTGGGATCTATGGGGACACTGTTATCATTTTTGAGTTGTAAAGAGTGCAATGAGAAGGCTTGAATTTTCAGCCCACGAATTTTTCAGCCTCAGTATGTGAATGGAACTCTTTTAGGGTGCAATCCTCACCTGGAGTTAGGCCAGCACAGTTAGGCCAGCCAAGTTTGGCTGGCACAAGGGCCACCACAGAGCACGTTCGGACCACTCTCAGAGTCAGGGAGGATGGCGCAGGTCTGTGTATTGCCTCTCTGACTGCAAGAGTGGTCCAAACATGCTTTATGGTGTGCCAGCCACCCTGTGCCAGCCTAACCGTGCCAGCCTAACTCCAGGTTACGATTGCACCCTTAAAGTGGATTTGATTAATTAGTTTTTCACTGGCAGCAGACCGTATAAAAGGACAAATGTGAAGAAGTGAGAGCTGGTTTTATAAAGTGCTTGGAACTTGATTCCTGCTAAGACCGTTTCAAGAAAGGCTAGAATGACAAGTACCAGGAGTGATACTGACCGCAAAGCCTACTTTCAGCACATCTACACAGGAGTCAATTGCAGCGA
This sequence comes from Lerista edwardsae, assembly GCA_029204185.1. Classification (NCBI taxonomy): domain Eukaryota; kingdom Metazoa; phylum Chordata; class Lepidosauria; order Squamata; family Scincidae; genus Lerista; species Lerista edwardsae. The sequence continues at coordinate 1,265,537 of JAJKFI010000151.1, read as the reverse complement.
ATTTTGCAAGTGGGCACTGGAACGACTCCTGTCCACCCCTCCCTCAAATCATTCCTCCGGCTTTACCACACTTGCGACAGAGAGCAGTTGTGTAGTCAGGTACAGCTGGTCTCTCCCACACACCCAGTGCTGCAATGGCTGTGGAGTGCATCTGCCGAATGTCTCCCACTATAAAGCTGCTCAAGGAGGAGGGGTGACCTTTAGGGTCAGACGTTGTCAATTCTAATTTGAAATAAAATACGTCTCCACCAATGCTAACTAAATGCCCATTTGGAAGGTAGTGTTTGGCACCGTCTGTCTCAGCCACCATTTGACTCCCAAGCCAGACTCCTGAGATGCCATTTGATAGACGATTCTATAACAGCCAGTAGCCACATATGGACAGTTTTACGCTTCCTAATCTGTGATGGTTTGGGAAAAAAAACCCTGCACTCTCCGAGAACACAACACACAGAGACACGGCGTGTGCATTTAAAATTCTGTGCCAGGAATTTCCTAAATGTTGCAAATCATGTAAATTATGCAAAGTGGTCTCCTTCTTGCAAGTCAGAGTAGCAGCACCGTGTAATGGAGCTAGAAATGGGAAGCCAAAAGCAAGTGAGTTGGGGCTAACCCTTTCTTGCCTTTTCCAGGTTATTTATTTTTGTACATATTTATACTGCCCTTTCCCCAAAGCGCTCAGGGCAGTGGTTTCTTTTGTCCTCATGGTAACCCTGTAGGCTGAGAGAGAGTGACTGGCTCCAGGTCACCCAGGAAACCTTGAGGCTGAGCAGGAATTTGAACCCGGATCTTCCAAGTCTAGGTCCGACTCCTGAAACACGACACCAGCCTGGCTCCTGCCCACTACAGCAGCGGTTCCCAAACCTTTTAGCATCTGGACCCACCCCTAAAAAAATTATCGCTTTACCAGCTGCTCAAGCCTCTGTGGCTACAATGGTGACTGGGCAGCAGCACTCCCCCCACGTAGCAGGTTGCTTAACCCTTGATGCGCCTAGCCTAATCCGCCCTGTCAGTTTTGTGACCCACCCAAAATTGGGTTGTAACCCACTGGTGGTCCACAGACCCACAGTTTGGGAGCTGCTGAACGGCACTATCCTGTTTTGGTGACATCCACTGGTACTTCGCTGATTGAGTTGTTGCAAACTTGGGAGTGCAATCCTAACCTGGAGTTAGGCAGGCACAGCTAGGCCAGCAATGATTGGCCAGCACAAGGGTCACCATAAAGCACATTTGGACCGCTCTTGGAGTCAGGGGGGATTGCGCACGCCTGTGTGCCGGCCTCTCTGACTCTGAGAGTGGTCCAAACATACTTTACGGTGTCCCTTGTGCCAGCCAAACTTTGCTGGCCTAACTGTGCCCGCCTAGCCCCAGGTTAGGATTGTGCCCTGAATGAGACAAGGATTGTAAAGTGTATGCAGTTATATACGGTACGTCCTTGTATACATGAATTTTTTTAAAGCAAACTGGAATTATGCAAAGATGGTGATATCCCTGATCTGGAGACAGGGATAAGCAACGAGGTGGCCAAGTTTGCAGATGACACAAAACTTTTCCGGGTGGTAAAAACCAGAAAGGATTGTGAAGAGCTCCAGAAGGATCTCTCCAAGCTGGGGGAATGGGCAGCCAAATGGCAGATGCGTTTCAACATAGACAAATGTAAAGTGATGCACGTTGGGGCAAAAAACCAAAACTTTACCTATAGGCTAATGGGTTCTGAGCTGTCTGTGACAGCTCAGGAGAGAGATCTCGGGGTGCTGGTGGACAATTCAATGAAGGTATCGACCCAGTGTGCGTCAGCAATTAAGAAGACCAATTCCATGCTTGGGGTCATTAAAAAAGGGGTTGAGAATAAAACAGCCAATATTATCATGCCATTGTACAAATCGATGGTAAGGCCACACCTGGAATATTGTGTCCAGTTCTGGTCGCCGCATCTTAAAAAGGACATAGTGGAGTTGGAAAAGGTGCAGAAGAGAGCGACAAAAATGATTATGGGGCTGGGGCACCTCCCTTATGAAGAAAGACTGCAGCGTTTGGGGCTCTTCAGTCTAGAAAAAAGGCGCCTGAGGGGGGACATGATTGAGACATACAAAATTATGCATGGAAGGGATAAAGTCGATAGAGGGATGTTCTTTTCCCTCTCTCAAAACACCAGAACCAGGGGGCATCCACTAAAACTGAGGGTTGGGAGAGTTAAAACAGATAAAAGGAAGTACTTTTTTACCCAGCGGGTGGTTAATCTGTGGAACTCCTTGCCACAGGAGGTGGTGATGGCATCTGGTCTTGATGCCTTTAAGAGGGGATTGGACAGATTTCTGGAGGAAAGGTCCATCGTGGGCTATAGGCAATGATGGATTGTGCAACCTCCTTACAAAGGTGGTGGGCTACTGGTACTGGGTGCAAGGGAGTGGCAACAGGATGCAAGCATCTTGTTGTTTCATGCCTCCCTGGGGCACCTGGTGGGCCGCTGTGAGATACAGGAAGCTGGACTAGATGGGCCTTTGGCCTGATCCAGCAGGGCTCTTCTTATGTTCTTATGTTCTTATGTCTGGATTTCCTCTGAGCAGATCAACCTGCAAAGCACAAAGGAAGAGAATATTTCTCTGTTGGAGCTGCCATTTGCCATCCATAGTTTTTAGTCTGTCCTCTATTTTAATCAAAACCTGCAACTCTCCCGTTTGGTTTCTCTGCTACCAAAACAGATCCTCACATTCATGAACCTGGCCTTTAGTGGCACTGGAAGAAGCATTGCCAGTGCTTTGAGGAAAATACTCAATATAATCTTCTACATGATGGATGGAGAGGGAATTGGTGTTGCTGTTTGGTGTCAGCGATCAGCGTGAATGTTGTGTTGCCTGGGAGACCAGCTATTGAGTCGAAGGCTCAGCAGTTCACTGGGGATCTATCTGAGCAAGATGTGGAGCTGGTGTGGGGAGCAGAGTGTCTTTTGGGGGCAAAGGGCTGGCAGGAAGCTGGGGTGGGGTGCTTAGAAGTTCAAAGTCACTTGAGGTGGGGAGTAAAGAAAAAGCCTGGGAATGAATATGGCTGACCAGTTGTCATGTAAGGTGATAGATATCTGGTGCAGTAACTGCTCTAAGCAAGACAAATGAAGAAAATATTTCTTCCCCAGAGGAGCTGTGGGGTCTCCAGCTTACAGCATAGCCAACCAATTGTTTAGCCACTGCCCGGCCTTAACCCAACCGTTCCTCTCTTTATTTTAGGTTTATCTGTTACGAAACCAGAAATTTGTGAGCTTTCCTGTCAGTGGCACTGAACCAAATGCTGTAGAGGCCTTAAAGAAAAGGCTGAATTGTGAACTGGCTGCAGGCAAAGGTTCTGGGCTTAACCCTGTAATCCCTGGCTGACATGAACAAGGGGCTGCTGCTGACACTGTTTATCTCTATCTCCTTGGGATGATCTTCCACCTTTTACCATTATAGACTCTGTCCACACGGTGGGGATCTTTTATTTGGCAGTGTTCCCCATCAGCAGTGATGTAAGAGGCAACTGGGTCCACATTGGTCGCCCTCCCCAAGCTCTCCCGCCATCACGAGCATCCGTCATGAGTACTGAGCCTGGTGGGTCCCGAGCCCGCCAGGACCTTTCCCCATTCCCCACTGCAACCGATATTAACTGACTGGTGAGATTTGCACCCGCCACAACCCCCCCTTTCCCCCCGCAACCGTTACAAATTCTAGTCTGGTAGGTTTTTGAGACCCAAGACCCACCTTCATGAACCACCAGCCCTTCCTCGTCTTGCTGGAGCCCCGCTCCCCCATTTTGACTGGAGCGAGGAACCTGGGAATCGAACCCGGTTCACCAACACCGCTCCGCGTACATAAAAATGTATGTATGTTTATCCATTTGGCACGCAATTTTGGGTGCCCTTTTTGCACGCGCATTTTGCGGCCAATTGTGCCCTTTATTAATAAAGATATTTCTTTTTTTGATCTTGACACCGAAGTCCAGCTGGCATTCTTTCCGTCAACGTGTCCTTCTTTCCTTCCGGTGAGCTCCCTCGAAGGGATCCATCTGGGTGGGAGTGCATTTCTGGGTTAAAGAAACTGCTTCATTCCAGCAGGAGTAACGCACGCCGGGGGAACTAAGTCCTGACAACTGGTGGGTCAACGCGCCTCCTTCCCGAAGGAGACCGGAGCCCCTGGGAGCCCCTCTCGTGGGGGGATTCTCCACCCAGCGGCAGCACGTGCCTCCCTGCTCAGGTTCCATCCTGACACTGTGTGAAGGTTGCGTTGCGTCATCCTGCAACCTGCTCCACGCCTGGGCTCCGCATAGAGGGAACGTTCCAGTACAGTGTTCTCCTTGGAGTGGCTGTTGCTGGAGTGCTCTGTCCTTTTGGGGACAGGAAGCCATGATGATGATGATGATGATGATGATGATGATGATGATGATGATGCAAGCACAATGCAGCCCCAAGGTCCTTTTACCCCACCGACATGGCTGCATCAGCACTGGAATGTTGGATTGGATTCGGCCCTTACTCTCAAGTAACTGTACAGGACTGAGAACTCCTTGAAGAAGAACTTGAACCCTGAACCAAGTAGAAATTTGCTTCAGAGTTAACACACCCTAAGAATCAGAGTGCAAACATCAATCAATTAGTATTTATATACCACTTTTTAACCCAAAGTTCACAAAGCAGTTCACAGGCAAATAATAACAACAAAGTGAAATGGCTCCCTGTCCCAAACGGGCTCACAATCTACATAAACGCAGAGCACCCCCAGCAACAGCCACTAGAAAAGACACTGAGCTGGGGTGGAGAGGGACAATTACTCTCCCCCTGCTAAATATAAAAGGAGCACCGCTTGAAAATAAAAAGTGCCTCTTGCCCAGTTAGCATATGCTCAAGAAATATTTTAAGTCTGCTTAAAAACACAGTGTAGGTCTGTGCCTGTGCCTGATTTCTTATTTGGGGAAAAAATGTGAAGGCACTTGCATTACAATCGTATCTTACTACTAATCCCCTAATTATATTCAGAAAATGAGCCAAGCTCCATGTCAATTAAGAAAGCAAATGTCAAAAATAACAAACACGAAAGCATGAGTGGAAATTTCAAAGTTCCAATTTCATGCTCCATATCAGATAACGACACACTCTTGGGGAATCGCTTCTTCTGCTTTCTTTGGGGTGCTGTCAAGGACTCTGGGATGTGGCTCCCTGAAGCCATCCATGGAAGGGACAAATCCTGGAAACATTGCAATGAAACACAGGCGACTGTTTAAAAATGTCACTGTCTCTCCACCTGAGGTACTTCACAGGGTTGCTATGCAGACAGTCTTTGAAGTCCGAGTTACCAGTGGAGAGGTTTTGGGGCTGTGTGCGCTCGCAGGTTTCTCCCCTGATCTGCCAGTCTTTGTCCTTTGGCTCTGTTCCAACCAATATTTTGGAAACTGGATTTGGAAACTCCAGCTCTCCATGTTAAACGAATATTGCTGGTGGATGTTAGAAGCATACATGTACTGTATATACACTAACTACTGCATTTAGTAGCACTCAGCAAAAAGGCGTAGGAGATTGGAAAAAAGCAGTGCCACTGGAACAGGAAAATGCATGGTTAAAACAGCAAGGGGAAAATAAGTTTCATGTCCCTTTTCAAGGGATAATTAATATCGTTTGCTCGCCAAATATTTACGTTCCTGCTTGGCAGGTGTCACGTTGAATGCTTTTAGCCTTTCCTTTCCATTGCAGATACCATGAGGCATATGATGGGGTCAAATGATCATCAAGGTTTTATGCAAATAATGATATAAGCTTTTGCTTCCCAGCAGTTTGTTAATAAGTTATCAGAAATGAGAGAAGGAATTCCAATGAAATAGGGCTAAATAGTGAGCTTTCAGTGTAGGGAAGCAACATCTTATCCCTTTGTAATTAATATTTGCCAGGGATAATCTTGAATTGCTAATTGTATGCATGGTATTAATTAAGTGATTAACATAACTGTCACATCTCATTTACCTGTGGACAGAGTCCAGGAGGGACTTCATGCTGCTTTGGGTTGGGTTTATTAATTCATCCCAATTAGTCATAACCTTTCCTCACCTTGAATCGCACTGTAGAAATCCAAGTTCTCGTTCTTCGTAGGATGATTGCTCATTCCTGCAAGGGTTACATTATAACATATCAGACTCCTTCTTGCACATAATCACCAGTACTTTCTCAGATTCTCAGTGTATGGTTCCTACTCAGGCCTATATGTGTAGGAATGAATGTGAATCTCAGGGTGATTGGCATGGGCTTAGCAAATTAATTAGCAGTTTACACACAGGACAATCTACATCCCTTCATATCTATATATATAAAGAAGAGCGTGGGTGTGTGTGTGTGTGTGTGTGTGTGTGTGTATGTTTCGCACAGGCTCCGCAATGCCTGGAGCGATTGGCACAAAACTTGGCACACGTACACCTTGCGGCCTGGCGACAAACACTGTGGGGGTCGGGCCCCCCTAGCGCCCCCGGGGGTGGGGGTACACGGGGTCCCCATGTGAAAACGGTCAAAAACGGCCAAAATCGGCATCAGATCTACAGTTTCCGGGGTCGCCGAGATGAGCGGTGATGCTCCCGACGCCGTTGGAGTCCGGGTTCAGCCCCACCTCGACATGGGGGGGGCAAGAAGGGGTGCGTAACAAAACGTCCACCATACCCTGCTGGAACGCCTGGACTGATTGGCACCAAACTCAGCATGCGGAAGCCTAGAGGCCTGGCCACAAACACTACGGGGGTCGGGGGCCCCTAGCACCCCCGGGGGCAGGGGTGCGCAGGGGCCCCCATGTGAAGACGGCCGAAAACGGCCGAAATTGGCGTCAAGTCCATAGTTTCCTGGGTCACCGAGATGACTGGCAACACTCCCGATGCTGGTGGAGTCTGGGTTCAGGGCCCCCTTACCTCAGCACGGGGGGCCAGAACGGGTGCGAAACAAAACATCCGCTATGCCGTGCTGGAACGCCTGGACTGATTGACGTGAAACTTGGCAGGCATACACCTTGCGGCCTGGCAACAAACACTGTGGGGGTCAGACCCCCCAGCGCACCCGGGGGTGGGGGTATGTGGGGGTCCCCATGTGAAAATGGTCAAAAACGGCCGAAATCGAAGTTGAATCCACAGTTTCCAGGGTTGCCGGGGCGAGCGGCGATGCTGCCGACACTGTCGGAGTCCGGGTTCGCCCCCCCTCGGTGTGGGGGCAAGAAGGGGTGCAAAACAAAAGGTCCACCATGCCGTGCTGGAACGCCTGGAGCAATGCGCACCCAAACCCTCCACGCACATGCCTTGCGGCCTGGCAACAAACATTACGGGGTCAGGGGCCCCCAGCGCCCCCAGGGGTGGGGGTGTGCAGGAGGCCCCACGTGAAAACGGTCAAAAACGGCCAAAATCGGCATCAAATCCATAGTTTCCGGGGTCGCCGAGATGAGTGGCGACACTCCCGACATGGTTGGAGTCCAGGTTCGCCCTCCCTTTGCATAGGGGGCAAGAAGGGGTGCAAAACAAGATGCCCACCATGCCCCACTGTGATGCCTGGAGCAATTCGAGCCAGACTTGGCACGCGCATGCCTTGCGGCCTGGTGACAAACACTGCAGGGGTCAGCCCCCCCAGCGCCCCTGGGGGTGGGAGTGTGTGGGGGCCCCCGTGTGAGAACAGTTGAAAACAGATGAAATCAGTGTCGGATCCGTAGTTTCCGGGGTCGCCGAGGGGAGTGGCGACGCTCCTGACACGGTTGGAGTCTGGGTTGGGCCCCCATCAGCATGGGGGGGCAAGAAGGGGTGCAAAACTCATAAACTCTGGAAGATCATTTTGTTACCCGGGCAACGCCGGGTAACAAAAAGCTAGTTAATTCCTATAAGAAGAGTTATGAAAAAAAAAGTTGCAGCATTGTTACCAGATGCAAACTGGGACAGAGTGCCTCTGCCTTTAACCATTGTGCATAAGAGGGATTTGGGGCAAGTGCAGCTCAGCAAGGGAGGGTTTAAAAAGCTGCACTGCCAAAATTGCTGCATCCAAACACCTGTTCCCGGGCTGTGTAGTCCTGATTCGGGCGCTGGGTTCTCGGACTTGTGCCGGCTATATAGCGGGAACAGATCTGAGTAGCTCACGGGGGGGGGGCTCGTGCCTACCCCTGGGTAAGGGCCCTTGCTCCGTGGACGCTCCAGCCTGCTCCCAACCGTCAGGGGCTCAAGCACAGGCCCAGCCGGCCTGTCTGTCCCAGCGCAGGTTAGGATTGTGCCCTCAGTAACATCTTTGGCATGCATTGAAATGGGAATGTCAGAAGGCGGCAAGCTGCTTTGCTCTTGAGCTGGTTTCCTCACTTCAGGGGGCATTATGAGAGGGGTAGTTAAAAGCATCTAAGCTGCAAATTTGTTTTACTCGTTGTTTCAAAGGAACTAACATCCTGGGACGCATATGCCTCTCTTCCGTACAAAGAATCCCCGCTAAGCATCCCAAGCAGATAAAAGCCGGCAGCTGAATGGATTGCGTGGTGTGATGCTTAAATACTTAAAAGGGGACATTTAACCCTGAATTGCAGAGGGCCAAGAGGGTGTTTTGCTCACTTGGGTCACATGATCACTTTGGCCCTGAATGGCCGCTATCCTCATTAACTCCCTCCAGCAGGGGGCAGTCTACAATTAAGCTTACGGTTTCCTTTCAACCTCCCTGGAGCCCAGCAAAGTGATGGCTTCAGCATGCAGCTGCATCTCACTGTATAAGTAAGCAGGCGCACTGCTGTGCACATCAGGACAACTCTCATGATACATGGAGGTAACACAATGGAAATCACAGTTTAGAAATCCAATTTATCTTGCTGTGAATAGAATTGCACCCACTACAGACAGCAATTAGTTTTGTTCTGTAACTCTGTAACGGAAATGTGACATTGAAAAACTATTTGCAAACTACTAAGCTCTCTCATAGCATGGGTGCGTGGAGTTGAGCGGGGGGGGGGAGTTAATTCCAGCACTATTATATAGGCAAAAATAGATTTTGAAAAAAGAGCCCTTTTTCCCTGCAAACTGGAGCCACAAGGTCAGAGAATGACTGCTTATGTATTCTGGGTGGTACAAAATGATGCAAAGGCATCTCTCAGAACCGCTGTGACTGGCCATCAGTCCTACGCAAGGAGATTTTTTAGGGTTAACCCTCCCAGATGCCCTTCAGGGGTATAACTCAAATAAAGAATTTTTTGTAATATTCTAAGTCCAAAACACAAGGTAAACTGAGATGGCGTAAAAGAGGGGGTTGGACGGATTTCTGGAGGAAAGGTCCATCGTGGGCTATAGGCCATGATGGATTGTGCAACCTCCTTACAAAGGTGGTGGGCTACTTCAGAGTAACGGGTGCAAGGGAGTGGCAACAGGATGTAGGCATCTTGTTGTCTCGTGCCTCCTTGGGGCACCTGGTGGGCTGCTGTGAGATACAGGAAGCTGGACTAGATGGGCCTTTGGCCTGATCCAGCAGGGCTCTTCTTATGTTCTTATGGCAGGAGGGCAATTTTTACCTTAGAGATGGTGTGGGAGGGGAGGAATGAGTTTGCCCCCCAACCTGCATCCTGGCCCTAATCTGGGTGGCTTCCCCAGCAGTGACGGACCCAGCCGAAGCTCCTTCCCGGCCAGGTCGCCGCCCGCCAGCTTCCTGCCCGCAGCGCATGTGAGCACGACCCCCCCCACCTCACTCCGTTCTGGAGCGGTCAGAGCACAAGGACGGGCAGTGGGCCAAACGGCAGTGGCCTCCCAGGTGGTGGCAGCTTGTGGGGCTCTGGCAGGCGGGTGAGTGAGTGAGTGAGTGAGTGGGCAGGTGGAGGCTGTGGCTCTGCTGCTGCTCCGGCCCATGTGACCCTCCCGGACCCCCACATGGCACGCCACTGCTCCCCAATGGGGTGGTAGTTTAAAGAAAACCAACTGTCCATTGGAAAGCCCATTGAAATTGCAAGTGTGTGCATGCACATCTGACGAAGCCCGAGACTCGTGCAGAGGCATTTCTACAGGGAGAGCAAAGCTCTAAGTGTTGCAAGGAGCCTTACCCTGTCATGCAAATCCCTCCTCTCCTTTGCTGCTGTAGCCAGTAAGCAACGCCAAGATGTTGCTGTTCCCTGTGAGGATTGGCTAAAACGGTGCAGGAGAGGAGTGATTTCTACCGCAAGGTAAGGCTTCTTGCAAAACTTAGAGCTTTGCCATCCCTGTAGAAACGCCACTGGACTCGTGCCTGCATTCACTGAGGGAAGTCTTGAGATAAGAGGAAGGGCACCCTTTTAAAAAATGTGCATTATTTTGACTTATGCCCAGCAGTTTTAACATTGTACTGTGTGATCAACAGCACAACCAGATAAGAATTTGGAACTGAGCTCAGAAAAAAAGAACTATTCTGAATTTTTAAAGATACTTAACTTTACTGAGCCTGATTCTAAATCAAGCCCGGGGGGGGGGGAATTTGCCCTTCACTAAGCATTGATCCATCCAGCTTGGTGCTGTCTGCACTGAGCTGTATTTGATCTCAGAGGTATCAGTCCTACTGTCTTCCCCAGTCCCTGGTGTCAATTATCAGTGCAGGTGCCAGAGCAATACTGGAGGCCCTGGCATGATCACCTGGATGCAGGTTACAGTATCCGCCTGTTTCAGTATCTCTGGGGAGTCCGGTGATGGACCTCCATGGATATTGAGGTCCGACTGTACAGATACGAAGGATTGAACTTATGACACAGCATGCAAACCACGTTTCCCAGCACTGGTTGTTCTACCACGACGACGATGCAGGAAGAAGGAAATTAGGGTGTCAGGATGGCATCGGTGGTCTTCGTTTCTCATATTGTTCATTCTGAGGGTCAATGAGTCTGTGCAGTGGCGAACCCAGCCGATGCTCCACCCTGGGCCAGGACCCCAAATCCCTGCCCCCCCCCGCATTGCCCCCAGCCTCTGCAAGTGCCCCTACAGACGAAGGAGTGCGCGGGTCATTCGGACATCGCTCACCACCGGCAGCACTGCTCACTTCCAAGGCACGCCCTTCCCCTCCACCAGTGTGGTGCCTGGGGGCATATACCCCCCCAACAATATAGGTAGGACCACCAATGTATCCACTTTGTATTAAGGTATTTTGTTCTTCGCATCCATTCCGCCAGAAGAGCTGTATAAGAAAACCGCCCTTGAACAACAAGAAGCTTGGAAAAAACCTTCCTTCGTTTACAGAGCTAAAATGTCTCTCAACATTGAAATGTTGAGCATGACCAAGAATTTCTGGGCGTCCCCGGTGCCTCCAAGGCACATCCTTGCTGTTGTCACAACAGGAGCTGAGAATAATTGCAATTAGGGTATGCCTTTATTGTCTGCTCTATGTTTATAATCAGTGCTGCTGGTGACAATGAGGCTGCCTTCTATTGATCTGCTGCGCTGTTACTGACTTTTATTAACCTCCTTCCAAGAGCAATAGTTGGCACCCGGGAACCGGATGAGCTTGGCAACAGGCAGCCTTGCTTCGAGACCGTCACTTTTCAAAGGCGTGCCACCTTATTTTGCTGGAGCTTACAACTCTTCCATGGTGATAAACACTAGGTTGTCGCTTTGTAGACTACCTGTCGGGAAAAACTGATATAGTAACCAAAACATGAGTGCCCCTGTAAGAGGAGAAACACCAAGCCTTCGAGCACACAGGAAACATCAGGGCTGCTTGGCTGTCCTCTTGAACTTCCAGCGGACTCCAGAGTCAAGAAGTGGTTCGTGCAGTTTTCTTTTAAACCACTAAGGGCCCAATCCTCACAATTCTGCTGCAAGGCACAGGACTGCCAGCCCAGGAGCAGCTGCATCCTGCAAGTGGAGAGGCCATGTGGGCAGTGGCGTTTCTACAGGGATGGCAAAGCTCTAAGTCTTGCAAGAAGACCTTGCAGTGGAAATCACTCCCCTCCTGCACCGTTTTAGCCAATCCTCACAGGGAACAGCAACATCTTGGCGTTGCTTACTGGCTACAGCAGCAAGGGAGAGGCGGGATTTACATGACAGGGTAAGGCTTCCTGCAAAACTTAGAGCTTTGCCATCCCTGTAGAAACGCCTCTGCATGTGGGGGCAGAAAACATGTATTTTCCTTACCTTACTCTGCTGTAGGGGTCTACTCAGACAAGCGCTAGCTCTTTAGTAGAGGCAAGGTATGTTGGGGCCAAAACGTGGCAAACTACAAAGTACAATGAAAGCTATTGGCAGGGCAATAAAATGAATAAGGGGCCCAATCCTATCCAACTTTCCAGCGCTGGTGCCGATTTGCCAGTGCAGAAGGGGACAGTCACACCGGCCTCCTCCAGGTCAGGGAATGTGTTCCCTTTCCACAGAGCTGCCGGGGCGTGTGGGAAAGCGGCGGAACGCGGCGTGATGCAACAGGCGTACCGGCTGGATAGCACTACTGGATTGGGCCCAAAATATCAAAAGGCCAGAAGCAGGGGAGTGGCCACAGGGTGCAGGCCCTGTGTTGTCTCGTGTGCTTCCTGAGGCATCTGGTGGGCCACTGTGAGATCCAGGAAGCTGGACTAGATGGGCCCCCTTTGGCCTGATCCAGCAGGGCTCTTCTTATATGTTCTCAAGCATTCCATGAATTCAAGCAGGGTCACGTTTGCATAGAGCGTGTTTTACACATGGAAATGGGAAGAAACCAACTTGATAGGAAGCAAAAAGCAGACATATAGGAAAGCTTATTACAGCAGAACAAAAAGATTACAAACTTGAATCTCTTTAATCTCTTCAGTTGAATGCTGCAAATCATTATTCATAGAAAAAGATTTTAAACAACCCTGAAAATGTACATTAAAATGGTTCCAGCTTTCAAATGTTTCATAGTCAAATATTAGAAGTACTTTTTTGTCTGTCAAATTTGCGCAGAGTCCTTGCTCAGTCTTGATCAGTGGTGCAGCTGGCCTCCTCTCTGGCACCAGGGGCCGCAACTCGTGTCATTCCCCCCCCCCAAGTGCCTGACCTGGAAGTAATTGTGGGGATGGGATGACATCACCGCCACTTTCTTCCAGGTCATGGCAAGCTCGGATAGGCTGGGTGCAGCTCTGAGTGGCGAATGCCTTGTTTCCTCTGCTCCCTCCCTTTCCCTCAAGGAAAAAAGGCAGAAAAGCCATCGACTGCACAACCGTCCCGGGTGGCCCCAGTTTGCTGCCCCCCCCCAAGGCTTGGTACTTGGAGCCAAATTCCCCGCCCCCCCAGCTCCATCTTAGCCCTGCCAGTGCTCAAGATATTGTACATGTCTTATCACATTGTGGGAAAATATTTTGTCATCCTGTCACGTCCACAGAAAACGGGATCACCCCCTGATGCGCTTCCATTTCTTTTTAGCAATAGACAAGGATAATATTCTAATAACTACTAATAGCAGTGGGGGCCATTTCAGTAAAACCAGCCATTATGAAAGCAATTTAGCAAAAAAAAAATAACAGGCAAAAAACAACAGGCTGACAATTTTCAAGTCAGTTCTGAGAAGCAAAGGTCTGGGTATAAAAATAGCCCAATCAAATTAATGATAATTGTTTAATGATATGGCAACAATGTCGTCATATTTTTATTAAGTAGACAGGAAAGTTTTTCTCCAGCGCTTCACAAGGAGGGAGGGGAGAGCTGTTCTTCACCATGGACACGTCTGCTGTGAGTAAAATAAGACTCCAAGGTTATTACAATGATTTACCACAAACAAATACGATCAAATTATTTCTTGAAAAGTTATATTGCATCCGTTAATATTTATAAAAGGACAAATATATGCTTGGCATATTTTTGGTTCCGGGGGATGGAATGTTGATGACCATCATAAAAGCAATTTATACTTAGATTGATCACAATAAAAAAAAATATGCAATGATCATATATTTATTAAGTGACAGCTTACTAAAATATTAAGACTGAATTACTGTTCCTAATTTCCTTGAACAATCTTGAGTATTAGTGTGGCTTTCATGAAGGATGATTTGCAATCTTTATTCTTTCCTTGATCTGGAAAAGAACAAAAAAAAAAAAGTATATCATTTCCAAGGCAATTTAGACAGCTTTTCCCCCCTGGTTCTGCAGTGGTCCAGAAAAATATGAGCATGTGGCTTCCCACTGCTAGATATCACATGAAGGTCTTTACCATGGGTGATATAATGGCAAAATCCGTTGTTGTTCTACATTACTGGATTGTGGCCATAAATAAAAAATAACCTCATTTTTAAATACTCTCCATTGAACACATGGGATTTTCTTCTGGGCACAGAATTGTGCTGTTAGATATGTTTCTCAAACCATGGGTCGGGACCCACTAGGTGGGTTGTGGGCCAATTTCAGGTGGGTCCCCATTCATTTCAATGAGTATTTTATTTTTAATGTATTAGACTTGATGCTCTCCTGGTATGTGGCTGCATTTGGGGAAATGTTACAGAGCTGTACTTTTAACTGGCTGCTGTGTACTGTATATGCTTTCAAGTCAGTGGGACTTAGGATTGAATCTGTTGGAATGTTTGGGGATTTAAAAAAACAACAACAGATCAGGAACTGCTTGGGAGGGTTAGGAAGGTGGTTCTTTATTTTAAATGAATTTTAAGCTTGTACTTATTGTAATCTTTAATTCACTAAGGGCGCAATCCTGAGCAACTCTCCAGCACTGGCAGAGCTGTGCCAATGGGGCATGTGCTGCATCTTGCAGTGTTACGGGATGATGCTAATTACCCAAGCAAACACAGATAGGGAGTAGGGTTTTATCAATATTTATTCTTCATCTGCGCAGAGGGTCTCCCAAGTGTCTTTTGACCAACTTCCTGAGGAGACCCCGAACAATAGGCTCATGAGTTTATATATACAAAATTGCGTAGGTATGCATCATTAAGCATAAAGTGTTATCATTGGTTAATTAAACATACATAGGCGTTACTTGTTCATTTCTATCAGAGAAAGGGTTTCAGTTACATGTTAGAATAATTTACAGTTCAGTAGATAATTGTTTAGACTTGAGGTGTCAACTTGACCCTAGAGCTCCTTACTTCTGACTCCAAAACTTATCTTTTAAACCCAAACATTCCCTTTCTCCAACACAGCTAAAACTTCTAAGCAAAGACAGGCATCTGTGTGACCTTGGCCAAGCAAGGAAAAGTACAAGAGAAAAAACGTGTTTTTGAATCCAAGCCGAGTTTGCAGCAAGGCATCAGAAAGCAAGGCCAAGCTGCTATACTGCAACTTCCATCATTTTCACACATCAATCAATGCTCACATTTCAGCAGTGGGGTGGGGGGGGGCAGTCACAGAACCGCCTCAAGGTAAGGGAATGTTTGGGTGCCCATGGAGCAGAAAGGCAGGATAAAAATCCTATAAATAAATAAATAAATAAATAAATAAATAAATAAATAAATAAATAAATAGTTTGTTCCCCTTCTGCAGAGCTGCATTGCCCTTACCCCAGTGCTGGAAAGTTGGTTAGCGTTGCACCCTTAATTAATTTGATTTTATTTTGTTGCATGCAGGGGTTTTGGCCTTGATATCACATCCAGATGAATGACATCACTTCCTGTGGGTCCCGACAGATTATCATTCTAAAAAGTGAGTCTCAGTGCTAAAAGGTTTGCGAACCAGCTGCAGAGTCGGTCAGGCCAGGCATAGGCAGAGGGTCTACTTCACCAGGCTGACCATCTGGTGGCAGGGAGCATCAATGTGCCATCAGAGGGTAGGAGGTGCGGGGGGGGGGGCCTCCTGGGGCCCCGAGTAAAGGGCCTTGCCTCAGGGCACCAGCAACCTGACACCAGCACTGAGGACTGTCAAGCAGTATATAAAACAGAACCAGTACACAGTGCTACCCATAACTGAAACCATCACCAGGCAAACCAAGCTAGCAGCCTACCCTCTGCCCCATCATAGGCTGCAGTGGTACCAGTGAAGTGCACACTGAATGCTATGGTGGTGGGGAGGAAAACATCCTTGCCTGTCTGTAGGCCTCCTGATGCTCTGCGCCTCCTCGGATCTATGCCAGCTATAGAGTGAATTTGCATTGTGGAGGGTCACCCACAGGTAAGGGAACAAACAGAGGAGGCTTCCACCACTGCTGCCCCTCCTGCAGCTGTACCTATTTTGGCATCATGGGGGGGGGGCGGAAAGGATTTGACTGTAAGATACGTCAGGTATTGCTGTTTCTAAGATCAAGCATCCAACGGGCTCTTCCTTCTCACCCATCTCTAAGGGGAAGGCATTGAGACAGAAAACCCCCACTAACAGTTAATTACTACTGTCAACAAGGGCGTAGCTAAAGAAGTGCAGGGGGGTGCAATTGCACCGGGGAACAAGCTTGGGGGGGGGCAACAAGCTGAGCTTGACACTAGTGGCCAAAATTGTGAAAATCTTGGTGTGTATGAATAATGTTGTGACCGACTGTAGGGGGCGGTGTGCATCTCCATTTCTAAGCCAGTAGAGCCAGCATTTGTCCAAGGACAAGCTTCCATGGTCATGTGGCCATGGTCATGTAGCGCACGGAACGCGGTTACCTTCCCACCGAAGTGGTCCCTATTTATCTACTTGCATTTTTAGGTGCTTTTGAACTGTTAGGTTGGCAGGAGCTGGGACAAGCGACGGGATCTCACTCGGTTGCATGGACTTGAACTCCCAACCTTCCGGTCAGAAAGCTCAGCAGAACAGCGGTTTAACCCGCAGCGCCACCACGTCTCTATGACATGTATGAATGTCCATCATGTATAATACCATCATGTATAATACCGTGTATAATACCATCATGTTATACACCATTCGATGTGGAATTTAGTGCAGAATGCAATGAAACTTACTGGAGTATAGTATCTTTATCAAACATTATGGCCAAAAAATCCAGAAAAAATACAGCCGTTTGTTACAATTACAGTTTTTAGGAGTAATACTGTCCTGTTTTATATAACATGACAGTATGAAATATTATATATATTTCACACAGAGAGCAATGAAACAAATTGGAGTGTCATATCTTTGTTCTATCAAAAGATGGCCAAAAAGGTAAGAAAAAGATAGAACACTTCCTGTTAACCTGGGGTCTCATTTTGCCCTCTGATACACTTTAGCTTCGCCAGTGACTGTCAACTGTAGCAAACAGCAGCTTTTAGATTATTTGTCATCTGAATTTCTGTCCGAACTGGGACTATAAATGGTTTTTATCTGGGAATCAACTCTAAAAAATATCTGAAAAAATATCTCTGAAAAATATCTCTGGTATCAATTAAAGCCCTTGGGCTGCAATCCATTAAAAAAAAAAAAAAAGGCTGCAATCCTATTTCCCTGGATTGGATTCAGCGGGGCTTATTTCTGCGTCGACATGCACTGGATTGTGCTGTGAGGCACTGCAAATTTTTGAATCATGGCCAAAGTGCTACCCAAAGGTTTATGGGCAATGGAAATGACTGTGATGGTGTTTATTGTGACAGAAATTCAGGGAATAGAATGGCTTAGTGAATGAGCTGGAAAAAAAACCATATGAGCTTCTCTTTGGGATAAGTAATCCTGTATGCAGAAAGAGAAGCAATTTTGCTTTGACATCTTCTCTTTGACTCGAAACCACGATCTGTGCCCTGGGCTATCAGACATCAAGGCACAAAATTATTCACAAAGGGTTTACAGTTCAAGTGCTAAATCCAGTCACTTGCACAATGTTGACCCAAGTGAGTCAGCACAGGAATTTTGATCTTTCAGATTGATGAAAATGTAATTTTAAGGGTGTCAAGTCGAAGTTCAAAAGTGACACACAGTGTCATGCAGATAAATAGTTTTGCCGACAGCAATGCCATACTTCATAAGCACTTGTCTTGCCAACAGGAACTATCAAGCTGATTAAAAAGGCTGCTTGCTAGTAAATGCACATTTTAAATATAAAATGCATGTCACCACAGAACTAAATAATGAAGATTGGCCAATTTACGAATGGAAATGCAAATTTGCAGTCATTTTTGCCTTTAAAAGAAGCATTAAAGCCGTTCAAAGTTAGATTTTAGGTGTTTTCAAAGGAGCCAAATGTCACATTTATTGCAATTAAGGTGATTGGTCAGCTTGGCTTGTGGGCAACATTTGGGCAAGTTAAGATAGTGCCATTTTGGCATCCTTGGTATGGAAGCTGCACTGGGATCAAAAGAGGAATTTGCAGGACTCATTCTCAAAACTGTGTCTTTACCATCACCATTTTCATGTGCTTTCCTGGACCCGCTCCAATGGGAGGCCACCCCCAGATAGGGGCGCAGTGAATGAAAGCGTAGCCTGGTGCAGAGGGCAAAACGATGCCCCAGAAGTGAAGTCGCAACAGGAACTGATGTCACAGTTGCATTTTCGCTTTCTTGGGGATTTGGCCATAGGTTTGGATGAATATTGCAATCTGCATGAAATTCTGCACTGAATGATATATAACAAGACAGCATTATACCTACAGATTGCGATTTTAACAAACCCTAATTTTTACATGACAGTTATATTTTCATTTTCTAGTTTTTTTGGCCATACCTTTTGATAAAGTAAAGATATCACACTCTGGTTTGTTTCATTGCATTGTGCATTACATTACCTTTCCAATGATATATAACATGATAGTATTATTCATAATTACCAAGGTTTTCACAATTTTGGCCGCTAAAGCTGGTTACCTGGTGCAACTGCACCCCCCTGCACCACTGAAGCTATGCCCATGCCCCCAGATATTTAAAATGAAATAAAAAAAACCCCACACCACATCCAAACTATGCGTTTCTCATAATGTGTCACTTGCCCTCAAAGGGGCAGGGAGGCTTACTAGAGCCCACCTCTTCCGGAAATGAACCGCTGTTTGAATTTCTTAACATTCTCAGTGTCCTGCACAGGTACCAACACTGGAACCGTTGCCGGATTCGCTGCTGATGCCTGAGGCACTCCAGGTCGTTGGGCCCCCCTGTCTCCACGGACGTTCATTTATGCCTCTATACCCCCCCCCCCCGCCCGCCCAGGGATCGCTGCCGTCTGAGCCTCTGGCCATTTGAGCTGGCAGCTCCAGAGCCCTCGACGGAAAGGCTCCTTCCACACCACCATCCTAAAGAGAGGCGGCCGTGGCTTGTGAGATCCATCCGCTGCCTGAAGAGGAGGGCAGGAGTTGGCTGCACGCTTCCAATATGGGCACTGTACACAGTTCAGAGAGAACAACATATACACAGGACCCGAAGTCAGTCGCACAGCCTAGGAGCTCCCTCTGAAGTCATGCAATTCACTGAGCCCGTTGGGGGGTTGCTGAGGGCTCATAAGGATAAAGAACAGCTTTTAATCCACACGTTATTTTGATGCATTCTTTATAAAAAACACCATCATGACTTTTACATCTGGTGGGTAAAAATGGTAAACTCTGTGCACCTTCTGCCCATTCTTGTGAGCCGTCCTAGATATTGTGGATCTCTTTAGCACTCCATTTGCTAAAAGCAGTCACCTCGTTTTACCTACCCATGGAGAGGCCTTCTCCAGAGAGTTCATTAGCTGGGGTTTTTTTTCCCCTACATTGAGCATTGTTTCCTGTACTGATGGTTGATAGTGGGAAACAACAATGGAGGATAAATTTGTTCCTGTCTTTGTTGTTAATACTTAGAATCCTGTTGCAAAGGCTAAAGAAAGATTTGATCAGCTGACTTCTTATATCACATTGAAACTAATTCACCAACATCTCATCAAATATTTACCTTGCCCAGAGCTACAAGTAATTACAAGCTTATTTTGTTAAGTCTCGAGCAAATACAGAGTAATGAATTTCTGCTAATTATTAGGGAGCGATGAAAAATTTGATTTGCCCACTTCGAGATATCGCAAGCATCACATTGCACTTCACCAGGGAAAACTTCAGTAGGCAGGAACGTGTTCGGTTGCTGCAAGGAAGCTCTTCAAATGTGTCAACGAGAAGTAATTATCATTATGTCTGGGAAAGTGATTAAAATGGCTTAAAGTTAAGATTTCAGTTTGCCATAGTTATTTCTATGCAAATATGCTGCATTTTTTTTCCCGATGACATGCATGTCTTAATTAAATGCAGACAGAAGTTTTACAATAACAAGAAAATTTAAAAACTTTCACATTATGCAAAATAATGGCGGTGGTCTTGGCTGCAAATAAAAGTCATATTTCTCCTTGCTGGCAGTAGTTCTCCGTGCTTTAGATTTAGAACTGCATTTTGCTATCCAAATGGACACTTTTAGAGTGAATGGCAAAAGGTGCCAACTAGCTCTCCTTGCACACAGTAACATAATTAAAATTGCTACTCAGCAAGTGCTTCCAGATTTATCACTAGGGTTCATATGTAGTGTGCCTCTTCCACTCCAAGACGTGAACAATTTTGCTCCCAAAATATGACATTAAAATGCTGTTGTAATGCATTAGGAACGACAGAGGAAAAACCAATATCCAAAACTATGATTAAGACCATTAAGATAGCAAAAGTCTCCTATAGTGTCTTCCAGCCAATCAGCACTTTTGGTAGCCAGACTGGGCCACTTCTCCCCATTCCTGACACAGGCTCAGCAGATTTCAATTCCATGCAATCACGTTCCCTTTGCCTTGCTGATCTCAAATAAGAATAGGATGAATAAGAATATGAAGACTATGAGGCGGTGGGCCCACATTATCCACAGGTTCAACATCTGCAATTGGAAAACCTGTGGATGCCGACCTCCCCCCCCCCCCCCGACAGAGCCCACCTGGACCCTCCAAACTGTGCTCCAGTTGGGTCCAAAGCGTTTTCTGAGTCCTTCACAAGGACATCCGTGGCCCCTCAGAATAGGCCTCAGAAGAGCCATTTAAGCCACAAAAAAGTCACTGAAAACTGATCTTCGCTGAAAACCTCTGCCAACTTCAAAAGGCTCTGGACCCAACCAGAGCTCAGCACCGGTCAGGTTCAGAGGGTAGTAGGCCCCGAATCCACAGGAACAGAATCCCCGCAGCCGGTACTGATGGCCCCCCGTGTAATGCAAGTCGGGGCCAGAACATCGATGAGGAACCATCCTGAGACCGTTGCTGCAGGCAACAGTTCTCTGGGCGAGTGCCCTCCTCCGTGACGCTCCCCATTCTTCTCTCACGCCGTGGATTGGAAAAGGCAGAAGGGGGAGGAGTCTCCATCCATCCATCCATCCATCCATCCATCCATCCATCCATCCATCCACCCCAAATGAATTAGGATGCAACGCTACACCAATTTTATCGTGCTGACATAGCTGAGCCTGTGCTGGACCCTGCCGCGGGGTGGGTGGGTGCAGTCACGGAGGACTCCTCAAGGTGTGTTTGTTCCCTTACCTTGAAGCTGCATTGCCCTTTCCCCAGTGCTGGGAAGTTGGCTAGGATTGTGCCCCAAATATTCTCCCTGGAAGGGAGCAAGTCAGGTGTCCAAGCAGGTGTCAGGTGTCCAAGCAAGTCAGGTGTAGTTGCAACTGGCAGAATGGCTGAAGCTGAGCAAAGGCCCCCCTCACCACTGCTGCCACATGGGAACCTGGATGCCCAGAACCCGGGGAACCTGGGTCAGCTGGGCTTCCAGGAGAGCCCCCCAGCCGCGGAAGAACGCAGAAGCTGCAGAAAAAGGAAAGGGTGGGCCAGAAGACCCCTGACCCCAGGACTCCTCTCCTGTTCCTCTTCCTTTTCAAAACCTGGAGAAGCGGAGCAGAGGCTGCACATCACCAGGTAAGGGGGCCGCATTTGGCCTGCACTTTAGGAGGTCTTGGTCTGACCCCAATGCGAGCCATTCCAATTAAATGTCTTTAGCGTATTTGAAACCACATCTTGGCCACCAGCTTGCTTCTATAGTGGCATTCAGTTATTTTCAGTGCATTGAAAAAACCAGATTGGGAATTGATCTCTTTGTTCACATTAAATTCAGAAGCTTAATTTCAAACATTAATCTTTGTAACTGCAAGAGGTAGTAATTATACTGCAGTTGGATGCCCAGGAATCCACTGAGCTTTTTCTGTTACAATACTGCCTTATAGACTTCAGTAGGGCAGATAATTGTATGTGAGAAGTGCAAGATTCATTAGCTGTATATTCAAAGCTGTATGAACCAAGACCCACCACTGCTGAGGAATACAAAAAGAAGAGTGAGACGTATCGTGTGATGCTACATCAGAATTCTCCTCCTGCACAAGCAGGCGCAGGATCCGGCCACGTGCAGTCTCAGGGCAGTCCCAGCGTCTCGTTTGGCGCCTTCTGGCAAATCCCTTTTCTTTGTGTTTTTTCTTCGTTGGCTTTGGCTGTGCAGTTTTATTTCAAAGAAGCTCCCAGTGTACAGAGTAAAATATTAATGTTGCTTCTTCTCTTTAGAAAAGCAGCCGTCAACATTCCCGTATCAAAGAGAATTTTGAAGGTTGTTCGCAAATAAAATGCAATGAAGAGTGGAAAATATGCGGGAAAGAGACGGGGTGAGAAAAATGGCTCTTATTTGTTTTACAAAAATACTTGGCAACATTGCATTATTTCACACACACACACACACATATGTGCATGCGCACACTGACAGCCCAGTCCTCACAAAACCCCTGCGTGGCGGACTATGCTGCATGCCGACATGCAGGGGGCGGGTCCGCTGGCACTGCGCATTGCGGCCCCTGACCTGTTTACTGCACTCCCCCCCCCCCAACTGCAGCTCTGCTTGGGCGAGAGGGCCCCTTGGGAGCCATTAGTCCAGTGGGCTTAGAGTCGCCCCTGGCTGGCACCCAGCGCACAGCACCGCGGTCATTGCGCAGCCTGCCTTTCCCCTCCACAGCTGCGGCTCACTTCTCATAGCAGCAAGGAACGGACGGCTGGTGACCACTGAAATGCAGCGCCGACTCCACCGGCACCTGCTGGCTGTGTCTCCCCTGCCCGCCTCTTCTCGCCCATCCTGGCCGCTCCGTGGGATCGAGGAGGAGGAGGCAGCAGCAGCAGCAACCAGTTTCCTTCTTTCCCCCCCAGTAGCACTGCAGCAAGGGAGGAGCAGCAGGAATCCCACCAGTCACTGCTGCCAGGTGTGCTGTGGGCTGCCCTTGTGGTCTGTTGGGCCAAATTCCCTTTCAGCCACCTTATGCCCACAGTAGGCTCCTCAGCTTCCCTTCTAGCATCCAAAACCACCCTAGGGCAGAAGATTTAGCAGAGAGGGTTAATGCCTCTGTTTGCCCGAAGATAACAGCTGAAGATCCGAAGGTCGTGAGCTCGGGACTGCCGGAAGTCTCTGTGAGCAGCAGACCTTGCAAACTGCGGCTCATTAAAAGCTGAGTTCCGGCTGCCTCGTGGGAGGAGGAGTGTGCTGAAGTCAGCTGCATCTCTGGTGGGAGCAGGGAAGCCTCTTATCAGCCAGCAGAAGACAGACAGGTGGCTAAAGAAAGAAGGCTAAATCCAGAAAGAAAGATCTGTATGAGTGTCGTTCTTGAAAGATAGAACATTTCTGTAAATTGTAAAAACCTTCGGGTTTGTGAATAAAAGTCTGCCTATGTAAACCGCCTTGAGTTACAGTCATTAGAGAAATCTAGTGATCTTAAGAAAGGCGGTATATAAATACAAGCATTATTATTATTTATTTTATTAGTCTTACACCAGGCACCACTGAACCCCACCACCAAGCAAAGGCCACAGGCAGCCAGACTGCCTGCTCAGCCACACCGGCCCTCCTCCCTCCTCCAATTGGTGGCTCCAGGGGCGTGGCAGCCACACACTAATGTGTGTGTCCAACAGCAATCTCCAGTTGTCTTTCATTCAACCCATTAGTCAGTCAACCGGTCCATCACACTTTTCAAGCTCCCTCCTTCCACTCTCCCCTCCCCCCAAAAATCCTCTTTCCAAGTCTCTGCACCCTCACCACTACTCTCCCCAGGAGCCACTTTTATCCCCAGGGGTCCTTGTTATCTCCAGTTGGCTGCAGCTGTGAGCTGCAGGCAACGGCTCTGGGGTTAACCCTGTAAGCCCTGGCTGACAGACAAGGGGCCACTGCTGATCCTATTCCCTGTCTCCTCTGGGTATCTTCCGCCTTTTCCGCTCCATGGTCTCTACGACTGGCCACATGGCAAGCTCGTAGCTGTGATAATTTGTTTTTAAGTTCTTGCTTCTGGGTTTTGGTCTACTGTGAGCTGCCTTGTGACTTTTTCTGAAAGGTGGAACGAAAATGGATAAAGAAAGAAACAGCTTCACCCAGTGGTGTCATAGGAAGGGTGGCAGGGGCAGGCTGGATCACTCCCAGCGGGGGCAACACAGCACACCACACCACCCTTCAGTGATCTCTGGCCTACTCTGAGTTCAGCTGCCTCCGCACCTGTCAGCAATCACGTTTTCGCCACTTGCTAGTGAGAACTTAACACACAAGAAGAACCCCTATGCTGGATCAGACCAAAGGCCAACCTCGTCCAGCTTCCTGTATCTCACAGTGGCCCACCAGGTGCCTCGGAGAACGCACAAGACAGCTAGTTTCTGCATCTCGTTGCCGCTCCCCTGCATCTGGTGCTCAGAAGTAGCCCACCTATAAAATAAGGAGGTTGCACTAACCATC
This sequence comes from Lerista edwardsae, assembly GCA_029204185.1. Classification (NCBI taxonomy): domain Eukaryota; kingdom Metazoa; phylum Chordata; class Lepidosauria; order Squamata; family Scincidae; genus Lerista; species Lerista edwardsae. Next base: position 1,241,065 of record JAJKFI010000151.1, on the reverse strand, counting down.
GTGGCCTGTAGCTTGCGATGAACTTTTCCTCCCGAAACCTGTCCAGTCCCCTTTTAAAGACATCTAGGCCGGATGCCATCACCACCTCCTGTGGCAAGGAGTTCCACAGATTGAGTCCCTGCTGGGTAGAAAGGTATTTCCTTACCCACTTGAAGTGGAAACTCCCAAAAAATCACCCAACAAAGGCCATCTAGAGACGGGCTGTTGCATTTAAAGCAATGCAATAGCCCAGAAGGTTGGAGGGCAACGTGATGCCACCAGCACATCACTCCTGAACTTCCTGAACACTGAGCATCTTCATGTAAGCACATCAGGGGCGCCTCCGTCCTCACCTTCCCTAAAATGCATTATTTTGAGGTGTTAGAACCACGGAGAGAAGAAATGCACGGCGTTCCCTTTGCACGAGGAAGCTTCAGGAGCATCAGTATGTCTCCTCCATTGGCCCTCGTTCAAAAATAACTATTACTGTTCAGCCTGCTGCCATTTCTGAGGGAGAAACCGCATCAAACCCCAGAACGATCTGTGCCTCCAGAACCAACATTCTCTAACTGCTCACTAGATTTTTATAATAACTCTGAAGTCTATTGAGCATGTAACTACCCAAATATCAGTGGCCATCTGAAGCAGAGGCTGGCTCCGTTACTCCTATTTACTGACCATCTGCACTGGCTGTCAGAAATGCATCGCCAAGATAAACACAGATGCTCCAAGGCTGGGACACATCCCATTTATGCTCAGCTGGGTTAAGTAAGAGGGTATTATGTCACACAGATGCAGGTTCAGACACATCTTGGCCTGTTTCCTAGAGTGACTCATAGGAAACAAGCACAGCCCACCAGCTCCAGGGAGTTCTATATTTAGGCAAGACCACTTGATTATATTGAATGAGAAAAGCCGTATATTTTACCAAGGTATAAACACATTCTTATTAAACATTTCTGTAATGCTGACATCAGCTCCAAAGTTGCCCCGGTAGAGGAAATGGACTGGGAGCGCAATCCTAACCTGGAGTTAGGCCGGCACAGTTAGGCCAGCAAAGTTTGGCCGGAACAAGGGACACCGTAAAGCAAGTTTGGAGCACTCTCAAAGTCAGAGAGGCCAGCACACAGACGTGCCCCTGACTCCGAGAGTGGTCCAAATGTGCTTTACAGTGGCCCTTGTGCTAGCCAAACTTTGCTGGCCTAACTATGTCAGCCTAACGCCAGGTTAGGATTGCTCTCTGCGACTGACAGATGAAGGCAAATTGATGGCCTGTGGAGTTGAAGTTGTGAGACTAGAGAATACATTTGCTCTTTGAAAGGCAGACATTCATCTATTCCTCCAGTCTCAACAGACTTGTGGGACTCTACACTTGGACATGACAACATACAGCCAATGCCCATTACCCACCTATGAGGCTTTTCCAGGCCCCTTCAACCTGCTCTGCACCAGTCACAAATGCCGTTTTAAATGTTCCTGCTGAGTTGAGCAGGGACATTCAAAGCTGCACCAGTGGTTGGTGCAGAGCACTTTGAAGGGCCCAGAGGTCTTCCCCGGCTGCTTCAAAGCACTCACGTCAATCGCTGGTGCCGTTTTCAATATCCCCCCCCCCCGGGAAGATCTCTGCTGGTAAACAGTGGCAGCAGGATCGCGGAAAGCGTGACCACCAGTGGTGTCATTCAAATGATTTAGGAACAGGAACTCACTTTTGATTGGCACTTGTCGGGAACCCGGAACCAGCCACGGAGCCCATTAGGATCCGGAACGCCCATTCTGGTCCGTTCCCCTTGAATGACATCACTGCCTTTGCCCCCCTAGGAATCCGGAGTCGCTCCCTTTAACCCTTTGAGTGCCGGCCAACCAAGAAGAAAAGCTCTTTGCAGAGGAATTGGGAGGAGGGGGAGTGAAGTGGGCGGAGTCAGCCCTAATTTTAACTAGTGGAATTGAGTTCCCCCGCGTTCCCCCTGCATGACATCACTGGTGACCACCCCTCGCAAGTGGGGACAGGTGGGCTCCCTCCTCATGGATACGCAAATTCGCATATGGTGAGGACTGACTGTATATTGAAACAAAAAAAAATACAATAATAAATATAATCAAACAATTTAGAGTAATTTAAAACACCAACAGCCCTGTCCTAGCCAGGATCAAGCTGCTTGGTATGGTGAATTAAAAGAGCGGAAGCCTGTTCCCCGCTCATAAAACGGCTGCCCCTGGTGTGCCGTTGGTGGCCGTTCTGCATGCAGGGCCTCGAGGCGGCGGCCGGGCCGCGTTTCCACCCCGAGGAGGAGGCATTCTGTGGAGGCCAAAGATTCTGTGGCGGGTCACAGCCTGCGTTCTACTGAACTGCCAGAATCTGCACCGCCCTATTTAAAAACACTGAAATGAATAGAGATTTTTGCGCCGTAACAACACATGTGCCGCAGCATAATATGTACCTCAAACTGAGGTGTTCTTTTTTTATTCCAGTTGCCATTTGCTACACATGGCAAATTGTGATTTATGGAATAGTTCCTGGGCTCAAAATGAAACAATGCATTACGCTTGATGTTTGGTTGGAAAGATTGTGAGCCCTTTGGGGACAGGGAGCCATTTAACTTTATTATTACTACTATTTGCCTGTAAACTACTTTGTGTTGAAAATACTTTGTGTTGAAAATACGGTATATAAATACTATTTGAATTTGAATGAATTTGAATTTGAAAGGATTCAAATCACTTTCAAAACAGTCATCAAACTTGAAGTGCGGCCCAGCTCTTTTGGACGGATGCTCATGCATTTAGCAAGGAAGTGAGACGATGCAAGTCAAGCCGGGGAAACACACCCAAGTGCACAGAGCAGGTTGTGCAGACAGTCCTGTGAATATATGGGTCGTATCAAATACTACTGTGGCCAGGAAGACAAAAAAGGCAAGTGCTAAAAAGAACAAATGAGGTGTCTCAGGGTGCAGTTCATACCCCTTGGACATGCACTAAATGTAGAATACCGTATTTTCTCTGGTCAGCCAAAAAGAAACACCTTGAAACTAGAGCGCACACATCCAGCCAAATATTCTGCACGAAACAAGAACAGTGCTGCAAAGACCCCACACTGATGACAAAGGCCTTAGGCAGCTCTGCTAACATGTCACAGCACTTAAGATATTGCCACCTTCTTTCTTACCTTCCAACTTTCTAACAGCCCAATCCTATCCTTTCCCCCGAAAAGGCCACAGCCTCCCCAGGCCGGGTGTTGGAGACCCCTGTTCTAATCCAAGCGCAAGGCCAGTTCTCACCCAGCTGCCCTGCCCGTCTATATAGTTCAAGCGCCAAAGGAGTTCTGTTGAAGCTGACACCACCAGCTTCCAGCTAAATATGCCTAGGAATAGGACACTAAAGGATTCACGGTTTATTCACACCTCTTTTACTTACATTATTTCCAGAAACGAAATGCAATAATCATAATGGACAGTGTGGAGCAGACAAGAAATCACATAAAACTACTTTACAGCACTTTTAAACCATTTAATCAGCAATGAGAGACATCTAGGAGGGACCGAGATTTATATTTCAAAAGTATTACCATTTGTCAGCTTCAGCGGTACCTTGTTCTTGCAAAGAATGGTCCTTAGAACTGTAACTAGCAAAGAGGATGCTAGACAAATGGGGAAATTTTGAGAGACCCAGTGCTGAATACTGCAGAGGAAAATGACTTTCATACATCATCATTATGTTCTGACAAATTTTACTGCATGCACATGTTTTATACCTGCGATTTTCTTAATCTCACCCTGATAAGGTGCTAAAATAGTCAAGATGATCCATTTTTTGACAATTGACAAGGCTGGCGGGGGGGGGGGGCTGGGATACCCCAATGGCCTTACTAATGTAGGACCCTCCCCCAAGCTCCTGTATAACACCTACAGACTTCGCAGCACACCAGTGCTCCCAGTGGTTGAAAATGGCTGCTTTAACCACTGCATCACAAATACCACACACAGTAGTGCTCCTCTTACATTTAGCAGGGGAAGGGTAACTGTCCCTCTTCACCCCTGCACAGTGTCTTTTCTAGTGGTTGCTGCTGGGCGTGTTCTGCATTTTTTTAGATTGTGAGCCCTTTTGAGACAGGGAGCCGTTTAACTTTATTATTATTATATTAATAATATGAAAATATTATTATTATTTGTTTACACAAACTGTAAACCACTTTGTGAACTTTGTGTTGAAAAGTGGTATATAAATACTAGTGATTGATTTATCGCTCTCAGGGCCCTTTGGGCCAATAAAAAGCCACAACAAAGACCGCCATTCATGTCATCCTTAACAAGATCAAAACAGTTCCAGTCTCCCTATCTTCTGTCTTCTTTACTAGCTGCCTGGTAATCCTTTCAAGCTGACTTTAAGATGGGAGTTATAGAAGCAGAAACCATCGTTCCTATCCAGTTTATAGAAAAACAGCTTTTCACACTCTCCAAAAAAAAGAACAGAAAGAACCAGTCTCATCATGTTCCACAAATTCTACACATGTTTTAATAATACAGAGACATATTAAGGTCTTCTTTGAAGCCATATGTGGCCATCATGAAGGTCTGGGGTGTATTCCAAAAAGAATGTGCCAGCCTACTCACTGAGTAAATGTACTGCTTGGTGCCCAGATGAGCTTTTATTTACCTCTCCCTGGGCGCCCCCTACAGAACAAGGATAAGAACAGAGTCTGGAGGGGCTTTTTTGGCAGCCCAGTCCTAACCCCACGCTGGGGGGCCTGTTGGCCTGTGCCACGTCCAGCACAGGGTTGGGACTGCTAACGGTGAAACTCGGAGGAAGCGGAAGATGTTCCCTTTCCCTGGGTAACGCCCCGGCAGTCCAGACAGGGGTACTCAGAGCTGCGCCAGTGAATTCATTGACTCAGCTCCCAACAGCCCATGCAGGGCCGTGTAGGGCAGGGGCAGAGGGAAGGATCCAGCCTGCCGGATCCTACGCCAG
>JAJKFI010000151.1:1214520-1233000 GCA_029204185.1 Lerista edwardsae | reverse complement strand
CCTTCCTTCCTTCCTTCCTTCCTTCCTTCCTTCCTTCCTTCCTTCCTTCCTTCCTTCCTTCCTTCCGCCAGCATCACACAGTTAGATGCTGATTTTCCTTTGGCACAAACCTTTCAGCAGTGCAAGTGGAGTGGCAAAAAAGAGGGCCTCTGCCACACCTCAGTTTGAAGACCTTGTGCCTGACTCTAGGTACCAAGCTGAACACAGCCCTCAAGCACATATTGTGGCAGGCAAGATGCCTGGCACCTCTCCTGATTTTACAGGCGGGCAGCAAAGACAGCGTTCTTGGGCTTTTTCGGTGCCACTGCGCACGGCTGGTGGGTTGCACTCAGTTAGGTGAGCCCTAAATGTTGGGGTCAGGTTGTGTGCGAGGCTGTCTTCACCCTTGGAGGGTGGCCTTGCTTTAGGTCCATCCGGTCCTCATGGCGTGCTGGTGGACCAAGAGGTCTGCAGTAACAGCGACCGCTCTGCTGCCTCCGGCAGGGCAGCTGGAGAGTCGCCTGCTGCCAGGAGCACGGCATGGACTGACCACGTGCAGGATTCGGCCAGTGCAGGGGTGGAGGTTGGGCCAGGAGGGGCGTGGAGGGAGGCGGCGGCAGCATCATCATTTGTCTTAGCCAACCCCTGCCCCCTCCTGGGCAGGAGGTTCCTCACAGCCACCCCTGCGAAAGAGCTGGAAGGGGTGTGAAGAGCCTCCCCAGGGACCGTGTGGCAGCTGGGAAGGTAAGGGCAATTATTTATTTATTTATTTAGTTAGTTAGTTAGTTATTAGATTTATACCCCGCCTTATTTGCCTAAAGGCGCTCAAGGCGGCTTTACAAAATATAAAAACTAACATTAAAAACACTTCAAAAACAATACAATAAAACAATTAAAACCACCAACAGTACAATTTAAAAGCAACAAACCCAGTGGATCATAAAATATAATAAACCAGCCAGCCCGCCAGACCTGTCAACAATTAAAAGCTTTTTGGAATAAAAAGGTCTTCAGCCCCCGCCGGAATGTTAACAGAGAGGGAGCAGTTCTCAATTCTAAGGGGAGGGTATTCCAAAGTTGGGGGGCCCCCACCGAGAAGGCCTTCTTCCTGGCCGCCACCCCTCTCACTTCTCCTGGTGGCGGCACAGTCAAAAGGGCCCCTCCAGATGATCTAAGAGTACGGGTAGGATTATATGGAAGGAGGCGGTCCCTCAAATACCCTGGACCCGAGCCGTAAATTTTGCTCTTCTTACCTCTCCCAATTGCCCTACCCGCTGCCCCCCCCCCGGCACACTGGATGCAGCGGACACTGGGCCAATGTGCCAGCCCAGGGTAGGGTTGGGCTCCTCACCGGTGTGTGGGGTGAGACTGAAGCTCAGGGGAAGACCAGGCTCACCAGAAGGTCCTGCGCTCAATCTCTGGGTAGGGCTGGGGAAAGACCTGCCTGAAGTTACACAGTGGGGGGTCAAGCCTAAGGCCCATTGTGCAGCCAGACGCAGCCCGTTATCCTGCATGCCCAGTGGATGGGGTCTCGCAGCCCCCCCCCCCACCAGCTGCTATCAGTGTCACTGGCTCTGCCTAGAATTTGGACCATCTCGGATTCAGACCAAGCCGTGGCTGAGATGCTTTAAATTCTGAATAAGAGTCTGTTATAATCCAGATCAAGATAGCCTACTCTGTCGACTTTTTTCTAGACTCCGTGCCCCCTCGGGAGACGATCCTTTTTGAAAAGAAAATCAAATCCATAGGCTTTGCATGAGACACTGGAGGTTCGTTGACCCAAGAACAAGTTCAGCATGCGATAAAGTGCCGGCTCCTGGATACTGAGCAGCAAGAGCTGTGGGGTGCTGCGAATAAGACAGGCTCACCACGGTGCCTGCAGATCCCAGTCAAATGTGGCCAACTGGCGAACGCTTCCCTCTCTCAAAGTGCCTCCAAGGTCGCAGGGCTTTTTCCCCCGGCAAGGCGCAATGTTAGGCCGTCAGAGCAGCTCTGTGCAGCTACAGAGGGATCCCCCCACCAAGGAGGGGTGCTGTCCATGGTGCTGGCCACCACTTGCTCCTGGACCACCCGTCCTGGAACCGTCTCCAAAGGGCATTTTTAGTGCCAGTTCTCACAAAGAAGAGGGGCCAGGACTTAGGTCAGGTATGTTCTTTCAGGTGTGGAGGCAGGAACAATGGGGAAAGTTGCCACTTTTCTAAAGCAGGTTGTGAAGAGGCAGCTTAAGCCATGGTGGAGTTGTACAGTACGCGTACGTTAGATGGGATTTTACTGGGGTGGATTTTACTGTTGTTCGTTGTGGTGTTTATGCCTGGCTTAGATGCCTTTAAAAAGGGACTGGACAGATTTCTGGAGGAAAAGTCCATCGTGGGCTATAGGCTATGGTGGGTTGTGCAACCTCCTTACATTAATAGTAGGCTACCTCAGAATGCCGGGTGCAAGGGAGTGGCAACAGGATCCAAGCATCTTGTTGTCTCGTGCCTCCCTGGGGCACCTGGTGGGCTGCTGTGAGATACAGGAAGCTGGACTAGATGGGCCCTTGGCCTGATCCAGCAGGGCTCTTCTTATGTTCTTATGCTCTTATGCCAATAAATGTTCTGATTTCTGGTTTCCTTCAGAAGTGTCACCGCTGAGAGGGTGGTGCTGGGACAGCCCAATTATCACGTCGGCCCCCCTTTCAGTGGTGCTGCTTCTGCCAAGGCATAATAAACTCTCAGCTCTTGAGCTGCAAAGTGACACTTTGGCAGAAATGGCACTGCTAAAAGGGTGGCCCATGTGAACATTGGGCTCTCCCATACCTTGGAAATATGATCAGGAATTGAGTATTCGTTTCTGTCATTTTCAACTAATGAGTTCCTAAGCGAGAACAAAGTGCTTATTTTGGGTCACCGCCTGCTTAATGATGTTATGTCCCTTCCTGCTTAATGGCATCACTTCTGGCCCTCGGCAGGTGCCATACTGTGTGTGTTAAGGCTCTCACAGTTGTGTTGACTGCTGTATAGAATTTTACTTTGCAAGGATCCCTCTGTTGGTGTTCAGATGCAAAGTGAAAACTTATCCCAGCATATATTTGCCACAAATGACAGCTGAGACTGAGTTCTGCCGGTTTGCATTTTAGGCAAGCTTTTGTTATGATGATGATGATGTTGTTGTTGTTGTTTTAATGTTCTTGGATCTTAAGCACCTTGAAGAGCCTGGTGCACAGCACATCAGGGTAGAAATAGTGGAATACCTGAGTCTTATAGGCCTGCTATGGGTACAGGTTGAACTGTCCCCTTTTATGCCCTCTCTAGGAACCATCATCTCTTTCCACAGCAAACAAAACTCCTGGCAGAACAAAACTCCTGGAGCCCAGCTCCACTCGAATGAGATCAACAACCTTACAGGTTTGGGCTGCTCGCATTAATTTAAGCAAGCCTTCAGATCAGGCCACATCCCTCTAAAGTGGCATGCATTTGTGACTCCCGCATTTTCCTAATTCATTTTGTTAAGACCTGGTATGCCTGACAAAGGCACAACATTTTATTTCCAGGGAGCTGCTATTCCAGGGCTATGAGATAATTTCTGGCCATTATTCTTAAACACTATCTGCCAACTTAGTGAAATGAAGAGTGGTGAAGACAGGCATCGACATTTGTCAGCGGCAGAGCAGCCTAATGAGGACAGCGCCACATATTCCAAAATCCTGCATAATTACTAGTTGCATCCATTCGTCTGGAGGGAGGCAATGAAAGAGACAGGTACTGTAAATGCCTGGCTTTGAGCGGATATATCCCAGAGGCAAATCCAGTGACCTGGGGCGTTAAACACTCAATAGCAGACAAAAGCCTTAAGCACTGAAATGTGAAGAAGTGGGGTTCAATCATCATTCCCTCACCATTGCTAAGGCCTGTCCTGGAAGCATCAGCCAGAAGCAGTTCATGCAAAACAGGACAAGACGTATTGAAAGGGGTTAATTGATGAGGAAGAGGCGGTCCCAGAAGAGAGAGAGAGTAGCAATGACTGCTTCAATACCAACCAGAAAAAGAGAATCACTCCATCTTCTCCTACCTTTTTCATTGATGCAAGCATCTTGTTGTCTCATGCCTCCCTGGGGCACCTGGTGGGCCGCTGTGAGATACAGGAAGCTGGACTAGATGGGCCTTTGGCCTGATCCAGCAGGGCTCTTCTTATGTTCTTATTGTTTAACGGAAGACATTTTTACAGTTTTCAGGTGGACCTGAATGTTTTAAACAAAGGTTGCACACAACTGGGCTTTTAAAAAGTATTCTCAAGGAGATGCATGCAAAACTACTGATGATCCCAAGGCGACCAATTTTGGTAGCTGAGGGGGGGGCATGACCTTCGCGTGACACCCAGCAGGGCCAGCCCAGGGTAATTGGTGGTGACATAATGACGTCACTGCCAAGGGGGGGTACATAATTCCACTCCTGGGGAGCTGATTGAAGATGGAGCGCTCTGGGTTTGCAGGGAACCCCAGACAGGGTGGTAGGGAATATTTTATTTAAATGCAGACCCATTTTTGGCTCTGGGTTCTGGGCTTGAAAATCATAAGAACATAAGAAGAGTCCCACTGGATCAGTCCAAAGGAGGTCCCACTTAGTTCCGCTTCCTGCATCTCACAGTGACCCACCAGACAGTGACCCACCAGACAGTGACCCACCAAGACAGTGACCCACCAAGGAGCACACAAGACAAGAGGATGCAGCACGCCTGCATCATCCTGTTGCCATCTGGCATTCTGAAGTAGCCTACTTCTAATGTACGGAGGTTGCACCACCTATCCTGGCCTATAGCCCATGATGGACTTTTCCTCCAGAAATCCCAACCACATAAAATACATCAGAGATTCAAATACAATACAGGTATGTGCTGCATAACGACAGGGTTGAGGGTGGTTTCTTGCTAATTGGGGGGAGATGGCACGCTTGAGTGAGGCACAGAAAGAAGCAGAGGAGACAAAGGCTGATGGTGGAACAATGGAAGGGAGATGGTAACTAGGAGCTGGGAGAGAAACAAATCAAGAGGACACTTGCTAGTTCTCATATTGAAGTCAGAAGACTTCATGTCTCAAATGCTCTAGAATTGTAGTATTCAAACATTTTAGACCGGGACCCACTTTTTAGAATGCCACTCTTGTTGGGACCCACCAGAAGTGATGTCATTAACCTGGAAGTGATGTTGCGGAAGGAAGTGACATCATCAAGCAGGAAGTGCTGTCATCGTAACATAATAAGATGACGCTCCTGAAATGCAAATGGGCATTCTTGGACTGCAGCAATTGCACAACCATGAAGGCATTCCTGACAGAAAGCAAGATGAGGACAAAATATGATGTAAAAGCACTGAACTAAAAACAAAATTTTTAAAAACGCTCACTTGAAAAGTCAGTTAACACTCACAAAAAGAATATAACAAGAGTCAGGTCTGCAGTTTCCAAGATGGCTGCTCCCAGCTTTCCGCAACCCACCTAACATCAGGTCATGACCCACCAAGTGGGTCCCAACCCACAGTTTGAAAAGCACTGCTCTTGACCACAATCCAAAATTGTCTTGGCTGAAATGTAAAGGCCAGCCTAGCAGAGCTTTCTGAGGAAGGGCTAAAAGAATAATAGCACCGAATTGCTGTGTATTTTCCACACTGCAGATGGATCCTTACAAGTGACATCAGCATTCCCTTGTTTTAGGCGAGCAAAGTAAGGGTATTACAGGGATGTCTCTGTGGCCATAAACTAGCAGATTAAGCTTAAGTATGTGATAGTACAGATCTACGGTCTCCCTTCACCCTGAAAAACAGAATGTTGGGCCATTTTCCTTCTACTTCAGCACACATTGTCAGCATTCTTTTATTATAAAAACCCTATCTCTATTCCTTATAGAAATTTTAAAGTCATTTCACAGCTGAGTGGAACCCTAAACAGAGCTATCTTCGTGTAATGAAGCAGAAAACGACTGCTCCTTAACAAGGCTGGTATATGGAGACAAACAGCTCATAAATATCCCATCTGCCACCAAATGCTTCTATCTGAGCATCTTTCAAATCTAAATGCTACATTTCCTGATTCTTTACAGAAGGAACCGAAAAAATACAAAGACTTCCACATCAGATTGCCCTCTGACAAGAAATAAACTCATTTGTCATACATTGATGCTAATCATCCATCAAGGCACAATTTATTTACCATCTCTGTGTGGTTTTGTTGGTTTCTGTGGGATTACCTCAGCGTAAACAGTCATTGACTCTGTCTCATAGCAATCCACACGGCCAGTATTGCTTAGGGATACATAAAGTTTTGGGAAACCAAACAGAGATGTGGTCATGTCAATTACATGTTAAAACTTGCAAAAGCAACCCACAGGAATCAGAATGAAAGAGAAAAGAGATCTTTCCAAATACTGTTTCATTCAGATCTTTCCAAATACTGTCTGCCTTTAATGAAAGACTCAGAGCACAATCCTAACCTGGAGTTAGGCCAGCACAGTTAGGCCAGCTAAGTTTGGCCGGCACAAGGGCCACTGTAAAGCATATTTAGATGGACACAAAGTAGGAGTTGAGCAGTAGAAGACAGTAAAAGCCTTCAGGAAGACGCCTTCAGGAAGATTTTATTCCATAAAATGGAATATTGGCTGAAAAGAATAAGATGAAGCTCAACAGGGAACAATGCAAGGTTCTACACTTAGGAAAAAATAGTCAGGTGTCTGACGATTCCAGAGGATGTTGCTGGTGTCTCCTCTCTATTTTTTTTAGATTGTGAGCACTTTGGGGGCAGGGAACCATTGATTGATTTATTTTTCAATGTAAATCACTTTGTGAATTACCCCTGTTGAAATGTGGTATACAAATATTGTTTAATTTATTTTATTTATTTATTATTAGATTTGTACCCCGCCTTATTGTGCCCGAAGGCACCCAAGGCGGCATTACAATATAGATATAAAAACAATATAACAATTCACAATTAAAAACAATTAAAACAGAATTAAACAATACAATCAAAAATTAAGAACACAATTAAAAACAAATTTAAAAACAATATAAAAACAACAAGCCCCGTGGGTTATAATAACCAGCCAGCCTGTCAACAATTAAAAGCTTTTTGGAATAAAAAGGTCTTCAGCCCCCGCCGAAATATAAACAAAGAGGGAGCAGTTCTCAATTCTAAGGGGAGGGTGTTCCAGAGTTGGGGGGCCACCACCGAAAAGGCCCTCTTCCTGGCCGCCACCCCTCTCACTTCTCCTGGTGGCGGCACAGTCAGGAGGGCCCCCCCAGATGATCTAAGAGTACGGGTTGGATTATATGGAAGGAGGCGGTCCCTCAAATACCCCGGACCTGAGCCGTAAAGGGCTTTAAAAGTCAAAACTAGCACTTTGAATTGGGCCCGGAACAGAACCGGCAGCCAGTGTAGTCGCCGAAGCAGCGGCTCGACAGAGTCAAACCGACGTGCTCCAGCAACCACCCGAGCTGCCGCGTTCTGTACTAGTTGTAATTTCCGGACCGTCTTCAAAGGCAGCCCCACGTAGAGCGCATTGCAATAATCTAATCTAGATGTCACTAGGGCATGGGTCACAGTGGCCAGGTCCGCACAGCTCAGGTACGGCCGCAGCTGGCGGATCAGCCGAAGCTGAGCAAAGGCTCCCCTGGCCACAGCCGCCACCTGGGAGTCCAGGTGTAGCTGTGAATCCAGGAGAACCCCCAAGCTGCGAACCTGCTTCTTCAGAGGAAGTGCGACCCCATTCAGAGCAGGACGATAGTCCAATACCCGAGCCGTGGATTTCCGAACCAAAAGCACCTCTGTCTTATCCGGATTTAATTTCAGCTTGTTCGCCCGCATCCAGCCCCCAACTGCCTCCAGACAGCGATCCAGGACCTCAACCGCCTCCTCAGAATCAGGGGGAAAGGAGAGATAAAGTTGGGTGTCATCAGCATATTGATGGCACCCCACTCCAAACCCCCGGATGACCTCTCCCAGCGGTTTCATGTAGATGTTAAAGAGCATGGGGGATAAGATGGAACCTTGTGGCACCCCAAACCTGAGAGGTCGGGGTGCCGAACAAGCCTCCCCCAGCACCACCTTCTGGGATCTGTCAGCCAGGAAGGAGCGGAACCACTTCAAAACAGTGCCTCCAAGCCCCAACCCGGCCAGCCGACCCAGAAGGACACCATGGTCGATGGTGTCGAAAGCCGCCGAGATGTCCAGTAGGACTAACAGGGTCGCACTTCCCCCGTCCATCCCCCGGCGCAGGTCATCCACCAAGGCGACCAAGGCAGTCTCCGTCCCGAACCCCGGCCTGAAGCCAGATTGGAATGGGTCCAGATAATCCGTTTCCTCCAGAACCCTCTGAAGCTGGGACGCCACCACCCGCTCAATCACCTTACCCAGAAATGGGATATTGGAGACTGGCCGAAAGTTGTTTAAATTTGTGGGATCCAGGGAGGGCTTCTTCAGGAGGGGGCGAACCATCGCCTGCTTCAAAGCAGGCGGGAGCACCCCCTCCCTCAGAGATGAATTCACCACCCTCCCCGTCCACTCGGCCAGCCCTCCCCGGGCAGCTCTAATTAGCCATGCCGGGCAAGGGTCGAGCAGGCAAGCAGCAGGTCTCACACTCCAGAGAATCCTGTCCACATCCTCAGGCTCTACAAGCTGAAAAGAATCCCAAATGGTAGGATAGACAGGTTCCCCAGGGACATCACTAGATATGCCCACAGCGGCGTCCAAGTCATGCCGGATCTGATCGACCTTATCTGCAAAGTGTTTTGCGAACTCGTCACAGCGAGCCTCCGTGTGCTCCTCCCTACCAGTAAGAGGGGCAAGATGTAAAAACCTGCGGACCACACGGAAGAGCTCAGCCGGACGGTTCTCTGCAGATGCAATGGTGGCAGAGAGGTGTGCCCTCTTAGCTGCCACCACTGCTCTGGAATAAGCTTTTAATTGGGCCCTAGCCCGTGTCCGGTCAGATTCGGCACGAGTCTTTCGCCACCGACGCTCTAGTCGTCTGCTCTGCCGCTTCATCGTTCGCAGCTCCTCAGAAAACCAAGGAGCCGCTCCGATTCTGCGACTGGGCAAAGGACGCTCAGGAGCGATCTCATCCAGGGCCCTGGCCATCTCCGTATTCCAGAGGTCGACCAGGGCACTGGGTGGGTCTCCAACTCTGGCAACAGGAAAATCCCCCAGAGCCCTCAGGAATCCGTCTGGATCCATCAGCCTCCGAGGGCGGATCATAAAATGTGATCCCCCGCCATTGCAGAGGTGAGAAGCCGCAACGAGCCTAAATCCCACCAGACAGTGATCTGTCCATGACAAAGGAGTGATCTTAATCTCCTCCACCTCCAGATCACCATCAACCTGCCCCGCAGTAAACACCAGGTCCAGCGTGTGTCCCGCCTCATGCGTCGGGGCAGATATTCTTTGAGACAGACCCATGGTTGCCATGGAGGCCATGAAATCCTGAGCCGCAGGTGTTCCCGGGGCCTCGGCATGGACATTAAAGTCCCCCAACACCAGAAGGCGGGGGGACTCCAACACCACGCTCGAGACCAGCTCCGTCAGCTCAGGCAGGGAGACTGCTGGGCAGCAAGGCGGGCGGTACACCAACAGAATCCCTGTTCTGTCTCGCCCCTCCAACACAACGCGAAGGCACTCAAACCCGGTGGACTGCTGAACAGGGTATCTGGTGAGACAGATGATATCAGTCAGAATCCTTTACTGCAGTGGTTCTCAAACATTTTAGCACTGGGACCCACTTTTTAGAATGATCATCTCTCTGGGACCCACCAGAAGTGATGTCATGGCTGGACATGACATCATTGTGACGCTAGAGCCTGCTGCTTTCCTGAGAATGCAGGCATCAGTTGGGTGATTTCTCAGCCATTTTCCAATAGCAAAGTGAATTAGAAAGAAAGAAAAAGCCTATTTACAACCTCGGCACAAGCAAAACAACCACACTGCCCTCCCCCTTTCCAGCATCCCATCTTCCCATATTTTCAACATGGCTGCCCTAGGTGCTTCGCAACCCACCTGAAATTGGATCGCAACCCGCTGGTGGGTCCCGACCCATAGTTTGAAAACCACTGGCCTAGGCGTTCTGTACAGTTTGTATTCCCAGGTATTATTTGGCATGTGCCTTGTAATTAAAAACATTAGAACAATAGATACCAACAGAAGTATTTGCTTCCTCTGGTTTGTCGCAGGGGACTCTCTTTTCATAGCCTAATAGCTGGGAGGGATCCGTGTTTCAATGAGAAAGCCGCCTACTCACAAGACCTCTCAAGGATATGAACAAAGGAAACGGCTGAACTCTATTTCTGATGAAAATTGTGCACTAGCTTCTTAGCTGCTATGTTAAAGCTCCAGTTATGTACCATCCCAAAGATGGACCAGCCCCAGTTTCACTGTATGCCTACAACAGAGTTCAGGAATTTCAACTCTAGTTCTGGAATTTTTACAATCATGTACATATTCTTCATTAAGTCTACAGTAAGTCATGAAAATCAGCACAGCATGGTCAAGAGTCACTCATCATTGCCCAATCATAATCATGCACTAAACGGAATTAATGAACAAACCTACTACTTCATGTAATTTTATGTGTTATTTTAGTTTGCATGGGTGATTAACATTCATTCAGAGTTCTACTGTGTTCTTTGATGTGTACTAATGTTTCTTGTGGTTACACAGAAGAATGATTTCTAAATAGGCCTGCAATAAGAGAGGTGCCGTAATTAAATCATAATAATTAACATGGATATTGGATTGCAATTTGGGTAATTCGTGCTTGGAAACTGGGGGCTTGTTCACATCAGGACAGTCGTTGCACTTTAAATGGCTTGATACTAGGAAGGCCTCACTGATAGTATTCACAAGCATTGCGTTTGTCAAAGTCTTTTACAACCCATTTTATTCCAGACTAGGAATGGGGTCAGTCAGCCTCTGTGTTCTCTGGGGCTGGAAGTGTATTTTGCTACACAATCAACACGGCAGTCAAGTACTATGATGACATGAGTGCTACTTAGCAGTAAGGACTTCTTCATTATGGGATGTAGGTGCCTTGTGTATATGGTGCAGGGCCTAACTCCTACAGTGTGTCCTTGCCTCCCCAGCACACATGTTTGAGCTGCCAGGCAGTGATTAGCGGGGGCAATACCTGGCCAATACCTGACAATACCTGGCAGAATAATCTTCTGCGACATGGGAATAGGGCAAGTTCCATTCTGACCCTGCTGCAGGAACCATCCCATGAGGTGAGTGGGATGTTTGTCTGGACATATCTTTGAGTGGGCTGGCTAGAACTTTTTTGCCATGTTCTACTAGCCCAAAGAGTTGGCTTTTTGCCTTCCCCAGACTGGGTTGGAGGGTTGGAAGGTGTTACGTAGGGGGTGCCTGGCATGAGAGTGTGGGGCAAGGAGGAGAGGAGGGAACATGAGGTTCGCCTTGGGCAGCAAGAGTAGGGTGGGGGGCAGCCAGGCCTATTCTCGGAGGCGCAAGCTGGTAACCTTTCACTCCCATTGGCTTGTAATGCCAACCTTAAACAGGGTTCCGGGCTGGCAGAGCAGTCTGGTTTCCTTTGCCCCTTGCTCTGGGTTGGTGGGGAGGAAGCTGGGAGGGTCGAAAGGTGATCCTGGATTAGGGGCTCAGGCAGGTCAGGCAGGTCTCCTTCCTTTGGAGAGCAAGTAGGAGGGAGCAGCTGCAGTTCGTTTGTTTCCTGTTTGTGGTTCATACCTCCTTCCTCCCAAGAGCTCAGGCTGGGGCACACGGTTCCTCCCCTCGTTTTGTCCTCACAACAACCCTGTGAGTCAGGTGAGGCTGAGAGGTCGTGATTGGCCCAATATCACCCAGGAAGCTTCATGACTGAGAGGGGATTTGACACCTGGATTTTCCAGGTCCCAGTCCAACTCCAGAACCAGCGCACCAGCCTGGATCTCAAGAAACTCCCCCCCCTCCAAGCAGGCAGGTGTTACAGAGCTTGAGTGACTGTCTATGCTTTCAGCATGCCTAGATGGGAGATGTCACATTTATGTGGTCATAGAATCATAGAGTTGCAAGGGACCTGCAAGGCCCTCTAGTCCAACCCCCTGTTTGTAGCAGGAAGTCCTCCTAGAGCAAGGGTCTCCACACTATGGCCTGGGGGGGGCAATTCCACAAGAGTTTATCCAATCCACAGCAATTTAAAATATTTGACATTTTTACACATTTCTCAGTTTAAGAATGGCTTTGTTTCACTGTAAATGTCACATTTCATTTTTGTTTTGAATAGTATGATGATTACAAAAAAGATCCAAGTAAAATTCATTCATTCATTTGTAGAACTGATGTTTTCAGCCCACAAAAATCTATAAAATATACAATGTGGCTCTCACACCGAAGGGTCTGGAAACTTCTGTCTTAGAGCGTATTGAGCCTCTGCTTGAAGGGAGAATCCACCACCTCCCTCCAGTGGCAATCTGTTCCACTGTCATACCGCCCTTACCGTCAAGAAATTCTTCCTGATGTCCAGCCGGAATCTCCTCTCTTGCAGTTTGTACCCATTGGGCCTAGTTCTGCTGTCAGAGGCAGATGAGAACACATTTGTCCCTTCTTCCTTATGACAGCCCTTCAGATATTGGAAGAGTGAGATCCTATCCCCTCTCAGTCTTCTCTTCTCCAAGCTAAACATATCAGGTTCCCTTGAACTTTCCTCGCAGGACTTGTTTTCCAGACCCCTGATCATCTTTGCTGCTCTTCTCTGAACCTGCTCCAGTTTGGCTGCATCTTTCTTGAACTGAGGTGCCCAGAACTGAACGCAGGACTCCAGGGGAGGTCGCACCAATGCGGAGTAAAGCGGAACCACCACTTCTTGTGATTTGGTCGCTATGGTTCTATTACTGCAGGCTAAAATTGCACTAAAATAAAATAAGGCTAAAATAGCCTTCTTTGCAGCCACATCACAGTGCTGACTCATGTTCATCTTGCAACCCTCTGCCACTGGCCAAGTCAAAGTGACGCTGTGCTGCAATGACCACTGTATGATGGGTTGAGAGAGAACTTGCTTTTGCATCCATTGATCTTGTGCATAAAGTGTCAATAAAGGGTACTGTGTGTAGCCCAACCTTTTTTTTGCTATCCCCCTGAAACAGCCTAATACGTGTTTTGAAATGAGAGGACCGAGCAGAATGTCTTCGGCAGAAGATCTAAAGGGCACAGCTCTGGGTGAGCAGCTTACACAGAAGAAGGCTGTGAAACTCTTCCTCCTCTTCCCACCTTCTGGCTGTGCAATGTATAATTTAAACCTAGTGGTGAATAACCGAAGCCCCGCAAGGTGTGCCGGAAATCCTCTGGAGCAGTCAACAGGGCTCCACTGTATGGTTTGGATTCATGCTGTGCCTTTTAAGATGCTGATTCGACAGCACGTTCCTCTCTTCCTTTTGCTCTCAGTCTCTGAATGACAACACCAGCCCAGTCCTCGGCTTCCAGAGAATACATTGTGGGGGAAGAAAAAGGCAAGGGTGGAACTTCCTCAGTGACATCTCCTGCATCACTTGTTAGTATTCTGGATGTTCCTCTGAGCAAGTCATGCCAATTCTCTTCAATTATTGCAATAATGAGAGTGTTTTCGCTGGTATTTTCAGAGGCTCCGGACAATTCAATACAAATGTCATTCTGTATTTTCCAACTTTGCGACAAGGCAAAAGAGAGCTGAAAGCACACAACACATGTTGTTCCATTTCACTGTAGCGCAGGATATTATGTTCCTTAGTAACCATGGCCACATTCTGAGTCAAACTTTGAAACAAAATGTTTCAGACTCTACATCTGGTGTAAGTTAGCATGTTAAGATGAAGAGAGGAATCCCCGACATTATTTATTTATTTATTTATTTATTTATTTATTTATTTATTTGATTTATACCCCGCCTTTCCGCCACAAAGGCCCTCAAGGCGGCATTACAAAGTTAAAAACACAGTAAAAAACAATAATTAAAAACAGTATTAAGACAATAAAAACAATATTAAAAATATAACATACAACAAATTCCTAGGATCATAAAATATATAAAAAGAGTGCAAAAAAAAAGCCAGCCAGTCTGTCAGCAACTAAAAGCCTGCTGAAATAAAAAGGTCTTCAGCCCCCGCCGAAATACCGCCAAAGAGGGAGCAGTTCTTAACTCCAAGGGGAGGGTATTCCAAAGTTGGGGTGCCACCACCAAGAAGGCTCTCCTACTGGCCGCCACCCCTCTCACCTCTCCTGGTGGCGGTACAGTCAAAAGAGCCCCCCCAGATGACCTAAGAGTACGGATCGGATTATATGGGAGGAGGCGGTCCCTCAAATACCCTGGGTCCGAGCTGTAAAGGGCTTTAAAGGTCAACACCAGCACTTTGAATTTGGCCCGGAACAGAACCGGCAGCCAGTGTAGTCGCCGAAGCAACGGCTCAACAGAGTCAAACCGACGTGCCCCAGCAACCACCCGAGCAGCCGTGTTCTGTACTAGTTGTAATTTCTGAACCGTCTTCAAAGGCAGCCCCACGTAGAGCGCATTGCAATAGTCTAATCTAGATGTCACTAGGGCATGGGTCACTGTGGCCAGGTCCGCGCAGCAAGGTGTGATCTGCCCCCCCATTTGATGAGTTAACTGGAGATAATTTTAGAGAGGGTCACTTGTTGGGGAAGATCAGTATGGGATAGTGGCATGCCTGCAAAAACGCTAAGTGTTGCAGGAGCCACATCCTGTGTAAAGTGGCTCCTGCCCAGTGATGTCATGCAGGGGGTACGCGGGGGTACGCGAGTACCAGTTTCTAGGATTACGGCTGGCCCCGCTCATTCGCCCACCCACTTGTCGACTCCGCCTCCTGCAACGTTTGAATTTCCTGCACGTTTGAGTTGCCTGCATGTTCTCAGAGCCAGGCAGGCAGCAAGCGGAGCTTGCTCTGGGGTTTTGGAACTGTTGGGTCATTTTAACATGATGCCAGGCCTCCTTAACATGTTCTGGGGGTGCTGTGGAATACTGTTGCAACTGTTGGGTCAGTTTAAACTCGTCTGAGGCCTCAAAAAGGGCTTTTTCATGTCACTTCCTGCCACGACCTCACTTCCGGCTTATGACGTCACTTCTGGTGGGCGGGTCCTGACACGTGCCAATCAAAAGTGAGTATCTGTTATTAAATCATTTAGATGACACCACTGCTCCTGCCCTCTCCTTCAGAGCCATTTGCAGCTCAGATTGCAAAGCCAGCCAGCTCTCCATGCTGCAAATGGCTGTAGAGGGTGAGGCTGCGCTACACAGGAACTCAGGCTCCTGCAACACTTTGCATTTTGCCCCCTGTAGGAATGCACTGGCATCGGGGAGCACATTTGGCCTGCAATCTGATGCACACTTACATGCAAGTAGACCCCAATGGAGACCGTGTACTCCATTGGCAGTGCCGCAGGCGATGCCCGCTAGGATTGGGCTCTCATTTCAGTCAAGTATTATTTTTCATCACTTGATTGAAATGACATATGAATATATACAGTAGTTTTCAAGACTAGGAGAAAAAAAAATTATCCAATATGATTTTCACCGATACAAATCTCTCTCTCTCTCTCTCTCTCTCTCTCTCTCTCTCTCTCTCTCTCTCTCTCTCTCTCATAGACACAAGATTTATGAAAGGCAGAATTTGATTGCTTTGTTGCTGGGGGTAAGTTGAAAGATGCTTTGTTTAACCAACTACTGTAAATATCAACCAAACTGTGTCTGTACCAGTAAAGTTATTTTTAGGACTCTGGTCCAGAGTGTTCTAGTGAGGAATGGACAACATCTTCCCTGCTATTGCTGTAGATCATTTTACCTTGCAGAAAAGTCATGTTGCCTGCTCAGGGCATTTTTTTTTGCAGCAGCAGAAATGTAATGTTTGCAAGAGCAGGATTTTCAAAATCGTTAGTTCACATCCTAACACAAACAGATTACAATCATTTCTCTAAAGATCAATATTGTTTACACTTTCACTCGTCCTATATATGCTTTTGGAGCAACCAATCAGTCTGTTTGAAAGATTTTTGTCTTGGCCAATGCTACTTACTGCATTTCTGAGCTCCTAATTTAAACCAGAGAAGTTCACATCTTTCTTCAGCCACAAATGTGGTGGGAAATCTCACACCCTCAGTTCCAAAGTGCTATTTCTTCTTGTTGCTCCAGGAGTAAGTTACTTTCTCTTCTTTCTGCTCCTGAATGATTGCTTAAAAGTCCAGAACATTCTGAAAAAAAGATTGCACAAGATCATGTGTTTGTCGCTAAGGATAAGGAACTGATTCAGAGCTCAATCCTAACCTGGAGTTAGGCTGGCAAAAAGTTAGGCCAGCAAAGTTTGGCTGGCACAAGAGACACTGTAAAGTATGTTTGGCTCACTCTCAGAGTCAGAGAGGCCGGCACACAGACATGCGCCATCCTCCCTGATTCCGAGAGTGGTCCAAACATGCTTTATGGTGGCCTTTGTGCTGACCAAATTTTGCTGGCCTAACTGTGCCGGCCTCCCTCCAGGTTAGGATTGAGCTCTCAGCTACGAGATGTTTTGAGTCTGATGATACATATAATTTGTGACTGGAGCCAATTTGTAATGAATCTGGGAAAACTGGAACAAGAAGGTGGGAGAATCTAAAACAGTTTAAAATGTTGCTCAGGTCTTTGAGCCACGGATTAAAACACATTCTGAGATATTGTCCCGATGTTTCACTTTTGTCAGTGGGAAGCATCTTCAGGGGGCCACAAAGAATGTTGTAACTCCATCAGGGACAGCCAAACGAATGACTAGCTGAGAGACAGCAACTTGCCAAAGGATTCCCAATGAACCACATTGGCTTAAATTAGAAGAAAATTGCATAAGTAATATTTTCTGGGGTGAATAAGAGAATGGCTGGTCATTTCTAAGAATAAATATAGGAGAGGATTAGATGTAAACAATATTGATTATTGGAGAGATGATGATAGTCTGCTTAATGCTTTTTGATCAACACCCAGATGAGGTCCAATTAAAGTGAATCACATTTGCGCATGAAACGAAACATTTCCATGATGGGATGCCGGCCACCTGCATGCCTTGAGATACTACTGTAGGAACAGGGGAGCATGTTCAGGAGCAAATCAGGATGAAGGAAGCTAATTGGGCAGAAGATTTAGTCGAGAGCAGTGATGCCATGCACCCACTACGCACCACTACGCAAGTACCGGTTCCTAGAAGTTGAGCTGGCCCCGCCCACTTGAAGCTGGCCTCATCGGCTGGTTGGCTCAGCCGCTGCGCATGCGTACTGCACGCCCGCAGCTGTTGCCTGCACTTTCTGTGAGGAGGCAGACAGGCAGGCAGCATGGTGGTGGCAGCGGCAGCGGCAGCGGCAGCAGTGCAGCGAGAGGACCAGAGGCGGCAGCAGTGGCAGCAGCAGCAGCAGCAGCGAGGGAGACCCGGGAATAAGGCAGCAAGCGTGAGAAGGTAGGCTGCCTGGGCTCCCGCTCCCTCCAGCTGCGCAGATCCAGCATCCCGGTTCCTCCTGCAGCCTCCCCCCAGCCCCAGCCCCCACACGGTCTTTTTTTGGTCGCCCATTCCCCCTCCTGCTCCTTGCCGGCTGGCCCAGCACTCGGTCGGGTGCCCACATGGTCGCGCGGCCCGGTGGGTGCCCGTTCCCCCTCCTGCTCCTTGCCGGCTCCTTGCATTTAACATTAAAGTTAAATGGCTCCCTGTCCCAAAAGGGCTCACGATCTAGTACAGTCTAGCCTGCTATTTAACCAGGGAACAGTTGAAGCAAAATATGTCTATACACATCTCTAGAAAGCAAAGCAATAGAAGTTAAACCAACACTAACCACAAGCTGAAGTTATTACAAACATGATCACATCCATGGCAACCACCATGACCTCACTTCTGGCTATGTCCTCACTTCCTGTCATGACATCACATCCGGCTATGACCTCACTTCCTGTCACGACATCACTTCCGGCTTATGACGTCACTTCCGGTGGGCGGACCCCAACAAGTGCCAATCAAAAGTGAGTACCTGTTCCTAAATCATTTGGATGACACCACTGGTCGAGAGGGTTAATGCCTCCATTTGCCTGAAGATAAGAGCTGAAGATCTGAAGGTCACCAGTTTGGGACTATCGGAAGTCTCTGTGGGCAGCAGACCTCGTTAATTGCAACTGATTAACAGTTGAGCTGTCTCCGGCTGCCTTGTGCGAGGGGGAGTTGTGCCGAAGTCAGCTGCTTCTCTGGTGGGAGCAGGGAAGCTGCTTATCAGCCAGCAAGAAAACAAATGGGTGGCCAGAAAGAAGGACTAAATCCAGAAAGATCCATCTGTATGTGTGTAGTTCTTGGAAGATAGAACGTTTCTGTAAAAATTGTGAAAACCTTCGGGTTTCTGAATAAAGTCTGCCTATGTAAACCGCCTTGAGTTATTGTCATTAGAGAAATCTGGTGACCTAAGAAAGGCGGTATATAAATACAAGTATTGTTGTTGTTGTTGTTGTTGTTGTTGTTGTTGTTGTTGTTGTTGTTGTTGTTGTTGTTGTT